>VZTN01026027.1:96056-169750 GCA_013400515.1 Erpornis zantholeuca
ATCCCCATCCCCGATCCGAGCCAGGGCAATGTGTCTGCAGTGAGGAGACAGGGCTGCCTGGGAAAGCCTTCCTCATCAGCAACATCCCCACTGATCCCCCAGATTTCACATTGTTTTGAGGACTCTGCAAAATATTAACTCAAACCGAGTGATACAATTCTGCTAAATTACACTTTTAAGCCAATTGCGTCTTTCTGAGTCATAAAACAAATATGCCTTTCCATGCACTTTTGGAATTGCAGCATGGATTTCATTCTGATTTTCTCCCAGCCTATACAGAGTTTGCATAAATTATTTTTCATGTTTATCTTTCCTCACAGAACCCACGGATCACGTTGGGGTGCTATGCTAACAAAAGCTGGGCTTGTCCAGCTCCCCTTGGCTCTCCAGGCTCTCCCTGCTCCTGCAGCCCAGGCAGCCTCCAGCCGTGCTCAGACGGACTTCACCTGGATGTGGCCATTCCCACCGGGAGCAGGAGGCAAAGCCCTGCGGAATCTGTGCAGAGGAGAACTCTCCCACACGGAGAACTCGGCGTGGGATTCCCACCTCTGGTCCAAGGCTGCTTCCCAGGAGCCCGAGGAGAGCAGAATGGGGCTGCTCAAGGGGGGTCTGAGCTCACCTGGGGGGCTGTGACCTGTCCAGCACAGGGGCAGAAGCAACAGACACCCCTGGATCCCTGGCAGTGCCCAAGGCCAGGCTGGATAGGGCTGGGAGCAGCCTGGGGCAGTGGAAGGTGTCCCTGCCCAGGGCAGGGGTGGAACAGGAACATCTCCAAGATCCCTTCCAACCCAAACCATTCTGTGATCTGAGAAATCAGAAACAGGCTGGAAAGCAGAAAAATCAAACCAGCTCAGTATTAAGAAGATGGAGCTGAACCCCAACATCTGCACCCACCTTGGTGGCAGCTGGAGACCACGAACCTCACAAAGGAGTCCCTGCCTGCCCTGCCAGCACCAGGAGCTCTCCAAGGGGAGAAGTGCCACCACGACTCCTGCCTGGTGTCACCCTGCCAGGGCTGTGCGTGAATGACTCGAGAGTCATGATAAAAGAATTTTTTTCTTAAGGTTTCATCAACTCCTGCCTCGATCACTTCAAAAGCTCCACACTGCACACGCAGCACTACAGCAGGAAAAAAGTCATCTGCAAATGGTTAATGAAATGCATATTAGGTGCAAACCACTGGGACTGCAGCGAGATGCCTGGCAGGATTCGATTTCAAGCAAGCCACAGAACATGACAGTAATTTAAATAAAACCTGTACAGTTTATCCAGTGCTTCAGCCTCTCTTTCTGTCTCTGCTCCCACCCAAGGCAGCACAGGCTGACCACGTATCACAGAGCCCATCTCCAAGCAGGAATTTTACTCACAGTGCTTGGCTTTAAGAGTAGGCAAATTAAAAACAGAGATGAAGGGATGCTTATCCTTTTATTTTTAGCCCAATTGAGGTTTGGTGGGAGGGAATCTTAATGAAATTGAAAAGACAACACTTCTAATGGAGCACCCTTAATTTTAAAATGAAGAGGTGAATGCAGTGATTAGTTTTTGCTTGCTAGCAGCTTTTTTATTATTATTTCAATATTGTTCACTGTGGTTTTCATGGCTTTGAGGGGAGGTTTTTAGCAGGACCGGCTGCCAAGTACATCTCCCAGTTTGCTGCTTTGGTCATCAGTCAGTAGCTGCCATTAGCACAGCACTTTCTATCTGCAAATCCAATAATTCTAGAGCTACCAAACATCTTTTTCCCTCGAGATTAGTTTTGGTGGAGAAAAACATCCTTTGGAAGGCAAACCAATTTTTTTTTTTTTTCAGTATTTTAGCTATCAAAACACATGGTGCAGCCTGGAATAGCGCTGCCCATAAAAGCTCTGCTCCTCAGCCAGTGAACATGGGAAACCACCAACTCCAGCTGCTCCAATTAACTCCCAGCATCTTCCTCAAAGCGCCAGACAATCCCGGGCTACTTGTCATGCAAACAACCTGGGAGCTTCATTCTCCTGGCAAGGCAAGAGGAGGGGTAAATGACTGAGTTAAGTAGATTACTGGGGAAGGAGTCACACTCAGCAGCCTTATGAGATGATTAGACCCTGGGAAATTCACACCCCAAATCCCCCGGCCCTGATAGTGCACATTCATTACCAGCTCCAGGATCCACCGCAATCAGGAACCTTCCCTGGCAGCATTAAACATTCATTTCCCAATGAACTTCGCTGTCCCCCCCCCCCAAAAGGAAGATTGTGTTAAAATTTCACAGCGGAAGAAGCTGAGCAGCGTTCAGCGAGCCAGCAGCTCCTGCTAAAACAACTCTTTCCAGAAAATCATCAGCGGATTTGGAGAGAGATTGGGACCAGCAGCATCCCAAGAACCTCCCCGGGCACCTGGGACTGCACAGCAGAGCAGCAATGATCTGCCCTGAGCACTGAACAAACCCAACAGAGCACAGCAGCTCCTGCAGCCCCAGAATAGGGGGAAATGATCCAGTTTGTGGCAGGAGAGGCAGAGGCTGCTGCAGCCTGGCTGTGCTTCTGTGTGAGCGAGGCTTGGAGGTCCTAGGTAGGGCTGATGCCTTAAATGGCTCCCTAGAAACAGAGCCCAGACAGGAATAAAGGAATCAAGGAGGGATTGATTGGAAAGGCGTTCAGAGGTACACTCTGGGCTCCAGAGGCTCCTGCCTCAGTGCATCCCAGCATGGACAAGGACAGCTCCCGAGTTCTTCCCACTTGGATCTCAGCATCAATTCCCCAAGCAGAAGCCAGGCAAGGATGGAATTTGCCCAAGCTTGCCCCCCTCTTGCCAAGATTGTGGTTTGCAGTTGTTGGGCCTAGGAGGGTCTGGGTGTCCTTGGAGAGCTGGAGAGGCTTTGTTGTTGTGTGTGTGAGCATGAGAGAACAGCACTAAACGAGCTCCAGGGAACTGCAGAGTGATACTGGGCAGGGCAGGAGTGGGAAAATATCAAAGTTAAACCCTAAGGCATCAGGGTTTGCTCATCCCCATGACCAGGAGATGGGTGATGCCTCTGCCTGCACTCAGCATGACCTGACAGTGCACAGGGACTCAGGGTGGGGATGAATTGCCTGGAATGCTGTGGGAGAACTGGCAGCAATCCTGACTTTTTGCCAACTCATGACACCGTGAGGAGCAGGTGCTCCACAGAGGCTTCAGACGTGGCTTTGTAACACTTCATGTCACAAAAGGCTCCAAGTTTCACAGGAGTCTATACAGCATTATTCAGCAACCCTCCATTATCCCATGAATTACAAATCCCCCATTTTCTGGATCTATATAAAGCAAAGGGCGTAACCCCATCACACTGGAGAAGGTGAGAGCTCTCCCTCCTACCTGTGATATTTTTATCAGAGATGTCTTTAAAAATATCTCTCAAAGAAAGTCTCTTATGCAAGAAGTTAGACAGCTGAGGACTCCTGAAGTGCAGTCTGGTTGCATCAAAGGAAACTCCACCACCAGGGATGGTTTCACCCCTGGTACCACAAAGGATAAACTGCACAAAGCCAGTGACCAACATGATGAGAAAGGCTCATCTTCCTGGAGGCTGTGTGGTGGGAGAGCTCTGAAGAGGCAGGTATCAGGCTAGGTATTCCTGCTGAGAGAGGTGAGGATGTTCAGCCTGAAGAAGGCTCCAGGGAGACCTTAGAGCTCCTTCTAGTGCCTAAAGGGACTCTGAGAGAGCTGGAGAGGGACTTCAGACAAAGGCATGCAGTGACAGGATGGGGGAATGGCCTTGAGCTGAAGAAGGGCAGGGCTGAATGGGATATTGGGCAGGAATTGTTCCCTGTGAGGGTGGGCAGGCCCTGGCACAGGGTGCCCAGAGCAGCTGTGGCTGCCCCTGCATCCCTGGCAGTGCCCAAGGCCAGGCTGGACACTGGGGCTGGGAGCAGCCTGGGACAGTGGGAGGTGTCCCTGGGGCAGTGGGAGGTGTCCCTTCCCATGGCAGGGGTGGCACTGGGTGGGCTTTGAGGTCACTCCCAAACCAAACCCTTCTGTGACTCTCTAAGGACCCAAGAGCACAAATAACACATTTCCTGCCTCCCTGATCCCCATTGCTTTCTTGATTAATGCTGAATGAAGGCTTGAAAAGGAGATGGGGTCCCCCCACCACCTCAGAGTCACGCAGCCAGCTCAGGGTCTCAGGTGAGCCAGACCACAGCCAGGCACTGAGCAGAGCCCAGCCAAACCCAGCCTTACCTCACGCTGGCCTCTCTGTGTCCTGTGCCAAATCAAGCAGGAAGCAGACGACTGGAACTTGTCTGCTGTAAAACTTAGATTCAGTCATATCCCATAAAAATACCTGAGTGCCCACCTACCAAGGACACCATTCCCTTCTGGGAGCTGCCACCTCAGCTTCCAGGCCATTTAACACCTAAATACTCCCCAGTTCCAAGCCCTCTGATGATTTAACCATGTCCTTATTGCCAGGATCAGCAGGACAAAAGATGGCCACCAAAAAGCCACCAGCACCACGATGATCTTCATTCACACAGCAGCAAAGGAAATCAGTTCTGCTCTTCCTTCCCAGGAAGATGACCTCCAGCGCTCCTCTGGCAGCCAAAATACAGCGTGGAGTTTGTAAGGGGAGCAAGCCTGGGCATCCTGGGATCATGGAATCACAGAACGGTTTGGGTTGGAAGGGACCTCAAAGCCCACCCAGTGCTGTGGGCAGGGACACCTCCCACTGCCCCAGGGACACCTCCCACTGCCCCAGGCTGCTCCCAGCCCCAGTGTCCAGCCTGGCCTTGGGCACTGCCAGGGATGCAGGGGCAGCCACAGCTGCTCTGGGCACCCTGTGCCAGGGCCTGCCCACTCAGGGGGAGCAGCTGCCAAGTCCCTGAACTCAGCTTTGCCTGTCTCCTCAGGGCTGGCTCAGCACAGGACACAGAGAGCCCCCACCTTCACCAGCTCCTTACTGCAAGCAGAATCAAAGCCCCAAAGCCCCAAAGCCCCAGAGCCCCAAAGCCTGACTGCTGCAGGGACTGAGCACAGCAGCTCCTTGGATGCACTCTGGGCTGGAGCAAATGCAGTGGCAGAGAGGTCCCAGCAGAGGATCCCAGCACAGGAACAGCTTTTCAACACCGGGCAGGGCTGGCTGATCCATACTCGAGATATTCCTGTCCAGGACAGTTTCTCTGTAAGCACCAATCCTCACACACACAAATATGCTGTGAATGCTCCAAGAGGGGCAGAGAACACAGGGCAGCACTGAGCTCATCCTGCACTCACGGGCTGGCAGCAGCAACCTTTTATATCTGTTACTGACCAATTAAGAAAATCTTACTTATCTTGTTTTGTTCTTAACACTAACGAATGTCAATTTTATTGACATGTCTTTTTTATACTCAGTTCCTTCCACTAACCAGCAAACCACAGGAACCGGTGTCAGAGAAGAAAGGAAGAGAAGAGAAGAAGAAAGAAGAAAAGACCAGCACCCCAAAATCTCCATATTTTTTCTATATAATACATAGAGCAAAATCTCAAACTTACAACTAAACTCTCTGTGGTACACGAAACAAAAATCTCTTCACTTCTCTGGTGCATTCAGCTTCTCCCAGAAGTGAAGGGAGCTTTCCCAAAAGCTTAGATTGCAGGCTAAGCTATTTTTGAGGAGCTCTGGGGACAAAAAGGAACTCCCAGAGGAGCAGGAGAAGCTTGCAGACTTCCCTGGACTCCAACAATGGGCAGAGCTGCACCCAGAGCCAACTGTGCCTCCCAGGTACCAGAGGTGATGGCAAACAACTAAACCACTTAAGGGTGGAAGTGGCTCAGAGGACATGCAAGAGGAACCCAGGGAATGTTAATAATGCTGTGATTACCACGACAAGCAGCAAAGCAGAGGCAGTGATGCTGGGAGAGGTGCAGAATGAAGGAATTCTAATTGCAGCAAAGGGCTGAGGTGCAGGGAGAAGGCTCAGGAGCCACCTCCCGACCCCCCCATCCAAACCAGCAGGTCTGACAGAAAATGGAGATCAGCTCTGAACCTCTCCCCAGCTCCCAAGGGATCTGAGAGTCCTGTTCAAACACATAGTGCCAAATGGAGTGATTCTGAGTCTGAAAACACAGAGTGCACAGTTCACAGGAAGAAATCCAATCACCCCATCTCAGGGAACTGGGAATGTTCCTGTTTATGGCACTGCCTTGCCCCACGTTGTAAAATACCCAGCATGAATCATTTGGCACCGCTGCTGTTTCTCTAGAAGGCCTAAACACGGGGCTTTCCCCTTCACTTTCGAGTCTTTAATTCAACATCAAGGTGGGAAATGAATATTTTTGCATTTTACTTAAATGCCAGAAAAACATTTGCTGCTTTTCTAGCAGGAATGAGTCACTTTGGCTCCAAGGAGGTGCTTTTCCAAAGCTTTTTAGCAGCACCATCACCTTGCTAATGCTCTAGAGCTGAACACAAAACATTGTCTGCTGGGATCCCCCAGCTCAGCAGCACTCCAGGGATGAGCTGCCACACCAGGGATGAGCTCCCACTCCAGGGATGAGCTGTGGCAGTGCCAGCTCCCACTCCAGGGATGAGCTGTGGCAGTGCCAGCTCCCACACCAGGGATGAGCTCCCACACCAGGGATGAGCTCCCACACCAGGGATGAGCTGTGGCAGTGCCATCTCCCACACCAGGGATGAGCTGTGGCAGTGCCAGCTCCCACACCAGGGATGAGATCCCACACCAGGGATGAGCTCCCACACCAGGGATGAGCTGTGGCAGTGCCAGCTCCCATACCAGGGATGAGCTCCCACACCAGGGATGAGCTGTGGCAGTGCCAGCTCCCACACCAGGGATGAGCTGTGGCAGTGCCAGCTCCCACACCAGGGATGAGCTCCCACTCCAGGGATGAGCTCCCACACCAGGGATGAGCTGTGGCAGTGCCAGCTCCCACTCCCTGCTCTGCAGTCTGGCACCACCGCAGGTCCCCGTGTGCCCATCCCCTCCAGCCCAGCCCCTCGGCATGGGGGGCCCGAGCTTCACACGTTCACAGCCCCCTCGGGACAAAGCCTGGGAGTTTCTTAATTAAGTCGCAGTGAAAGGCAGCCCACAAGCATCCCACTTCCATCCCGGAGCAGCTCTGTCTGCACTTCAAACGGCCGGGGCAGGGCCGCCAGCCTCAATAGCTGCTCCCGGATTTTCCTCCTGTGAATGGGAATGCCCAGCCTCCTCCCGGCCTCTTCAGCCTCCTCTCATTTCCCTCCCGTTTCAGACGTGTCCTGGGATAGAGAGGAGGGAACAAAGGGGCTGCTTGTGTGTCAGGAGCCCTCAGAGGGGCTGTGTTTCAGTCCACCCTTCTCCAGAGCTGGGCAGTGTCTGGAGAGCTCTTTAGGAGTTTTCGTCTCATTAACATTTCCATGAGGGATCAAAGAATATATTAAAAAATATCTAAGTACAATTCCTGCTACGGAACGGGAATATATAAAAAAACCTGCTCAGATGCCTTTCCCTGATCCCTGGCATTATTGTTGGATAACTGTCTCCTCCTGAATCCAGCTTTTATTCCCACCACACCCCGTGGAAGTCTGGGCACATCCATCCCGCCAAGCCCCTGCTCCCTGGCACTTCTTGCACCATCAGGGCTGAGCTGCCCCATGCTCTTCCCAAGCAGATCCCAGTCACCCCCTGGCAGCAAGGAGTGGAGCAGGAATTGCTGTCATGTCGCCCCTCGGAGCAGGAGCTGGGATGAATGCTAAGGAAGCACGGAGGGACAGGGCAGGATTTTCTCCTGGGAGGAAGCAAATGAGGGAGCTCTGCGTGTCCCACATGAGCCTTTTCCTTCCTCCTCCTGGGGTGTCCCCTGGCACAAGCCCTGCCCGTGTGGGAGATGCCACACCTGGAGCCGTGTCCCCACCGCAGGACCCGCACTGGCCCCAGCCATGATTCCTCCCCGGCTCATTAGGGATGCCCAGCAACACCCTGCAGACAAAGCCAGGGCAAACAAAGTGTGGGGAGAAGGGGGAAGGGGGGAGAAGGGGATTTTTTTTTTTTCCCTTTTTTTTTCCAAAGAAAGGAGTGCGGAGGAATTCCTCATTCACTGATCTGTAGAATACATTAATATCCCAAGTGTTGGCACAGCCTCCCGTGCTCGGGGGACCAACAATGCGAGCAATGACTCCGAGTCTGGGATCTTCAAATAAACCACCCCTGCTGTCATGGCCACCAGGAAAGAGAATAACAGCAATATTAGCTGACCTTCATTTTGTTGTTTCCCCAGACCTGACTGCTAGACCTCTGTTTGCCTGTTACTAGGATTTCTTGGCTGAAAAATGTGAGCATTTCCTAGACGATAAAGAGGCAGTTTATTAGGTAAATAAACCAGGCCCTAAGCAGCCTCTGCTGCTTGATAATGAGGAGGGAAGGAAAGGCCCAGACCTCCCTGCACCACCTAAAACAACCCCAGTCAAGGCTCTCTAGCCACCACCACACGCATATTTTTCAACAGACAGTTAATGAACAAGAGAAGGTCATTCCAGCCGAGCCAACTTGTGCTCAAAACCATTTGCTGAGAAAACTATAGGCCATAAAAATCCCAGCAGGCACTGTCTATATCCTATAAAACCATCCCTCTGTGGAAGCAGAAAGAAGTTTAAAATAAGTGTATTCTTTCAGGCTTCTGACAAAAGAAAGCATCGAGAGGAAGATGTTTACGGAGAAGGGGTGGGAAGGAGAGATGGGGACACCCCGCACCCTTCCCTGCTTCCCTCAGCCCCGGGAGCCACAGTGCTAAACATAATTAATGATCAGGCCCACAACGACCCAAGGGTGAGGTGCAAGCCTGCAGCACCTCCCTCAAAAGGCTACTGCAAATTAGAGGCAAGTTTTCCAAGTTTTCCAAGTTTTCCCAGTGCATCTCGCAGATAAATGTAATAACCAGACAGATTCAGACAGGATGGCTTGGAAAATGAAGTTTCCACTGAGACAGAGCTAGTGGTACTGTTCTCCTTGCCAGCAGAGCAATGTTCTGGTGCAGGTTTTGGGAATATTTAGGAGATTAAGTATTACACAGGAGCTACTTCGTGCTACAATCCCTCTGGGGACACAACCACATTGCAGCCAGTGCCCCACGAGTCACAGCCTCACACCTGCAGGGCCCAGAACCCACCAGAACATCACACCAAAGCCACAAGGTGATCACCCTGCAGCAGAAATCAGCCCCTGCCCTCCCCAGCCCTCATTTCTGAAGCAGACAAGGCTGCACGTTCCAGCAGCCAACCCCTGTGGCAGGAGAGCATCCAGCTGGGTTTGCAAACCAGTGTGACATTCCAGTGTCACTGCTCTGCTTCCCCCAGGAGCAAACAGCAAACAGCAGCTCCAGGGATGGCACAACAGCTTCAGCTGAGCTCCCCATCCATCCCCAACCTGATTGGTTTGGGATGGCTCTGACCCCTGGGCAGGACCCTGCATTTGGCATTGCTGAAGGGTCACAGGGAGCCACCTGAGCCCCACGTCCCACCCATGCCACCCATCCTACCCCGAGCACAGCCCTGGAACAGGGACACTGCCCAGCTCAAGGGCCTGGCCGGACACACTGACCCCTCACCCTTTCCTAAACAGAACCACCAGTCCCAGACGTGGGATGAACACTCAGTAACACTCTGCTGCAAGCAGGACTCCTCACTTTGAATGCCACCAGGTGAATGCTGCACAAACATCTTGATTTTCACCTCAATACATTTCCTAAAGCGACACCAGAAGTGCCCCTCTGCCCCCAGAGCCCACCAACACCCCACGAGGGCAGCGCTTTCTTGCTGCTCTCCCCCTGTGCCTGAGGACACTTCTCCTCCAGCCTACGATGGCAGGAATCCTAGTGCACTTTTGCAAAACAAGAAATACTTGAGATCCCAGCCCCTGTTGATTTATATCCCCGGATTCTGGTGGGATCAGCATCCTCCATGCATCTCACAAAGCCCTGAAGAGACAACATAACCACTTGTCCCTAGCGGACTCATTTCTCCACTGACCACATCCTCTGTGCATTGTTGTGTCCCTGCAGTGCCCGGGGCTTGGCAAGCAGAATTCCAGATGCTGGACCCTCTCTCTGCCCAGGCCCTGTGTGCTCAGCACAGCTCTGGCTCGGGGTGGATTCAGCCTAACGTGACCAAGAGAGGCTGCAGAAGGCTCCACATTTGGGAGCCAAAGATTAAGGCAGAATTTCAGGCTGCAGGAATTACTGCAAACATTGAACCCGGACGATTTCCCCCCTAATTTAGGTTTGAACGTGGCACAAAATCCCCGAGCCTGAACACCGCTGTATTTCAGATCGGGGAGAGCAATTACTTTGTCACTGAGCATATTAGGAAAGAAAAGGCAGAAGGAGGCAAGTTTGAGCCTCTTTGGTAATGTACAAATTAACACATTTCATCACCATTTTCAGAAATATAAATTAATGATTTAATTCTGCAACATGTATCCTTGGAAACCGAGCTGTAAGCAGTCGCCCTTGGATATTTCACACAATTCCACTTTTTTTCGATATGGAAACACAATTAATTGCTTGGCCTTTTGCAGTGATGGACAGCTTGGGTGAGCAGGGTGCCCAGAGGCTTGTTTCACCACCAGATTTGGAGGATCTCACTGTGTGGGTTGACAACAGCTGCTCTAAATCTCCTGATAGGTATGAACAGGCACTGGTGAAGTTCAGTCTGTTTGAACAGCTGCATATGCAAATGTAATTAAGAAGATGTCTATTGCCTTTTGCTCCTCCTCTCCCCTCATGTCTCCTGATGGGGAGGGATGGCATTGCACAGCTCCAGGCTTCAACCTCTGCCTGATTTACATCTCACAGCCCAGTCCCAGACACGCCACTCTCATACTGTCCTTAAAATCAGAGCATTCTGATCAACCTGAGCAGGTTCCAGAGCAAACCAAGACTAATTAGAACATTAAAAAAATGCTAAAAGGGGTAGAAAACACTGGGAGTGCACCGAGGGGAAATCAGATCACACAGAGCTAAGCAGGTTAGCTGGTCAGATAATGAATTTTCTAGACAAAGGAAGTGAGATAGATCCTACCCACACAGACTTCAGCACAGTGATGCAGCACCACATGGGAAATCCTGAAATGAAAAACTGGGGATTAGCAGCACTGCAAGGGCAGGAAACTGGTGAAAGGGGAAGCAGCGTTGAAAGAAGGATCAGAATGGATGGAGGTCACTAGCAGAGCTCCTCCAGGAATGGTCAGCAGGCTGATCTTATTAAATATTTTTATTAATGACCTTGGCACAAGAAGGAAGTGTGCTAATGAAATCTGCTGCTGACACAAAGTTGGAAAGCAGCACCAGCACACAGGAAAGCTGGGACTGACCGGGGGGAAAAATGGGGAACGGTGAAGATGAATGGAGCAAGGCTGAAATTCCACTGGACAGGAGAGGAAGCCACACACTGGGTATAAACAACAGTTTTTGCTGTGAGTTGGAAAGAAAATGAACCTGAGTGGAAAACATTCAAGAGTGAGAAAGGCCCAAGCAAACAGCTCAAAACCAAAATGACTGAGGCACCAAGATGCTGGAATTGCAGTATTTCCAACAGAAGTGCTGGAGCTGCTGGACAAGCCAGGTTATAGGGCTTCTAAAACCCAGGATCACGAGGAGGCTCCAGGGATGCTGCACTTGGTTCCTGTGGTCAAAAATCCAAAAGTTCTAAGCAGGAAGAAGTGTAAAAAAGACTTGGCAGAAAACAGATTAATTTAGGAGATGAAAATGTAAAGACACTTGTTCAGCCCTGCGAAACAAAAGCTGGGAGGGCACAGTGAGTGATCTCTTGGAGACACATATTTGAGGGAAGAAAATAAAAAAGGGGAAAGAACTATTCAGGACAGCAGAACAAGGGCTGCACGTGGGCATCATGAAGTATCCCTGACAAGTCCAGGCTGGAAATAAGTTTATGACCATTCCAGCCTTCCAATAGGAGTAATGGGGGGGAAAAAACAAGCTTGTTCTCAGAAATTTATCCTGAAGGGATTCTCTGACCCAGAAGGCTGTTCCCAGCTGACCCAGCTCCTTCTTTGCTTCCTCTTCTACGATCTGAAGCATGTACTTGTGCCTCTCCTCTGCCATCCTCTTTCCCTCCTGCTCTTTTCCCTCTCTCCTGAGCTGTGATCTGGTCCTTCAGGTGGATAAGGACTGATCTGAGACGTGGCTCCATTTCATCTTCACTGTCTGTGTACTCCTTGTACTTGGACTCTAACTCGGACTCTTCTCCAGACTGACCCTCATCTTCCACCTCCATCACTTCCATCTCCTCAGTTTTCCTCTGGGGTGCTTGCTGATGCCTCATCCTGATGCCTTAAATGGCTCCCTAGAAACAGAGCCCAGACAGGAATAAAGGAATCAAGGAGGGATTGATTGGAAAGGCCTTCAGAGGTACACTCTGGGCTCCAGAGGCTCCTGCCTCAGTGCATCCCAACATGGACAAGGACAGCTCCCGAGTTCTTCCCACTTGGATCTCAGCATCAATTCCCCAAGCAGCTAATGGTGATGCCTTAGGTTTTAACTTTTCTATGTTCCCACTCCTGCCCTGCCCAGTGTCACTCTGCAGTTCCCTGGAGCTCGTTCAGTGCTGTTCTCTCATGCTCACACACACACAACAAAGCCTCTCCAGCTCTCCAAGGACACCCAGACCCTCCTAGGCCCAACAACTGCAAACCACAATCTTGGCAAGAGGGGGGCAAGCTTGGGCAAATTCCATCCTTGCCTGGCTTCTGCTTGGGGAATTGATGCTGAGATCCAAGTGGGAAGAACTCGGGAGCTGTCCTTGTCCATGTTGGGATGCACTGAGGCAGGAGCCTCTGGAGCCCAGAGTGTACCTCTGAAGGCCTTTCCAATCAATCCCTCCTTGATTCCTTTATTCCTGCCTGCTCTCTGTTCCTAGGGAGCCATTTAAGACATCACAGGCAACCAGCTCCTTCCTGCCCCAAACCTGGACTCCTCAAAAACTCAGCCAAACCTCCCTCACTTTTATTCTCCCAGCATCACCCACCCCCAGCCAGGGCCATTTCAATCGGAAGTTCCAATGCTCAGCCACATCTTTTGTTTCCTGACTGCCCCATTTGTCTCTCAGGCAAAGCCCTCTCCTCTCTTGTCCCTCTTCCAGGTAGCAGATGGGACAAAAATTCATTAAAAAAAACCCCAAACCCAGAAAAAATCTGAAGGAAGAAAAAATTATAATTGAAAAGAAAAAAGAAACTCAGGAAAATACACATCTTGTCAGGCCAAGACATCTCATCCCATGGAAGGCTGGACAGGTGACTCAGAGCCAGTGCCGCTGTCAGGGCAGCCCTGGGGAGGAATATCAGTGTAACTTCAACAAGAGTCAGATTGCAGGAAAGGCTGATTTCATGGCAACTGAACCAGCTCCTCCTCTCCACTGAGAAAAAACCAAATGGATGGGGACTTGCTCATCTAAACACACAGGATATGTCAGAGGAACAAACCTGAGCATCTGCCATCATAAAGCAAATTAAATCCATGGCAAAAATAAGCAAAACTCAGAACAGAGAGATCACAGAACCTGGCAGAAAAAGGCCCCAGCCTGTATGAATCATTATTTTCTAGAGGAAACCTTATAATCCAAGCCACCCTGTTTTGAAACAAACCAAACCTTCCAAAAACTCCAATTAATGGGTTTAGCAAAGCTCTGTTTTTAATTCAGGTGTTTTGGTGATTTGGTAAGATTAAAAAAAAAAAACAAAACAACCCACCAAAAACCTGGTAGAGATTAATTTGATGTAGTTTACATTAATTTGATGCTTTTGGCATCCCCAAGCCTTCCCTGGGAAGGAAGGCAAAGGGGAGCTGAGAGCATCTACCTGGGGCTGAGGGAGGTGATTAGATTGCATTGCCATCTTGTGGAACAGGAGAAAAGCAGGGACAGGGAAGAAACTGCTCAGGCCCCTGTCTGCACTGGGTGTTGTTCCCCAGGACACAGCTCCTGCCCCAGAAGGGATTTGCTGTCCTTGTGCCTCATTCTCCTCGTTTATCTGAAAGGGCAGAGGGCTGCACACAGGGAGAACACAGCCTGCTGCTCTCAGGCTGCTTGCAAGGGGATGGGTACAGACTCATCTGGCAGAAATAAAAGCTTCCTCTTTTTTTTCTTTTTTTGCTTGTTTTTACTGTGACACAGTCATGATTTTCTGTGTTGCTTCCCCAGGAAACAAAAGCAGCTTTTCTCTCTGGCTACAGGAGAACCACCAGAGAGTGACTGGGGTAGGACCAGGAGCAGAACCAGCAATGCCCAGGTCCCCTCCCCAGGTCATGGTCTGGTTCAGCAGGGCCTGAAGAACATTTCTGACTCCACACATGGCACAGCTCGGATGTAACCACCTCTGCACAGGTCACATCTGCCAACAGGGCTCCCAGCTGTGGCCTGAGTTACCAAAATCCCCTTGGCTCCTCCAGACACAAACTCCTGAGAATGTTCCTCTCACAGCCAGAGCCTGGCTTCACCATCCTCTCTGCAGGGAGCTGCCTACTTGTGTCTGTAGGGAAAATAAGCAAACAAAAATCCCACTGCAAAACTCAAGGATGGGAGGAAAGTTACTCAAAAGCACCGAGCCCCTGCTGCCAGCCAGGCTGGGAGCAAGGGGAGGAGTTCTCTGCTCTGGTTGCTGTCTCGAGAAATGCCTGGACGTGGCACCCAGTGCTCTGGGCTGGTGACAAGGTGGGGACTGGGCACAGGCTGGACTCCATGCTCTGGGAGGGCTTTGCCAGCCTCAGTGACTCTGTGGTTCTGTGAACTCTGGAATTCCAGCCTAGCCAGGCAGACACTGATGGATTTACCTGAGAGTGGTGTGACCCACGATCTGGGGTGTACCCCACTGCACTCACTGGGGCAGGAACCACCAGACCCAGGGCAGTGTGGAGAAGCCCTACAAGGAGCAGTGAGCTGAGCTGGCTCTGGTGCCCAATAACCACAAAGCCCCAGCTCACCTGTCCTGAGTGACCACCAGCATCCCAATGAAGTCAAAGAACACCTTCTGGACTCTTATGGGCAGATATTTCCCAGTGGAAATTTCCCAGGGGTGGCCCACAGACTGAAGGAATGGTTCCTGTGGGGACCATGTCGCTTAAACAGAGACATCCCCCAGCATCTCCACATTAATTACACTTTAATTTATTTGCAAATTTTTAAAAGCAGTTCTTAAGAGGGCATTCTGAGGGTTAAAATTTCTAATAAAATAGTTACTGAGAAATGGTTAGTGAGCACTGCTCTGCAGAAACCCCTAAAGGTGCCCAGAGTGGGAGAGAGAGAGAACAAACCAACCCAGGAGCACCAGTGGTGAGGCTGAAAAGTCAGGACTGTGCACACAGCCATTCCTGGAGCAAAGCTGGTAAAGGCAGCCTGGCACTCGACTGATGATTTGTGTGAAGGCTCTGGTGAAAGCTCAATGCAAATTTCTGAAACCCAACAAACTTATATGTCCCAGCACCCCTCCTAATGCCCAGCACTCACTGGGAAGGCCCAAACAATGCCAGGCAGCGTGCAAACATTTGCCTGCGGATGACTGATGATTTTCAACAATAATTTCATAAATGCAGCGGGCTGGAGTCCATCCCGTGGTGATTCTTCCGCTGCAGTCCCTGGGAGATGCCAGTGACACCAGCGTGGGGCTGCCCGAGGCCACCGAGGGAGACAGGACAGCCCTCCCTGGGCACGGCGCTGTCAACAGCTCACGGCCAGCGAGAAAAACGGCACTGAAAATGAGCTGTGAATGGAAGAACCCACCCAGGACAACCTGGGGGTTGTGCCAGGCCCCAGCACGAGCAGAGGGGCAGAGGCTGCTCCTGGGCCAGGCAGGTAACGCCGAGGGCACAGCCCAAAGCACAGCGGGCACTGGGCACAGCCCCCGCAGCTGGACGTGAGGTTTGCATGACAGGGAGATGTTGAAATATTGATTAAAGTTGGGTTTCATCAGCAATACTTTGATTTTATGATTGTACTGGCTGCTAACAAAGACACACCCATTAATGCATGACATTCCTGCTTGTAAAACAGGGATTATTCCATTATTCCAGCCAGTGTGTTCCGCTTGTAGCCACAGCCTGTGGCCCCAGCACAGGCACTCAGCAGAAAAAGACATCATGATTTCAAAAAGGAGGGAAGAACACATTAACAGCCACATGCTGGAACAGAGTGGAGACTGAGTCTGAGTAAGGAAGGGCTGGGCAAGGGGGAAGGCTGAGCACTTCACCCTGCTTTAAATCCAAAGTGAGACACCAAGTCCAGAGAGTTACTGAAGATGTTCTCAATTGGAATGATTAAGGAAAGCACTCTGACACAGTCCCCTAGCAGGTTCCAGCTTTCCTGCTGCTGGGCCTCATTCCAGGGATAATCAGGCACACAGGGAGGGTATTTCTCATCCCAACATACCAGTTCAGTCCAGTGCCAGGGATAAGGGTGGAAAAGGGATGGGAGGAACGCCATTAAAGCCTGTGTTCTCAGCGTTATTGTTCTCCAGCTCTGCCTGGGCAGGGGGAAGCAGCCATCTGAGGCAATATGGTGTTTCCTTATGCCCAAATTGTTATGCAAACACAGGAAGACCTGTGGGAGCAGAGGGAACAGGCACCAGAGGCAGCACTTCTCACCAAAGCAGAATGTTTTTCAATGTGCAAAGGGTGAGAGAGGTCACCCCCAAGGAATCCAGCCCAGGATCCTCCCAGCCTTCACTTCTCCCATCCTCCTCCTCCGAAATTCCCCAAGGGCCTTCCTCAGTTAAAGAGACAGGCTCATCATGCAGCAACACGTCTGGGGCTGCACTTGCATGAGGAACCTAAAAATGGGGAGAAATCCCTGCTGGAAGCCACGGGACTGACTCCCTGCCCGCCCCCCAGGCCAAGCTGAGCTACCCTGGACTCGTGCAGATAACGAAGCCACAGGAATTAAGGGGAGACTCCAAAGGCACACAGGGGGACTCAGCATCATTCAAGTGCACTTAGTTTTAAATTAAATCCATCTTGCATCAACATTCAAGATCTAAAATAAAAGAGTCAGTCATGAACTCTGCAGTCACGCCTTTAATTCCATCTGCAGTTGGTACGAGAGAACTCGGAGACAAACGACTCTGACAAGTCAACTTTAACCTCCAGAAGAAGCCACAGGTTTTCATCAACCTACATCAACCAAGCTTTCACAGAGTCATCACTGATGGAGAACCAAATAAATCCCTGGAATTGTCAGTGCTGGAAAGATGCCTCATTGGCAGTCTAAGCTCGGGAGCTTCTGCAGCCAGAGCCTCACTCCACAGGATCAATCTCCCACCAGCCACAAACAGGTATGTGACCACATCAGCCTCTTGGCTTTCTCTTTACTAAACTACATAAACCGAATTTCAACAACTTCTGACTGTAAGTCAAATTTCTGTGGAGCATTTTGAGTCTTCTAGCACAATAAAAATGAAGCACGGACACCAGAAGCAGACATGCTTCTTCCAGAACTGAACTGCCACCACCTCCCCAGGGACTTCACCCCTCAGTCAGTCACCCTCCCCACATAAAGACAACTTGTGCCATCACCCACAGCATCCTCTCGAGGTCACTGCTACCAGCCCTCAGCTCTTCATCCAAACCTGCCTGTGATCATCACCTCTCCCTGGCTCTATGGAGAGGGAGGCCAGCTTAGCTTTAGCAGCTTGCACATCACTTCAGGAGTCACCAGGAAGGATTTCATGCCTGGCAGGCTCTGAATGCTGCTGGGTTAAGAGCTCATTCCTGCAGGACACCCCCAGGAACGCCCCTGCAGCCTCGCTCCCCGCTGTGCCCGCTTTGTGAGAGCTGGTAGCAAGTTTGTGTAAAGCTAATTAACATGTACTGCTCTAATTTCAAACCATTTCGTACAATCAGGATATTGTGCAACGCTGGAGTCAAATGGCTCAAGGAAATTAACTGCACCAGCACTTCAGCACAGCGAGCCAAACCTGCTGGAGGTGTTTGGAGTGCTGCAGTTTGTGCCTTTGAAAGGAGCTGTCCTCGGGGGGGAGCGCATTGCACGGCAATTAGCAGCAGTTAATAACTGCACATCATCAGTCAGGAACTGCCCTGGCATGGAATGATTGGTGCTGAAGGCATTTCCTACCGCAGGACGTTGATTTCTTGTCCACCATCTTCACGTGCCGGGTCTGGGTGCGCAGCCGATCGTCCGTGTTCTCCACCAGGCTCGTGAGGTCATCAATGATCTCTGGGGAAAGAGGAACAGGAGCATTAAATCTGAGCCCACAGCGTCTCTGCTCAACCACCCTCCAGAATGGGAACCAGCTGCATCCTTCTGTCCTCCAGTGGGACAGAGCAGTGCTCACACGGCACTGAAAGGTCCAAGTCCTGGGAAATACCGCACCAGAGACTTTGGATTCCGTGCAGTGCTCCACTGCAAGAGTGGAGGAGAAAGCACAGCCTAAAGAGGAGGAAAAAATACAGCCTGAAACAGCAGCATCAGTATGGGAGGTCAGGGAGTACAGGACGGCAGCCACGAAGCTGAGGTGAATTCCCTCACTGAGCCAAAGTGAGAGAATTAGTGCTTGTGCTTTAGGAATTCTGGAATTTCAGTCCCTGGAACAGCATCTCAACTTGGCCACGACATGGTCACTAAACCACATCCAGAAACACCATCTCCATAAAGAGAGCACTCAGCGCAGTCCTGACCAGGTGACCACTGAGGTCCTGCCTGGACTCCAGGTCCTGCCTCCAGGTTCCCTCCTGGAGCTGTGGGGACGGCAGCTCTCAATGCAGCCTCAGAACGTCCTCTGGGAAAACGAAAGCAGGCAAAGTTTCCCCTACACTGAGTTTTAAGAGAGGAGAAAGGAAAACTTCAAGCCAAGCCATCCTCAACCTCCTGTAACTGATGGCTTTAATTTTGTCCTGGAAATCGGAGCTCGTACAAGGCTTACACTGAGAGTGGTTGATGGGATGGCTGAAAATGAAAAGCCACATTCAGGCACTAAATTTCCCTCTGAGTGCCTGTTATGCTCTGATTTCCTTGGAGCACACAGCCAGTGCTGCTGGTGTGTGCACACACCGTGCCTGGCTGCCCTCGGCTCCGCAGGTAGGAGAGGCTCCCTCTGTGCAAAATAAATCAGGAGAGGGCAGCAGCCAAGGCCTCAACGCTGCTGCACAGCCTCTTGCTCTGGTCACACTTCCAGCACCATCCCCACTATTGATCCCTGTCTCCATAACTCCTGCCTGCCTTTGGGGCTGGGCTGGGGACAGTGGCCGTGCCCTCGGCTCCTCTGTACCCCAGCAGGTCCTGGCACTGCAGCTCTGCCCTGATGAAACCCTGGGTTCAGTGGCCCCTAAGCAACAAAAGCAGAAGTCAGAGCCCACAGCACCCAGTTAGCAAGATAAAGTGATATCCTGCCCAAATTTATGGATCATAACCCTGGATGGATGATGGTAGAGGGTTAAAGAACATTTAAAGAACACAACTCCCATCAACAGGACAGGGCCCTTGTTACTAAGCCTTTATAGTTTTGACTGTGTTCATTCATTCAAACAAAAGATTTCCCCAATGTCTCGACAAGGAAAAAGGGGATGACAGTGACGAGGGCATTCCTTGTACTTCCCAAACTTCCGTGGGAGACAGCAAGGAACCCTTGTCCTTCCAGGGGTAGTGCCAGTGTGTGACATTAGTTCCTGCAGCTTCTCTGCTGTCATCCCTGTGACACCAGGAATTGAATGGGAATGGTTTTCTCCACCATCTCCCTTCCCACAGCAGAGGATCACAGAAACTCTTGAGCTGGAAGGGACCCACAGGGACCACTCCTGGCCCTGCACAGACCCCTCAACAACCCCACCCTGGGCATCCCTGGCAGTGCTGCCCAAACACTCCTGGAGCTCTGGCAGCCTCGGGGCTGTGCCCATTCCCTGGGGAGCCTGGGCAGTGCCCAGCACCCTCTGGGCGAAGAACCTGTTCCTAAAATCCAACCTAAATGTCTCCTGACACAGCTCCAGGTCCCAGATGTTCGTTATGGAGGGTGTTTATGTTCTCAGTCTTATCAAGGAACAAGCACTGTATCAAATACAGATAAAACGTCTGATTGTACACGGAGATAACAAAAACCACATACAATTATCAAAGTTCTGCAGGCACAGAGGAAATGTCCAAGGCACATGGAGCACGGAGGTTTTACTCTCCCGGAGAGCTGAGACATTTAAGCATCACCCTTGCAGTGCCTGTTTGCGTGTGCTCCACAAACACTCTGTCATCTCCAGTGAATCCCTATGTAAAATGATAGCAGCAGCTAAAAACCCCTGTGCTTGGAAAATATACAGCTTTCCTAAAACATGAGCTCCTGATTCATGTCCTGCAGCCCAAACCATCCCTGTATCCCCACGAAGGGAGGGCAGAGGGCAAACATCAACCACTTCCCTGTGTTTTATCCTCCAGATCCAACCCATCCACCAACTGTTCTATTCCAGACACAAACCCTCCATATTTCAAAATCTGCTTGCAATACTTAAAATTATTGTTCATCAATATTATTATTCTCAGTATTGTCCACCCTGTGCCAAAACACATTTTCCCAAGGGATGGGAGGCATTTGCTTGAGCTACAAGGTTTGTTCAGTTTGCAGTCCAGATATTCACTCTCCTTCCCCATCCACCCAACTTCCCCAGCTCTGACATCTGCAAAGCCAACAATATTTTGGGGAAACTTTATCTGTCCTGCGTGATTCAGCACACAGGAAGAGCAGGACAATGTTGCCTGCAAGGGCAGGACTGCTCATGTTTGCCTCTCCATGAAAAAAAAAAAGTGCTGCAAGTTCCCATCGTTGTCAAGGACAAAGTGATAAGCATGCTTGGGAAATTGGAGACTTTCCTCTGCCAACACTGACCAGACCCTCCTTGAAAAACATCCTGGTGAACAAGCTGTAGCTAAATGAGAACAAATGTGAGCAGGAAAATTTTCTGTCATCATTTCAAAGCCCAAGGCAGTGCAATTGGGATTCTGTGTAGAGCCTCTCCTTTCCCATCCCCCTGCCAGGACTCATCTCTGAACCAAAGGGCTGCCCTGGACATCCTGGAAGAAGCATTTCTCCATATATAGATATATAAATGTGTTTTGTCATGTCAGGCACCTGACCCAAGACACAGCCCAAAGCTCAACAAGCACCCAGCCCTTCAGTCACAGTTGGGACCTGGAGAATTCATGGCAGGACCTGGAGCTGTGAGCAGCTGGGCAATGGGGATGAAGCACAAGGAGGTTCTGACCCCACTCCCAGTTGAACCAGAAGTCCAGCCCAGCAGGTTCCCCAGGCCAGGGTGCTCTTGTAGCCAAAAACACCCAGCAGAGGAACATCCACCCACCCATCCATGCCTCCATCCCTCCTCTGCACCCACCAACCCCCTGCAGTGGTGACACCCAAGCACAGGGCAGTGCTCAACCTCCCTGTAAATGAAAACATTTCCCCCCACTCCAAAGCAAAGGAAATCAAGGGAAATACATGTTGGATAAGGCAGAGTTGAAAATTACTATTGGATTTCTAAGGTGGGCACCAAGTAATCCATGGCTAAGGAAGTCCTCAGAGCACTGACACTCCACAAGATCCCACCTTTCCTGACCCACCTCCAACCCCCTCTGCCCTTCAAGCTGGCATTCCATGTTCTATCACCTCATTTAGCTGGCTATGCAAGGCACAGGCTAAAAAGAGGTGGAGAGAGACCTGGAAAGAGGGAAGGAGCCAGGTGCCCCCGTGGGGAGGGAGCAGACGGGGAAGGCAGGCTGGCTGCTGGTGACCTTCCAAAGGACATTGCTGTAACACGGCACTGCAAACCACAACTCAGCCAGGAACACAGATTTAGCCAAGGTCTCCTTTCAGGGAAGCAGGATCCTGAAGCAGAAGATAAAATCCCAGTGCCCAACCGCAGCACTAAACTCAGAGTCACTTCAGCAGCTCAAGTGGGAGAAGTTTGAAGGTCAGTGCTGGAGGTGAGCTCGGCCAGGAGCTGCTCCATCAGCAGGGACTGCTCAAATGCCAGTGTCAGAGCTGTGCCCATCCCTGCACACATGTCCCTGCGCTGCAGTGCCACCTCCAGCCAGGCAGGAGCCTTTGGAGCTGACCCCAACATTCCCTGTGGGAAGTGCCCACCCCTCTTGGGAAAGCAGAAGCACTTCCAGCTCTCCTCACCTCATTCCTGCTGATGCCACAATGATTTGTTGCTTTTTATTTTATCCCCCTCTCACACACTCTGTTATAGTTTGATGCATTCTCAGTGCTTTTAGCCCCACACTTGTACCTCCCCAAGGCTGAGAACTCAGCTCAGCCCCACGGCACCGTTAAACCAGGAGAGCAAACATCCTGGGAGCCCCAGACACCAAGGGCCTCTCCAGAACACATTTGGGAACCTCAGCCAGGCCCAGCCAGGGGGAAGGTTCCTCACAACGAGGGCTTCACTCCAGCCTCTCCCTGGGGGATCTTTGATAAATATGTTAATTTTGCAAGGCCTAGAATTGTGTGTATTTCAGTGTGAGGTGTGCATGCATTTTTGGGGCATTCCACCTGGACCAAGTGCTGCACCCAAGGATCCTGAAATAAATCCCAAAGTAAAAACCCCTTTTCCCCATAAACTGTGTTTTGGTTTTAAGACCAGGAAAAGGCACCACTGCCACCTGTCCCTACAAATCTGGGTGCTTTTCCTGGTGATCCAAACTATAAAATCTGGGATGGAGCCCTCAGCAAGGGAAGGATTTCTTCAGGTATGTGTCAGACAGCAAAATAATGGTAGGATCTGAGGTCAACACGGACATGCCTGAAACCAGGACAAAAGTCACGTCAGGTCTTCATTCTGGGGACACAAGAGTGGCTGCAGTGCTGCCCTGGCTCCTGCAGCCATGGAGAGGGCAGGGGCAGCTCCTCAGGACACTGGGACCAATTCCACACGTGGGATTTACAAGGCAAACACACAAGGAGGGAGCAGCAAAGCCAGCACATGACAGGAAAAATGTAGGTTGATATATTCTGAAATGCTTTTATTTTTTGGTTCAAACTGCTGCACAGCAGCAGTTTTTGATCTTAGGCAATGTGTTTTGGACAGTGCAGAGCAGGCTGAGTGTGGGTCCAGGTCAGAAGAAGCATCCCTGAGGAAGAGGTGGGAGAGGCTGGAAGTGCAGCCCTCTCCCATTCCAACATAACTCTGCCTCCCAGGAAGGGGAGAGGTGTTTACTGGAAAAAGCCTGAGCTTTTCAGTGAGGAAAAACAGTGAGGACAACCTCCTATATTTTTTTTTTTTTTACAAAATCAAACACCAAATAAATTTTGGTTTTCTTTAATAACTTGCACTAAACAAATTTTTGCTCATAGAGACGAATACAAAAATCACTTGACCAGGTTAGATGGGGCTGGGAGCACCCTGGGATAGGAGAAGGTGTCCCTGCCCATGGCAGATGGGTAGGACTGAGATGAAATTTGGGTTGGACCCTCCCAACCCAAACCATTTTGTGAAAGGCTAAGAAAGATGATCTTTAGTAACTCTGAATGAAACAGTTGCATTACAAGTCACACAGGTATCACATCCTGCTGTTCCCAGTTTCTGGGGTCCATCCACGTGTGTGTTTGTGTGTGTGGTTTCACAAGGACTGTGCTGAAAGTCACTCCCAGAATGCGAAATCCGTCCCTGGAACTGCAGGGGAACAACCACCTGGCAGCAGCAGTGAGGGTGGATTTACACACATCCCTGAAACCACATCTGCTAAGAGCTAAAAAAAAATAAAGATTTATGCAAAGGACACCAAGGGAAGACAGATGATAAAAAATTGAGCAGAAGAAATTGCATGGGGTCCGAGGAATTCCTCAGGAAGAAAAGCTCATTCCTCATTTCCTTTTTTCTTCAGAGACTTTGCCGCTGCCATGAAAATCAGAAAGGTTCTGTTTTAATTCCTGAAATCACCAATACCTCCTGTGCAAAGCTGGTTCTGCTTCTCTCCAGCCACAGCATGGATAATTTCAGTGCCTCCCATGGGACGGGAGCCCCCCAGGCTGGAGCTGTAACTCATCCCTGCAGGAAGGGAAGGCAAACCTCGCTGCGTCTGGAGCAGCCTGTGCTCTCCAAAGGGATCCTTTTGCTTTTCTCCTCTCCTTCCCTCAAAAGGCCACGAGCTCCAGCCCTGGGGCTGCCCATGAGGCAGCACAGCATGGCCACAGCTCCTCCAGCAGCACTCCCAGCTGCCTGTCCCACGTTCCCAACAACCTTTCCCACCGGTTTGGGACGCCTCTGGCAGCCCCATCATGTGTGTCACTCAGCCAGCAGGTCTTCCCACAGGCAGAAGTTTCCCAAGGCGCAGTGTTCCCAGGAAAGCCCAGCAGAGGAGAAGCCCAGCCCATCCCGGAGCTCTGCAGGCCGGGCCCGCCAGAGTTCCACCTCCTCGAGGGTGCCCTTGGGGCTGCAACTCCTCCCCGACCAGCCTGAGGAGAACAACCAAATTAAACTCTGTTCTGCCAACAAAACGAGGAGCCCCAGCTTTTCCAGGAGCCCCAGCTTTTCCAGGAGCCCCTACTGCAGCTCTTTCAGCCACTCCATCCTTGCTCCCTTTCCAGCCCCGGAGCCAAGGCCCCGCCATGCCCGGCCAGCCCCGCTGTGCCCCCAGGGCAGAGGAGCACTGCGAGGGCACGAGATCCCACCACAAATCAACATCCCACATCGGCAGCCAGGACACTGAGTTATGGCACAGGGATCAAGGTGCACATTCCAGCCAAAAAAGTGTCACTTTGGAGAGGATGAGCCCCAGCGTGAGGGGCAGCACAGGGACACAGAGCTGATCCCATCCCTCTCAGAGCCATGGCCCCTCCAGGATGTTTCTCCTGTGAAGGAGCTCCTTCATGAGAGATTAAACATCTCATTCTGGAGAAATGAGCAGCTCCTTACAGGAGTGAAAGCCAGACAGAGGCAGAGCCAGAGCATGAGGAACCTCATGTTTTATTTTGCAGGAAACCATCTGGGGTTTCCCTACTCTTTCCTCAGTCAGGAGCAGGAAAATGACCTGGTTCCTTTCCATCCTGTGACTCCCTGTCTCTCCCCATGTCCCACACAGCTGCATCACTCTTCTGAGAGCTTTCATTTTCCAAATCCCTCTCCTTAACTCACGAAATTCCTTGGGAAGGATGACCATCTCTTCCCATGAAGTGGAACAGGTTTTAGAGTTCTGCTTGGCATACATGACTTAACACTAATTGGTGTTTTTTTTGTTTGTTTTTCTTTAAAATGCACAAAAAGCCACAATTGGTTTTGGCAATTCCATCTTTGAACCTGCACCCATTCTGTCTGTGGAGTGAGAAACCCAAAAGCCAAGCAAAAGGGGCCACGAGAAATTCAGCACTGGAAGAGAGAAACAAATGTGGGGGTTGATCAGTTTAGCAGAGCAGTGCTGCTGACCAAAGGTTTCCTTAGAATTGTTTGGATTTTCCGTGGATTGAAATTTATGGATCACTCAATAGCATTTATCGATGAGTAATGCACCTCCATGGCCTACCCCACTGAGTCATGGAAGACTCCAGTCAGCCTTAAGAAAACATATAGGGAACTAAAATCCCGACACAAAACCAATTACAGTAAGGCTGGAATTTAGTGGAGGAGCCAAGCAGGCTTTCCCTCCCTCCTTCAGGTCCCTGGTGCCTCAGGAGAAGAGCTGGATACCAAAGAAATGAATCATATAGGGAATGCCAACCTCTATATGTCCAAACCCCATAATTACATGTTAATAAGAAAGCAAAGCATTGTTCCAAGTGCCAGGGCTAGGAAATGAAGATTGCAACTAATATAAGTGCATCAGAAACCTGAAGAACCTCAGATGTGCCAGCTGTAATGTCAAGGCAGAGTGAAAAGAGAAAAAACACAGTAAAAAATACAAAGCCAGGAATCCTAATTTCTCTCCCTGGCTGCAGCCGTGCCTGGTTTTTGCAGCCCCTCCAAGGTGTGCAGCTCCCTGTGCCAAAGGCAACACTGGAGTGCACTCCAGGGCTTCTCCTCCTTCAGCTCCACCTCAAATCCCAGCGGTGCTCGCTGCTCTGAGCTCGGTGCTGCTCAGGACACCAGGACACCAACTCTCCTCGCTGTGATGAGTTCTGCATTTCAAGCAAAGACCAAGATTCCTCCCTCCACCATCCCAAATTTAACTGAGGACATTTAATCTCTTCTTTGGCAGAACTTCCTGTAAGCATTAAAAACCCCAAAAATACAAACTTGTCCAAGGGGTCAAACCAACGTGTTCCTCTGTGTTCCAGCTGTCTCACTCTTCAGCTCTTTTAATTAACAGGGATCTTGATGGTCCTTGGAGACAGGAGGGTTCAGAAGTTCTCTCTGGGCTCCTGCTGGGAATGTGTCAGGATGTGAACTGGAGGCAACCTTTTGTAATTCCTACATGAGTATTTTTGTTCTGAAGGTGAACACAGCAGTGCCAGGGCTGCAGGGAGGCCAGAGGGGATCTCTCACCCTGCAGCCTCCCCTGCAGCTCCACGGGGCCCAGGTGGCACCAGGACATTTCTCACCCTGCCCTGTCCTGCTGGCAGAGGAGCAGGGCAGGAGCTGTGTGCTGTGTCCCAGGAGAGCAGGGAAGGAAGGGCAGCTCTTGTCCCCTCACAGCTGTGACAGCTCCAGCCCTCGCTCCACGCCCAGGTCACATCCCGAGGCACTCGATGCTTCCCGGGCAGAAGCTCCTGCTCCTCCCAACAGAGGCTGGCCATGCCAGCTTCTGCCTCAGGAGTTCTGCCAGAGGAACAGCAACTCCTCCAGGAGGGCTCCTGCCTCCCCCCAGCTCCTGACAGCAGGGACGAAGGCACAGACAGGACAGAACGAGCTGCTCCAGAGCCCTGTGCCCTCTGCCTGCCTGTGGCTAGTGAGAAGCAGCTCCAGCACCCAGCTCAGAATGCCCGGGACCAGCCCACACCTTCCCCCAACCAAACCCTCACCCCCCTCATGGCTAACACGTGCCCAAAGGAGAGGAACCTGTTTGTTCTGCCACAGAAAACCTCACCACCTGCTCCAAGGACATGTCCAGGAGCACTGCTTCCACCACACCCCCCCTTCCACGCTGCATTCATCCATCCTAAAATATCTGACTGTATCTGGGTCAAACTCTGATACCCCCAAGCAACACAGAACACTTCATCCTCTCCAAAGCAGCTCCAGGAGCAGCAGATGGAGACTGGAGAATGCACGGAGGTGACACAGAACCACCCAAGGATATCCCCAGCTCATCCACAGCTACAGAGCAACACTGGGAAAACAAACACTGCTATCAATTCCAGCTCACACAGTTATTAGTTAAGAGTTGTTATTTTAAAAGCACACACTGAGAAGTTTTCCCTTCTCCAGCTGCTTATTTTGTTTGATTCGAACAAAACCCATGGACATTAATTTTAGCTGTACTTAATTGAATAATTTCTCCGGGGAATGGTTCAGGGACAGTTTTAAGGCAGGCTGTTTCCAAGAGCCATTACTAATTGGCATCTACCACAGCCCCAGTGTGCCAACCAAAATAGTACTTTTGAATGTTACTGGAACTGCTCTCAGCCCAGATGTGTTGAGAACTCACAGTGATACAAGGCAGGCAAGAACTATATTCACATGATATGGCATTTTGAGTTCCCTCTTGCAGCTATCTGCGAGGAGATAAAAGTCTCCTTCCCTGAGGTATCTGAGTGTAAAGTCATTTGTTCCTCCCCTTTGCTCCCAACAGGTGACCCTTCCTTTTACCCACCCAGCACAGTCACCTGAGATCAAACAGACCTTTGCAACAAAAATATTCTTGTAGGAATCATAAAAAGTTGCCTCCAGTTTCCAGCACTGGCTGAAGTCCCCACACACCCAGGGCACTGCTCTGGGCACTCCGAGCTCACAGCACTCACTGGGCTCTTTGCATTTGTAATTAACATTTATTTTTATTCAAATCCCAAATCCAAGTGCCCCAGTGACACAAACAGACATTTTGGGGCCAGACTATCAAAACTTCCAGCAAAATTTTCAAGTTATAGGGACAATGCCATCAAATTATTTTCCTGCAGAAGTGACTCTGGGAAAAAGCAAGGAAATCCTGCTCATAGATAAAATACCCATAAAATCTGCATGTCTAGGGAAGCCTGGAGCACTGGGAGGCTGGAAGGACACTTACATGGCTGCAAGGAACCCCTGCCAAGCAAAACACTTCTCCTGCTACAATGTGTTTGTGCTCTGCAAACTTACAGCAGAAAATAAAGGACAGAAGCTATTGCAGGCTTCCCGTTTGTTTGTTTTCCCTTTATCCAAAATCTAAGCAGGACTTTTTAAAATACTGCCTTCAGAAGCTCTTGGTTACGCTCACCCCTGCTTTCTTTGAGCAGCTCTCATTTTTCCCAGGTTTTTACACCATTGCAACCCTTTTCCATAGATATCAACAGCTTTCATTACAAACACACATCAGCTGCCACCATTTCCTAAGGTGGTTTAGCAAATCCCCATAAAACACTGTTTGGCTGTTAAACACCTCGAGTTGAGGTTTCCAGTCCATTTCACAAAGAAAGAAACCAAAAAAACCCCACAAAAATACCAAAATGCCTACAACCAAAACAACTGACACCAAAACAAAAACACCAAGAAGTAAGTCCAAAGGAGCTGCATTATTACCTCATTAAACACTATTTGGCTACTGAACACCCTAGGCTGAGGTTTCTTGTCCATTTCGCAAAGCAAAAAAATCAAAACTCCCACAAAAATACCAAAACCAAAACAACCAACACCAAAATATAAACATAAAAACAAAAAAAAGTTAAAACCCTGTGTTATACTCCATGCAGCTGCTGCCACTTTTAAGATCTCCTTGGCAATTCTTGCTCCTGCACTTCCTAAAAGGTGGACCCACCCCAAGAATGTAACCCAGTCCTTGTGGGTACCAACAATCCAGGCCTCAGCCCAGAGAAAAATGTAAAATGAAATAGTGAGGCAGAGCATCTCATCTGGTCACAGCCACCTCAAGCCA
Source organism: Erpornis zantholeuca (assembly GCA_013400515.1). Lineage (NCBI taxonomy): Eukaryota > Metazoa > Chordata > Aves > Passeriformes > Timaliidae > Erpornis > Erpornis zantholeuca. Next base: position 124,987 of record VZTN01026027.1, read on the forward strand.
CCTCTACACCTTCCTGCCATGAGATAAAAACCAATTCTCATCTATTTTTGTAAAAGCACCCACAGTTTTGCCTCTGTGAGAGGACACTCTTGACAGCCTGCTGCCTGCTCAGGGTTTACTCACAAGAGGTAGTGCCAAAAACCCCACCTTGCAGGAATCCATCCATCATCCATCCATCCATCATCCATCCATCCCTCCATCCATCCATCCATCCATCCCTCCATCATCCCTCCATCCATCCATCCCTCCATCCATCCATCCCTCCATCCATCCATCCCTCCATCCATGGTGCCCAAACCCTGCCCAGGCACTGGGATGGGTTCCTGGGCACCCCTGTGATGCCCTGGAGCACATGGGATCCATCACTGATGGATCACCCCTCCCTCCAGGACAAAGGAGCCCCAGCAGGAGCTTCCCAAGCACCTCCGGATGAAATAAACCTCATTTCTCGAAACGTGCCCAGGAGACAGCCCCAGGGTGATTGAAGGGATGGTTATAAATGACTGATGTCATTTCGTCCCCAGGAGAAAAATCACCCAATTGTTCTGCTTGGCTGGGAAGAATGACCCATCTCTGTGGCCAACACCTTCAAAGACAGGAATACTGAAATTCCTGGGATGTCTAGCAGGTGGAGCAGGATGTATAAACTCAAATGTATGAACTCATTCTTACTCCAATGAAAGAAAACTCAATCCAAAAAGCAGGACCACACCATCCCCCAAGTGGTAACTGCAAGGCCATTTCCAAGCCCCACATTTTTCCCATTAAGGAGTTCCAAACCGGCGAAACACTTCAGTGCTGCCACAATGGAGAATTATTCAACAACTGCAGATTAAGTGCTCTTGGTTTCAGAGCAGATTAAAGAAGATTGGAAAAAATGACCAAAACATGGAGTGCAGCTTGAGAAGCAGTCAGGGATGGATGCTGACTCCAGGGACTCAGACCAAAGGGGTGCCCTCCTTTCCTTCCAGTTTCACTCACTCGCAGAGCAGGCAGTGCCCTTCTCCCATGGCACAGACACAAGGACCAGCAGCCACCACATTTGGGAGTGTTTCTTGAGGTGTCCAACACAGGAGAGAGCTCATGCCCTACCACCCTCAGCATTTAAAGGAAGATGGGGCTTGGTGTTTCTTTTCCTTTTTCCTTTCTTTTTTTAATGAAAATGCACTTTAGAAATCCAACGAGCACCTTCCCCCAGCCAGAGCAGCCTGACCTTACACGCTGTGTCTGGAAGAGTGACTCAGACATGGTGAGCTCCCCATCAATACCCTCTGCAGAACCCAACATCAGGCAGGAGCAGATGTAAAATTTAGGGTAAAAAAATTCCACTGGTCAAGTCCTGGCTCTTAATCATGGGAAGGCTGCCACCAGCCTCAGAATTCCCACAGAATGTGTGGAATACTGGGAGTCCACACAATCTTCTGAGCGACCTTAATGCACAGAGCCAGGGGAGATGCCACCCTGCCGTTCCCACGCGATGACAATCAGTGACAAACACAGCAGAAGGGGTCACGAGGCCAGCAGGACAGATCTCCCTCAGCAGCCCACCCCTGACACCCACAGGAGCAGAGAACTCCAGGAAAGTTCCCCAAAACCACACTCAAATCTACCAAACACCTCTGCCAAGTGCTAAGAGCTGATTGCCACCAGTCCTGCTGGTCTAGCCACCCACCCTGCACATCCACAGTTAAACCTCTCCTAAAACACCTCAGCCTCACCTGAGCAGTAAGGGACTTGTTTCACTCTGCTCAAGACATTTAGAGCAGAGGAAGAGGCAGCACCGTGTGTCCGTGGGACGTCAGGCCTGCAGAACACAACTGCCATTTTAATAAACATCCCGATTGGGAAGGAGCCAGCAGAGCATCAGAGTGTTCACCACAAGAGCATCATGCTGTGGACAGCTGCAGGGCATTATCCTCTTGGATCACAAACAAGGAGGAAAGCCACTTCAGAATTGGGCTATCAATCATGGGAGGAACCAGAAAACTTACAAGTGCTTCATGGTTACAGTATTGAAAGCAGCTGATAAAACTAAGGTCAACCCAGGCATCTGGGACTAATCTCCAGCTGACATCCTTCATCAAGCTCTACTGGAATTAGTGATAAATTGAGTAAATTAGCAAGAGGAATACATTGCCTCAGCACATGTCCAGAGCTGGAGTTAGCAGGAATTCGATGCCCTGCAGTGATGGCACTCCTTGGATCTCGCTGGCATCGCAAAGTCCTGCCTGCCCAGCCACCTGCCCAGGAGTCTGACAGGCCAAGAGCAGAGAAACACATCTCCAGAGCTGATGGCTCAGAAATATTCCATTCCCAGTCTGCAGGCATGGAAAAAGTTCCGATTACCCACAGAAGTGGTTAAAACAACAGAAAGGGTGGAAGAAGAACTTCCACAGATAAGATGACCTCGAGTCTACGCATCCTCGTTAGCCTTAGCTAATGATTTTCTTTCTTCCCACTTCCTTCCACCCAGAGCTGTGCCAACTTTCCACATGCCCTCCCATGGATTTTCTGCAGATGTGGCTGAACACTTGGTGTTTGGGGTGGCTCTGTGCCCGTGGATTTCTGCAGAGCAAGGGGAGGCTGTTACACAGAGGGAACCCTTCCACAGCTGCTCTGCTCCTCTGTGATTTTCCCCTCTCCTCAGCCCATTTGCTGCAAGGACCCAAAGTGATTAATTGGCACGAGCTGCACAAGCTGAGGGGTTGGTGCCACTGGGCTGGGGACACTCCTGTGGCCAAACCCTGCTCTGACCTGCACACACGAGTCCTGGACTCCAGGGTGACGAACGCCAGCGCAGGAAGGAAACCTCGAGCCTCCACTTTATCGAGCTGCACAAACAGAGGGTTTATCAAACTGCAGAGGTTACTGGGGCTCATTGTGCTTCTCCTGCAACTCTGTGCAGGATTGCTGTGATGCCTCTCAGGGCATGGGAACGAGTGAGCACAGGGCCTGACTGCAGCAGCCAGAGTTCAACACCAAACCACATCTTATTAGCCAAAATGCACTGGTTCCAAAGATATATTCATTTTAAAAAGTGAATTTATACAGGGCAAAAAATTAACTCCTCTTTCTGTGTAAGTATTCTCAAACCATTCTTTCTAATCAGTCAGTTTAGGACATCCCACTTTTAAAAAAGATGCACTGATACTACAAAAGGCAGCTTTAGCCCAGGGTTTTTAATTTTTTTCCTGATTTTTACCTAGGAAAAACATAAGCCATTTCTGTCATTTGTTGAACCTGGTTTTTAGCATACTTGTACTCATCTGTTGTGCCACAACCTGGAATAAAGGCAGAGACCTTTCTGAACAGAACAAATATCAAATATCTGAATGTACAGAATGTGCCTCTTCTACAGCAAAGTTCTGCAGAGGCTTCCTGAGCCTGATCAGAAGAGAACACCAACAGGATTTTTAGTCCCACAAGCTTTTTACAACTCCAGTTTTAATAAATCCCAATAAACCCCATTAGATTTCCCAAGGCAACTTGAGAATGACCTGCCCTGCAAGGTCTGCCCTTTCTACCTTTGAAGCTACAAGCTCAATTTTAAGACATCTGGTAGTACAGACTCCTCATGTTTGCTCTTCCCATATGGGCTGGGAGAAAGTTCTGGATGTTTTCATAATTTTTCTGAAAGGACAATGAACTCTTGCTGCATTGTTTCCAACCCAAATAATTCTGAAACCCAAATGGGCATTCATGGGTAGATGCATTGTACAAATCTTCATGAGCACAAAGGATCACATTCAATGGCTTGGCTGAGGCCATTGTGTTTCTCTCTTAAAAAAGATGTTTTGGACATTAAACACCACTATTAAACCCTTTTCCAGTTCAGTCATGACCCTGCTCCCTGGTCAGACCTTTCCCCCTGCATTGGGGATGCTGGTGAACAAACCTGCACCCCCTGGAAACAGGGATCATTCTGGGATCAGGAAAATGGTCAGTGTGTCAAACCAGACAACACGAGCTGCTATGTTTAGCTATGAAAATCTGGGAAATGTGGTGATTTCCAAGTGAGCACCCACAGCTGTCCCCACACTGCACACGTCTAACAGGGGCAAAAGCCAAACTGCTCTTTAACCTGCACTGACTGCACGAAGATGCAGAATTTGATTACTTGACATTTTGTAAAACCTCAGGAAGCCCCAGGACAGGCAGTGTCAGGTGCTCCAAAAGCCACAGGGAACTCACGGCCTGGCCACACTCCAAAGTGTCCAGATTTTGAAGTTTCACATCCCCAGCAGTATTTCAAGGCTTCAGATGTTGGGTTCGGGGCCTCAGCCTTAAATTATTTTTTTCAACCCCTCTTAAAACGCATTTAATCCTTTGTTTTCTTTCCGAGGAGAAAGGTTTCACATCTGGACTGTCAACCTGCATTCCACAGCATTAGCCTGGCAAACCAAAGCAGCTGAGCTGTAAATCTCCGAGAAGAGAACTTGTCATGGAAATCGAAACTCAGCATTAACTGCGGGCCCAGTTCAGCAAGAAAGCCAACAGAAAAAGCCAAAACAATGCAGGCAGCCCCAAGACAACTTTGGAAATGAATCCTGCTGTCTGAGAGAGCAAACCAACCTCATCTAACACCTCAGACTGAAGCAGAATCACTTACCTGGGTTTGATCCCGAACAGACACCTAAGAGCCCACTGAGAGCAACTCACACAGTTGAATTCTGCAGCATTTTCTACTGCCAGCAGCCTGATTTCATGAGCAAACTGCAGTTTCCAAATGTGCCTGGTAAGAGCTGAGTGCTCAGCCCCTGGGAGCTCCAGCTCCCTGCTCCCTTGGGCTCCCACTCTGCTGCCTACGAGCATGGGGACACAAGCAAGGAGACACAAAGAGACAAGCTGAGCTCCAAAGATTTCAATTCCTCCAGCTGGATTCCAAGAGAAATCCAAATGCCAGCACTGTGATATGCAAAACTGACTCAGCAACAAAAGGGTGTAAAACTCTGAAAACAATAAAAATAAAAGTATTGAAATTGCCCCAGGACAACAGCGTGTTACCAAGTGTCTCAGCTAAGGGCATGAAAAAGTGTTAATGTAACATTTTTTGATTACTGCAGCATATATTTGTTAGGTTTTTAGATTTAAAGTTAGCTGCTAAAAAGAAATCGCTTTCTGGCAATAATTTGTTTCCTTTAGAGGGAAAACTAAACCTTTGGAAAAAGACAAACTTGAGATTAATTCAGCTCTGGAACAACCTGGAAGAGAGGCCTGGCTGATGCACAGAAGATACTGAGCACCAGTGGTGTGCTTGGTTCACTCCTCTGTCAGCACTCACTTCCCAAATATCCAACAGCCCAACTCCATTATTTCTTATACTTTATACCAAAGCACTTTATTAAATCTCTCTTCCTCCCAAACACAATGCAGAGCTTTGTGTGCTGGGCTCTGAGGATTATTTTTCCTTTCAGCCCTGGTTCCCCATGTCTCCACTGCTCCAAGCCCACCAGGAACGAGTCCATCCCTGCTGAACGCCATGGCTGAGCCCTCTCTTTCCAAAAACTGGACAAACACTCCTCAGGACCAGCTCCATGCCGTTCTTCTGCTGAGCTAACAGCATTATCACAACACTCTGCTGCTGCAGGAAGGCTGCCAGGAAATCCCCTCACCCTGTGAGAAGCCATCCTGCTGACATGATGCCTGAAATGGCTCCCTAGAAACAGAGAGCAGACAGGAATAAAGGAATCAAGGAGGGATTGGTTGGAAAGGCCTTCAGAGGTACACTCTGGGCTCCAGAGGCTCCTGCCTCAGTGCATCCCAACATGGACAAGGACAGCTCCCGAGTTCTTCCCACTTGGATCTCAGCATCAATTCCCCAAGCAGAAGCCAGGCAAGGATGGAATTTGCCCAAGCTTGCCCCCTCTCCCCAGGATGAAGGTTTGCAGTTCTTGGTCTGAGTGTCCTTGAAGAGCAACCCAGAGGTTTTGTTATGTCTGTCTTAGCACAGAGAACAGCACTGAACGAGCTACAGAGAACTTCAGAGTCACACCAGCAGTACAGGATTGGAAAAACATAAAAGCTCAAACCTAAGGCATCAGACACACACAGTTACTAAATCCACACCAAGTCTCTCCTGGCTGTTTCCTCAACGAGCAAGGAAACGCAGCAAGTTTTTCTCCAATGACTCAAGTGCTGTGATATCTGTACCTGGACACCCAAAACACTCTGTGGGAGCACCCTGTAATCCCCCCACACTTATCAGCATCCAGAGCCACCTCAGCATCTTCCTCTGCTCTTTCTGTGCTGTCACCCACCAGCTTTTCACACTTTTTACTCCAAGTCTCCTTCATTCCCCCAGCCTCAGGAGGATGGTGCTGCACCCGTGGATGCTGAGAGCAGATCACAGTCTGAGTCAGCAGCCCAGGGAGCCATCAGAGCAACCATTCCAGGCATCTCCTCCTGGACTGGCAGCACCATCATAATTCTGGAGCAAATGAGCCCCCACCAAAATGGGCACTCGTGTTCTGCTGGTTATTGGCTGAGGTAATGGCTCTGAGCTTTCACAGGGCACAGCACACTGGGTATAATGCAACCTTTTGAAGTCCAGCAAGGAAAAAAAAATAAAAAATAAAGAGGGTTTTGTTGGGTTTGTGTGGGTTTTTTTTACCCCCTTTCTTTATTTTTCTGAACGATGTGATACAAACCAGCTTGATACACAAATTAGAGGTGATCTCATCAGTCCATTAGGACCAAAGCAAGACCATCACTTGGGAGGGGATGTGCTGCCCAGATACCACTGATTGGCCTGGGAGCAGCATTACCGTGGGGGTACAAATGCAGCCTTCATTACACAGGCAAGGCATGGCTCCCAGCTTTCAATCCACCCCTGCAAACTGCTTGGCTGCATTGAGAAGTGGCATCTGGGAGCCGCATCCCACACTCGCCGGCGGCAGGCACCGAGCGAGGGCAGCCCTGCCACCCCTGAGGATGGAAGGAAATGACCTGCAGACACCTCAGGCCTCCCTGATTCACACCAAACACATCCCTGGGACACGGTGTCAGTGCCTGAAAGCGGCGCAGGAAAGGCACTTGAAAGTTCCCCAGGAATAGTAAAATGTGGTTTAGAGGCTTTCGCCTTTCATTCCTCATAAACTGGAACTCCATCACATCTTTCGACCAAGCTTCTTTGGGTTTCTTTGTTGTCAAGCTAACAATGCTTGAAAGCGAAGAAAGTCTCATTTCTGGGATGTTTCTGTTTTCAGTCGAGCAGCAGAACTATTTATTTTCCTAGCAGTGATGGAATTAAACAATTTGTCTTTGAAAACTCTATAAGCCTCCACCGTGACATCCCCCCATCTGCTTTTGAGATTAAGGTACTTTGATTTTTACCAGCTAAAGGTTTATGAACTGCTGTATAAACCCAATTACTCTCATAGTAAATTATGTAAAGCTTACATGTTATTTTTTAAATTTTCCCCCATGGAATACTCTGGAGATTCGGAACAGGAAAGGCTCAACTGAGGCATTCGGAATTACAAACGTGGAACGGGGAAAACCACGGAGCTTCCAGAAACTTGGAATAAAAAAAAGAAAAAAAACCTCAGCATCATTAAGTGAGGATGAGACACACCCCAGGAGAGGCTTTTCAGGGGAGGACTGTTAAAAAACAAGGAAAAAAGCCCTCGATTTCAGTGGGAGGGAGTTCTTTAAAAACAGATTAAGTTTCATCTGAGGTAGTATTTATTCCTCAGCTGCTCTCTGCCTCGCTTCCTGATTGAAACCAGGGATGGGAGAGATCCTGGTGCTCACTTTGGATGTCAGCAGCAGAAAGCACAGGGTGGACACTTTGACTTGAAGGACATTTAAAGGAGAGCTGCCCTTCGTGCTTGCTGTGTCTGAGCTATGCCCAGTGAGGCATGGATCATCCCCAGGGCATGCTCACCCCCAGGCATGAGCCCCAAAAATGCATAGGGCCACGGGGAGCAGGGGACAAGGACTGAGCCCACCACTGCTCCTCCAGACTGGGACTGAGCTAGGAGTCAAAAACCAGGAGCCCCAGGCGATAATCACAACCTAAAGCTGGCAGGAGGCGAGCGACCTTCTGGGCACCAGTTCTGGGACACCTTGCACTGCCCACAGAAAGGGGCAGGGCAGGTGGCAACTCTGGAGCACAAATCCTCCACTCCCTGGAGCAACCCTGGGGCACAGAAATCAGCCCCAAATGCCCCTGCAGCCTGGTGAGGGCTCTGGTGAGGTATGCAGGGACAGTGTTCGCTGGCTGTGCTGAGACCCTGCATTATTTTAGCAATGCCAGCAATGCACCTCCATCTCCTGCTGCACATCAGAAGCTGAGGAAATGGGCAATTATTCCATTCTTGGTTTTAGGAGAGTGAGTAACTGAACATTGACATAAATGAATATTTGTCCCATGCAAGCTGTTACAGAAAACACAGCTCTTGGCAAGCTCCCCAGGGTGGCCAGGGGCTCGCAGGAGTGTTGGGGACACAAAGGACAGGCAGGGGAACATCCCACTCAGAGCTCCCCAGGCTGGACACAGCCACCACTTGCCCTCTTGCACCCACCAGTGCCCAGGATTGCTCTACCCTCAACACTTCAGAGCTCTGTTTTCACTTCAGGACCCCCAGCTAAAGCTCCCACCTTTTTTAAGGCTCCTCCCACCCCACACTCCCAGTGTTCTCTCCCCTTTCCCATTAAGATTCCTCTCTCCTGCACTATAGTTTGCTAGGGGATAAACCAAGTGCTCAAAAGTCTATTTTGCAACACTAAATTGAGATGAATCAAGCATCTCTGTTACACAAGCACTGTGATCCTGCTGCCAAACACGCCTCTCTCAGCTCCAGCATCCGCAGGGATCTCTCAACCCAGCCTCCTCTCAAATCCCAATTCGTTCCGGGAGGTCCTGCCCAGGCCTCCCTTTTGTCTGCTCTGCTCACGGGGGTGTTGGAGGAAGCTTTAACAAATCACTGCCATGGCAGTGTCAAGCTGTCAACATGACCACAAGCCCACTGTGCTTGTGAAAGGGCTGTGCTGTACAACAGGCTCTGCACCCAGGCACCGCCCAGCAGCTCGTCAGGAGCCCTAAACCCCAGCAATTCCTGCTCATAAAACCATTGACCAGCACTGAGCACTCAAAAAACCTGATGCAGACTGGAAGGAAGACAGAGCACTCCACAGTTTTCTGAAAGAGAAAATAAAAAGCTTCTGAGCTAGGACCACAGAGAGATTTGGGAATTGGAATGCCTAAAAAAGTTTGGTTTAGCTACTTAAACTTAACAAAATGTTTGAAATAAGCTCTGTTTTACCTGGGAAGGGAATCCCACCTCAGGGAACATTCAGCTCTTGGGGCTGAAGGAGTTTTACAAAGAACCCAACTCTGGTGTGATGCTGCTCCGGGCAGGAGGCAGTGACAGCACCTCCAGGGCTCCTGCAGGGACACGGAGCAGGACACACGGACACAGGGACACACAGAGCAGGACACACGGACACACGGACACAGGGACACACGGACACACAGAGCAGGACACACGGACACGGACACACGGACACACAGAGCAGGACACACGGACACACAGAGCAGGACACACGGACACATGGACACACGGACACAGGGACACACGGACACATAGAGCAGGACACACGGACACGGACACACGGACACACAGAGCAGGACACATGGACACAGGGACACACGGACAGACACATGGACACGCAGACACACAGACACAGGGACACACAGACACATGGAGCAGGACACACAGAGCAGGACACATGGAGCAGGACACACACACGGACACACGGACACATGAAGGCACAGACACATGGACACACAGACACACAAACACACGGACACATGGAGCCAGACACACAGAGGCACGGACACACAGACACACAGAGCAGGACACATGGACACACGGACACACAGACACACAGACACAGGGACACACGGACAGACACGCACACAGATACACTGACACACGGACACAGGGACACAGGGACACAGGGACACACAGACAGACACACGGACACAGGGACACACGGACAGACACGCACACAGATACACGGACACACGGACACAGGGACACAGGGACACACGGACAGACACACGGACACATGGACACACAGACACACTGCCCCCGGCACGTCACACTCCTGAAACAATCAAAACACTGCAACGAAAGCAAGAGGAAACAGGAACTCAGCGCAGCAGAGATGGCAAACTGAGAGAGGACTCTCCCTGTTCCTTCATTTCCAGGGGTTTTTCCCTTTTGGAGAAGAGCAGGGAAGTCATTCCCTTACGCAAGATGTTTAAATTCACATTTTCCCTCTGCCATCTCCTTCACAGGCCCACCAAAACAACCCGGGGAGGAGGTCAGACACAGCTATACATTAAGCAGCAAGGAAAAACAAGGCACATCCCACGCTGAGGACACGCTAATGGCTCTTTGGAGTCAACACTTACGTAATTCACTTTTTAAGACTTTCAGTTGCAAATTTTTTATTCAGCTTTCGCAGCACAAATAGCCACAAGAAAGCTACCCAAAGCCCCAGCTTGCCACGTCAGGATTATTTGATATGAAGGTCACTTCCTCCAGCCCCAAGCAAACTCCTTCAAAGCCTTTAAGAGACACAAGGAAAAAGGACAAGGAATACTTGTATCGATTTTAGGATGTGAGACACAGGTCAAACACTGAGTGCACAAAAATAATCCCTGCTTCTAGAGGAATATAAAAGCACTAAATACTCAGAAATGCCCTGTGCTGGCATCTGTGGGGTGCAACAGTTAATTTATTAAGACAGATTAATGTACCCACAAACCCTCCAGAGTTAAGGCAATTCTGACCTCTCCAGATTGGCTGCCAATGTGATATAGGTCCAAAAGAAATTACCCTGTTCTGCTGCGACAGAACAATAAATTGGCTTCCTCGAATACAGTGGTTAAAGAATCCGAGTTCCTGACCTTGAATGTTTCCCTAGTAGGATGCTGTGCTGTAGGGAACAATCAGGATGACATTTGCTGAAATGTGTGGGATTTATGACATAATAGGTTGCACGTATGTGCCAAAAGAGAAAAAAAAACCTCTTAAATCCAAGCAAATCAAGATTAATTAGCTATTAAAATAGCTAAGAGAACACAGTGCAGTACAGGTGGTACAACAAACCAGCTCCCTCTCCGTGCACAGCGGCTCCAGTTGTTTCTGGGGTCACACCGCCCGTGAATCTGCGAGCGCACTCTCACTGGGAAAAGCAAAAATTGCTGCTCCTTTGTCAACTCCTGCTCCCTGCAATTCTCCAGGTTTGCACTTTCATAAACAAACCTCACGCAGCCCTTTTCTAGGAAGTCCCCCAAAGTGCACAGGAAAATCCCGTTTTGTCTGGCTTTGATCACCAGGACAGACTGAAATCGAGCTCGGCTGTTTTACCAACACTCCTCGTGCTGAGGAGCAGCTCACATCCACCTCCCCACTCCATCACAGCCCCTCCAACTCTCCCCCCTTCCTCCAGGCCGGTGTCTCTTGGTTCCCTTGCTGCTAATTGCAATTACAGGTGTCCCAAAGGCCACAGCCTGGCTGATGCCCCACACCTCAAACGCCGGAGCTGTGCTGGGGCCGTGCGTGTCCAGCAGCACTGCAAAGCAAACATTGCTCACAGGAATCACAGCAGCCACACTTCTCTGTCCCTTCCCACTGCCCCAGGAATCCCAACAAGTTGTTAATACCCTGCAATCTGCTCGGTTTCCCCCTTAATCCTGGTTTTAAGCAAGGCTCTGCTTGCAGGAGATGGTGTCATTACATCCACAAAGTGGGACAGAGCCAATGTTATTGTGAGCCTGAGGTGGAACAACTCCACTCCCAGCAGGAGCTCCATTCCTACAGAGAACCAGCAGTGCTGCCCTAGCAGGGGGAACCACTGCAAATGAGTTGGGCTCCCCTGATGCCTGAAATGGCTCCCTAGAAACAGAGAGCAGACAGGAATAAAGGAATCAAGGAGGGATTGGTTGGAAAGGCCTTCAGAGGTACACTCTGGGCTCCAGAGGCTCCTGCCTCAGTGCATCCCAACATGGACAAGGACAGCTCCCGAGTTCTTCCCACTTGGATCTCAGCATCAATTCCCCAAGCAGAAGCCAGGCAAGGATGGGATTTGCCCAAGCTTGCCCCCCTGTCCCCAAGATTGTGGTTTGCAGTTGTTGGTCTGGGTATCCTTGGAAAGCAAGTTAGAGAGGTTTTGTTGTGTGTGTGTGAGCATGAGAGAACAGCACTTAAGGAGCTCCAGGAAACTTCAGAATTACACTGGGAAGTGCAGGATAGGAAAAATATCAAAGTTAAAACCTAAGGCATCACCCTGCAAGAACAAACCTCCTGCCTGGGCTCTGGGCAGCCAGGAGCAGCTCCCACACTGAGTCTGCCCTTCCCTCTCTTCCCCCTCTCGTCCTGCATGTTTTAACAGTGAATTGAGCAAAAAGTCTTTAAAACCACACTGCATTCTCAGTTTCGAAGTCTCACAGCTCTAATTCTAGAATGCAATGCCCGAGTGCAAGGCGGCACTCAAAATTTAAAATAAAAACTTAAATAAACAACAAAAAAACCCTAAAAACTACAAGTCCAACTCCTTTTTATCTAACGTAAAACTTAAATTAAAAAAAAACCCAAAACCTGTTCCAAGAGCCTGAACAACGTTGCAAACCCATTTCTGTAAATGCTTCGCTGTTCAGGGGAAGACGAAAGTGATGCAGACAAACCAAACCCCACCCTAGCACAGGAGCCTTGGCTAACACATTCCCAGTGCTTTGCATTTCCCCAAACACACCCCAATGTCGGGGGCTGAGCCCCCTCTGGGGGGCAGAGCTGTTGGCTCCTGTCCCTGGTTTCTGCCCTTGAGGTTCTCTTCCTTCAGTTCTTCATGTTGGAAAGAACGAAGTGAGACATCTTCTGTGCTGTTTCAGAAATTGTTTATTTTTCTTACCAAGACCTCCGAGGGCACCAGGGCAGAAAGAGCAATGGCTGCTATCAGCAGCTACCTTTTATATCTACTATTGACCATTTAGGAAATACTATGTATTATATTTTGTTCCCAACACCAGTAAATTCTCATTTTATTGATATGTTTTTTCTACACTAACTTTTCTCCACCAACCAACACACCACAGGAACTGGTGTCAGAGAAGAAAGGAAGAGAAAGAGAAAGAGAAAGAGAAGAAGAGAGAAGAGAGAAGAAGAGAGAAGAAGAAAGAAGAAGAAAGAAGAAGAAAGAAGAAGAAAGAAGAAGAAAGAAGAAGAAGAAAGAAGAAGAAAGAAGAAGAAGCCCACAACCCGAAGCATCCATCTTGTGTCTATATAATACATAGAGCAAAATCTAAACCTACAACTAAACTCTCTGTGATGCAAGAACAAAAAGCCTTTCTCACTTCTTTGCAGCTCATCCAGGACTGGGGGCAGCTTCTCCCATGGGCTCAGATCAACATCCAAGCCACCCTGGGGTGCTGTGGGGATAAATAAAACCCCCAGGGGAGAAAGAGAGGTTTCCTGGCCTCCCTTGACTCCCACATCCCAAAAACGAGGGAAGATTTCTTCCTGCCTCAGGGTGGCTGCTGCAGAGGCCGGGGGAGAGCAGAGATGTGGCAGCACCTGACCCTGGGACCACGGCGTCGTCACTGCCAGCGCTGACGGACGGATTAATTGGAGACAGCTGCAAGGAGAACTCTCCCAACGACATGATTCATTAGTTTTCATAGATAATTACATCTGCTCATGGCCTCACACTGAATCATTCATTTAAGGGAATTTTTGGGGCATTAAATTTAAATGCAGTAATCAGATTTGTTAATCCGTGGGACAAGGCAAACCAAACACGATTTTATTCAGGGGATTGTTTATACTTTCAACGTTGACACGAATTCAGCAGCAGGAAAAAATTAGCAGCATAATGTAGGCTCATGAAGGTTAGAAATTATTAATGGTAATCTCCCTCACTCCCCCAGTGCTGCTGACCAGACTGGGCAGATTTTTTTTGGGCTGCCTGGACTGCAGGTTCCTTCCCTGGATGCATCTTTGTGCCTTCCACAACCCAGCAGCCTTCTCAGAATACACAGAGATTTTTTGATAATTTTTTGCTAATAAGGTCTTTCGATAGAATGAAAGAACGAGAATAATTGATACTCGGGTTTGCCACTCTCTAGATGCAAAATACAGCTGTTTTTTCTTTGTTGGTGTATTACACATTAAATAACCAGTTTCAAACACGGTTTAGCTGGTTTTATTACTCTGAAATAGCAGCACATATTCACAGATAGAAACTCCAGGAAAACCTGCAGATCCAGGCCAGTTCCCTCCATATCAAGTCACGAACTTTTTACTAAACTGAACTCCACCTTAAAAATTGATAATTTTTTGCCCATTTTTTCTGGAAGCTCCTTTGGAATTTCTCATCTTGCAGTTAAAAAAGTAATTTCCTCATCTGTACTATTCATGGTCAATTCATTCCCATTTTTTCTTGAACCAATATCCTTCTTCAGCTTCAGTAGCTTTTTCCCTCCCCAATATTTTACTGCCAGGACACGAACAGAAAGCAAACCACTATCTCCAATCCATCCCCAGCTGGCCAGACTGCAGAGCCCAGACACCAGAGCCCTCTCTGTGCCTTCCCACTGACCTCCACAGACCTCACAGCTCCTCTGGACCTTCTTCCCCACCAATTCATTCTTCTGAAAAAAGAAGCAGAAAGTTCAGAGTGTTTTTCACAAAGCTGTGTCCAGGTGCAGTGACTTGTCCTGGCCCCAGGCACAATTGTCACCTGCTCCACCTCATCCTCTCTCCCCATCAAACCAGCAAAGATCTGCTCAGGTTTGGGTCAGTCCATTGCTCAATGGATCAAAAACAAACTCTGAGCTTCATCCTCACAGCATTTCAGGAACTCCATCCTCATCACACCATGACCTGAAGAAGGATCTGGCAAGAGGAATCTCACGGCACATCAAAGATCCCACAGCCCTCAGCAAATCAGCTTCCAGAGAAGAGCAGCTCAGGTTCACCAGCACCCTCACAGGGGAATTACCTTTTTGGGGGGCCTGGAAACAAAGGGCAAGGTAGAGAACCCTGCCCAGAACCACACAGTGAGTCCTTGGGCAAGCCAGGAATAAGACCACCAGAGCACAGCTACTCGAGGGCAGCCACAACTGAGCTGCTCCTGGCTGTACAGGAGAGAGCACCTTAGACAGCACAGCTTGGATTCCTCTAAATCCACATGCTACTGCTGGGAACCTGACATTAATGTGCAACTTGAGATCTCCTCCTCTGGTGAAGCTGCACCTACGCAGTCGTATTTATTCTTGCTGAGGTTTGGGGGACAGGGGATTGCTCCGTGGAAGCTGGAACAAATTAATATTGCCCTGAGAACTATTATTTTAAGAGAAGGAACCAGCAGAAGCACAAAGGTAAGCCAACAGCTTCTATTTTCTTTTAGTGAATTGTCTGACAACACGCAGTATATTTTCTCAGGATCCATCCCAAACTCCACGCAGAGATAAGCTCCTGGTGAGACTCTTACTGGAAAGCATCCCAGGCCCTGCAGTCCCATCCCCATTTCTGCAGTACCTCCAAGCCTGACGCCCCTGTCACAGCAGAGGGACCTTCCCCAGGAGCAGCACCCGAGCTCGGCCTCGCCTCTCCCGACACACGCTGCCCTCTCTGCTGAGAGCAGCACCACTTGTTTGTGTAACTGGAGAAGTGTCAAGCCCTCTCACGCCGTGATTTAAGCTCTGCCAGTGTCAGAAGGAAAACAAAGAACAAAGATGCTGAGATATCCATCATCCCACCAGCGCCCGTGGGGAGTAGCTGGAGGAATGCAGCTTCCAGGGCAGCCTCCCCTTCCTGTGCACACCCAGAGCGCTGGGAGAGGAATTCACCTCTTCCAGCCCGTCCAGGGCTCAGCACCCCGGGAGGAGCTGCCTGGCCTGCAGGGGCTGCTCAGTGCTGTGACCACAGCAGGCTCCTGGAGCCCTGAGTTATTCCTGCAAGGAATTCAACAGCTGAAAACAGCAAACCCAAGAGCCAGAGAGGTTTGCTGAGAGGGGTTTTGGTTTCTGAATGCAGAAACCCACAGAAGAGTTTTTTCTCTTGTTCTCCAAGAGAAACGGAGATGATACACATGTGTTTTATGAATGCCATCAGCTACACGGGTGTCAGCAAAGGAACTCATTTCCAGGGAAAATAAAAATACCAACTTCCCTCTCATTTACTGAGGAAAGTGAGCACAGGTGGGGAGACAACAAAAATAAATCAGGAATGCAACAGAAATGGGGCAGCAAGCACAGGGAGGAGCCAAACAGGTCAAACACTGTCCTTGGAAACCTCAGCACAAAGGGACCACACTCAGCACAGCAACAGCTTCAGGACAGCTTCTCCAAGGAAACTCAGGCACAACCCCCAGGAGCTCGGTGTTACAATAATATATATATAATAACTCTGAGTTGCATGGTCAATGTCTCTTCCTCCCCATCAGCAGAAGCACCTCGAGCTGAGCAGCTTAAAAGAGACATGGATGCAAAACTTTAGTCCTTCCCTTCTTTACCTCACTGCATTCTCACACTGAAGAAGAGTTCATCAGTGACTGTCAGAACTTGAGGAGAAACCCAAGCACTCAGGGCTGTTTGCAGGAGCAGAACCAAAGGAGCTAAGCCCCAGCAGCAGGGACAGACACGGATGCCAAAACCTGGGCTCAGCACCTTGCAAAACACACCTGAGGGGCACAGTGCATCTCCCTGCTGGGATGGAGGAACAGCCCCAGAGCCAGGTGCCCTCTCCAGGACAAGGCCAGAGGGGAGAGACTCTTCCTCACTGAGGAGCTGGATGTGCTCGACCTGCCAAGCACTCAGCGCTGCGGTTGGGCAGGAGCACTTCCACCTCCTCCTCCTCCTCCTCCTCCTCCTCCTCCCCTCAGGCAGCACTACCTTTTTTTTCAAACAGTTGGGCAATTGTCTGAAGGAGAAGTCTAAGAGGGGAAAAACACATTCCTGTGAAGCAGCATCACTGCCAGGCACAGGACTGCAGGATCGTCCAACCTGACTGCTGACCCTTAAAAAGCACCTTGAAAATAAAATATAATTATTTCAGGCAATATTAAAAGCAAGGAGAAAAGCAGTGCCTTCTTTTCACAAAGGACAAAATGTACCTTTGGATTTCTAACTCTCCTTTTTCAGTGTTTTGTGTTGCTTTTTTTTTTTTTCCCCTGTGCTTCTCTCCCCCGTGGAGGGGATGAAGAAATGCTGGGGAGGGAGGGAGGGAGGTGGTTCAGGACAGTTTAAGTGTGCATGGACCGGCTGTTCACTCTCAGCACAGCACTTGTGCTCCAGAGAGATCACCCCAAGTCCACGACACTGCTCCTTCCTCCAGCAGACCTTCATGAATTCCAGCTGGAGACTCCTTTTTCTTCCCCCCCGGGGCCAAAGGGAAACTCACTGATATTTTTCATGTTTAGGATGTGGGGAAGGACATGCAGGAACACTGAAACATATTAAATTGCTGGATTTCTCTTCCCCCACTCCTCCCCCTTTTCTTCCAGAAGAACGGAGAGTTCCAACCCCTACAGCAGACCAGAAGAGCAGAGTGCATGGGAAGAGCACCAAGAGCACCAAACCCACAGACCCCTCTGAGCCCCTGGGTGTAGAAATTACGTGGCCCTATTTTTTAGGGCCACATAATTTCTACAAATTTCTACAAATTTCTACAAATTTCTATAAATTCCACATCTTTTCACAAATTACTCATGTTCATAGATTGAAATGAGAAGGCCTTTATTTATAGATATTATTAAGAAGAAAGAAAGAGATCAAGCTTTTTTCTTTTCCAGCCAGGTTTAGCTAGAGGAATTGTTTATTGTCTGACCGTGTGTTTGTTTCTCTAGCATAGCCTTACAAAGAATAAAAACAAAATTTAAAAATAAAAATCCTTGTTAACTAAAAAAAAACCAACACATTATCATATTTACATTTTTCTCTACCTAATAACAAAATTCACAAGAGCTTTGACTGACTTAATGCTACAAAAATCTTGTCAAGTAAAAAATGTTTTAAAAAATTTTTTTCTAAGTTACCACACCTGTGCACCACACGGGAGGCAGCACACACTCACAGCAGCCAGCACCAGCTCCACTCCAACTCCCTCAGCAGGTGTTAAAACCACTTCTGATCAGGGGGAACAAGAGAAGAGCATCCTCTGCAGGAGGCAACACAAGCCCAGTGGGGACACTGGGGACAGCTCTGGCTCTGTCAGCAGCTCATTGTCACAGCTTCATTGCCACCAGCAATGACACATTTTACCCAAAATCTCCTGAGCGAAGCTAAATTTGGAGAATTCGGTGTTTATCACCATCCCTTCGCTCCAGGAACACCAGAGGATGTGATGGGAGCTCCAGGGGAGCAGCCATGGGCAGCCTGAGGTAGCAAGGACAGCTGGGCAGGAGCAGAGCTGTGCAGTGTCTGTGGGTGATGTTCACACAGCAACTGGCAGTGAGAGCTCTTGGAGAGCTTCCCCCTCTCACAAACCAAACCTCTCGCTGAAGGCAGCAGTGCCAGTCAGTTTGTGAAAGGTTTTTATCCCCACTGAAGGATGGGGTTTGGCTGTGTTTGTGTTTGGCAGTGTCTGTACATTTGGATGATTTAGGAGGACAAGATCTGCTGCCTTTAATGCCCAGCTGCTCTATTTAATCCCTGCAAAAACTGCTTCTCCCCTTCAAATTTCTTTAAACACTACTGGGAGGCTTGTTTAAAATACATCCTTTATGAAGGTTCCTGGCAACTCAGAAAAGAGAGTTTTCCTTAATCTTCCTGCTAACTTCAGGGGATAAACTGTTCAGCTGTCACCATGTCACAGTGTGGGTGATGTTAATGAGCTGCAGGAGAAGCCAGGCCACAGCAATGCCGAGGTCCCACTCCACTCCCCTCTGCCTTCACTCAAACGAGGTCTCTTGATGAGCTCTGACAGACCAGGAGCCCCCAGCTCCTGCAGAAGAACTGAGCACCTTCCAGCAAACACTGATTGAGATCTACTAATTAAGGTCCTCTTAACCAGGGGGGTGATGGCACCAAGTGTCCACCAGGACTTGGACAGCAGGAAAAAGTTCCTGGGGATTTTGTGCATGGAACTGGACTTGCCTTCCCAGAGAGGTGATCCCTGGAGGGGTCTGACAGGGTCAGCAACCCCTCTGCACTTGCAGACAGGAGTGCTACTCCTCCTTCAACTCAGCTGCACATCAAATACATACAGATTGTGATAAAAACAATAAATATAACCAGCTCTAGTAAGTATCAATCGGGGAAAAACTCCACACATATCAGAAATTACATTAATTTGCAATTACATTTGGTATCCTGCACACGTTGAAAGCCTGAAGCAGAGCAAGCCTGCCACATGCTCTGTTTCAAAGATTCCCCAGCCCCTGTATCAATGGTTTTTTCTCCATCTTTCACAGAAATCTGAAAGTTTCCCTTTCAGCATGGACTGAGGAACAATTTTTACCTTGAGAATAAAACCATGTAGAGACACAGCTGTTCAGGGTACTTTGCCATCACACTTGCACTGTGAATACTCAACAGAAAGCAGTGAGAAATCTGCCTTATGCTTGCCACAAAGCTCTAAGATTTCCTTTAAATCAGCTGTGATTGTTGTATTTTTGATTAATGTTTGCTTCTGAGCGATGCAGCCTCAATAAAACCTCCTGCCATTCCCTTCCAACACGAGCTCCAGTTGGACACAGAGCTGGGTAGGAAGCACAGGGCAGATCTGGGGGTTATTTCCATTTCAGAGAGCTCCCTCACGCCAGGAAGTGAAACAGAAACCTCTCCAACCTGTCCCTGCACGTGGGGGACAGCTCAGGGGTGCTCTGTCCTGCACACAGACACAGCTCAGTGCAGAACTGGGTTAAACCCCTGCTGTCCTTCCCCCAGCACCTGCCCCAGAGATAAAACCTGTTCCAAGTGCTCAGGGAGGTTCAGCAGCAAACAGCAACCACCAAGGGTGAAGGCTGGCCCTGAACAGGAGGGAAGGATGCACTGATTTCACACTCAAACCCTCAGCCCTTCCCTCACCAAAGTCCTGTGGTCTCCAGCCATGAAAGTCATTTTCCTTTCATGGAAAACACACCACCCACACCAGCCATGAGCACAACCAGGGCAGTTCCTATTGTAATAAAGCATCAAATGGGGTTTTTCCAGCAGAAGTGAAGTCACAACAGCTTGACCAGTGGAAAGAAGCACCCTGCAGCTCAAGGGGCTCCAATACGAGTCTGAGCACCACCACAGTTACCTGTGGTCAGTGACATGGAACAGCTGGAAAAGCCAGCACTGACCCCAGCTGCCACACAGATGCACCAGCACCAGAAAATGCATCACCCAGCCCCAAAACTCAGAGCTTTGATAATTAATTAGCACATGAATGTGTGCCATGCTGGAGTCTTCTCTATCCCCAGGCTGGTGCTCTGACACAGCTTGGTCCTAACAATAATTTCCAAGTGAAAATGCCTTTTTATACTGAGCACCTACAGAGCAGCCCACGTCCTAAGCTCAGGCAGAAGGAAGCTTTCCTCCCAGCTTATCTGATTTTCTATTCATTTCAAATACCACGTTTAGGAAAGGCCATTTCAGAGCTCAATTCACACTGCTGGTTTTCCTTGGCAGGAGCCCAGGTTATCTGCAAACACTGCCTGAGAAGCCAAGGGCAGCAATGTGATACCCACACCCTGCTGGGCAACACAGGGAGCTGGGAAACCTGGAGCTCCCACAGGAGAAGGGCAGGTGACACAATTCTTACCATCACATCCTGGGGGGATGCAGGAGTTTGAGAGGCAAGAACACCAAAATTAAGGGATGCCCTCCCTGTCCCCATCCCTGCCTGGGATGGTCTCTTGTCAGGGTGCTGGGGACCCTGCTGGCTCCTGGCTCAGCTTTCTTCCTTATTTCAATGTCCCATGTCCCAAAAAGATGAAATGAAGCTTCTTTCTGCTGTTTCAAGGATTGTTTATTTTTTCTTATCAAAGTTTCAGAGGCACAGGCTGTGCTGTGGCCTCCAAGAACACAAGGATAGAATGCAATGGCTAACCCAAAGCAGGTAGCTTTTTATATCTATTTTCAGCCAATTAGGAAGTTTTACGTATTTTATTTTGTTCCCAACACCAGTAAATTTCAATTTTACTGATATGTCTCTTCTACACCAAATTCCCTTCAGCATTTGTGCTCACAGTTGGAGGAGCAGGCTTGGCTGAGCAGCCCTGGGGAACCCTGGGGTCCCTGGTCCCCAGCCCAGCCCAGGGAATCCCACTCCAAACTGGGAACTGTGGCCTCACTATCTCAGAGCCAAATCCATCACTTTTTATCACAAAGGTATCGCCTGAATTCCTACCCTGAGCTTGGAAAAAGGCTGTCAGGCCCAGATGTTTCACACTAAAGACTGGCCCCAAACCAGCATTTTTCAGCAATCTTGGTCCTGTAAGAGAATTTCCAACAAAATGTTGGGATCAAACACCCCTGGAGCTGTCTCAGCACGATGTGATCCACGCAGCCAAAATCCAGATTTGATTGTGCCCCTGCACTCTGATGCCAGACACTTCATGTTGTGGGACCTCATGTACCTTGTGTGATTTATTCCCTTCATGCTGAAGGGTTTCTTGTAAAACTGTTGGGAGAAAGTGAAGTGGAATTTTGTCTGCTTCCACATCCAAGACTTGCCCTACTGTTGTGCTGGAGGATTATTCCAGTTATTGATGTCTGGAAACAGCAGTTCACTGGGAACAACAAGTACATCCCAGAGCTCACTGGGATCATAGGGAAGGATTGGAGTCAGGCAGCAAGGCAGAATATTTTTCACAAAGCATGGCACAAACAGGGTAATACCCACATCAGCTTAGCTGGTTTGGGATGCAGAGGGATGGAACACATTTAATACATCAGCAATTCAAACAAAAAGGTTACAGTTGAGCTTGCAAGGAAGTTACTTTCATTTATAATAACAGTTACAGCATAATGATTTTATCAGTTTTTAAGTGATGTCAGGATGCTCCAAGGTATCAACTTCACCACTTCAAATGAATGCCATGTTTATGTCACATTAATTGCATTTCTGTAATTAATTTCTGAAACACAGCTCTGAGGAAGCAACTGCTCCCAGCTTTCCCTCTGCCTCCATCAAGCTGCCACGACCCTGGCATTAAACAGAAAGATCTGACACAGGACAGGCCAAAACCCCTTTGTGAAAAATCAGCTCCCACAAACACCGTGGGCACAACCTGGCACTTCAACTTTCTTTAAACTGAACACTCAAAAAAGACTCAACAAATCCGCCCCCAGTGCTGCACCTATGAGCTTCTGCTGCCTCTGCCCAAGTCCAACTCCTCGGGAGCAGCAAACTGGAATTGTGGAGTGGTGCTGGACACCAGCCCCACGTGGAGCAATTCCTCACCAGGGATCTCGGGAAGCCATCCTCTCCAGAGTCAGAGAAGCAATGCATTGTGCTCAGTGTCCAGGAGAACAGGAGAGGTGGGAGAAGAGAGGGGAGCAGAGACGAGCTGGGCACGCACTCGGAGGTAATGGGAAAAGCAGGAGGATGTGCTGGAGAGCCCTGAGCAGCCAGCTCGGCCTGAGTGAGCCCAGTTCAAAGCACTCCTCGGATTCCAGCAATGCCTCACGAGCACAACGTGCCCAGAAACGTGGTTTTCTTATTCTCTCCTGCCTTGTAACCGTGCAGCTTCCAGCCCTGCAGGTTTTCTGGGAAATCTATTAAAGGCTCATTAGGTGCCCACCGGCCCTGACCGAAATCACCATGACGCAGGAGCATCTGCTTCCCACCAAGCATGACTCCCTCCACAGCCTGGATATCAGCTCCTCTCCAGCAGTGCCTGGGCAAGCAGCTTCTCCAGGGATGTGGGACCGAGCAGCCACCTCCTCCTTCCCCTCCTGAAACCTCAAAAAACCCTCTGAGAAGGGGAAGGCACAGAGGAAGCACTGAAGTCAGAGTCTTCAATGTATACACTGAAGTAGAAACCCTCAAGCTGTACTTCACAGCCACAAATAGCAAATATTTAAAAATAAAACGTTATTTTTAGCCTAAGTGGTGCTTAAGGATGCGAGAATAAAACATTGCCCAGAGACAGGGAAATGTCATCGTGTGAAAACGCTGAGGCAGCCGAGTCCTGCTCAGTGAACACCAAAGCATTTGGGATCCTGTCTCAAACCTTAACACCTTCCCTGATTCAGCCAAAAACCAAAGGAGAATGAGTAAGGTAGAACACCTTGGTGCATCTGCAAGGGTAAAATAAATAAAATTACACAGAAACTCACACAACAATTTCCTAGATCCTCTAGCAAAGGCTGTTCTGCACAGGGCAATTTATTCCCTGCTTTTCCTTTCCACTGTAAGGTCGGGATAGAGAATTCCAGTTGCTTCCAGGCAGGTAGGGATCTACCAAAAAGGGGCTGTAAAGGAGAACAGACAGGGTTTGTCCCTTCCTGCTCCTTTACGATGCATGACAGACATCCTGAGAAAGCAGGAAAGTAGGCTGGGAAAACAAATCCCCTCTCCATGGTCTCAACTGGAGATTTTCTTGAACGGAGGAAAAGCTAAATTAACATGGAAAAAAATCATCAGCGTTTTGAAATATCTACAATTACAGTTAGGTTTTGTTTTCTTTTCAAACAGTTTAAATCAAACGCCTGAAGAAGCAGATGGGAAACTCTCATGTGCTAAAAGCTGAGGCTTCTACCAGAGCTCCCCATTAGGAAACTAAAGACAAGCCTTAACAAAGAAGATGTTCAAGATCATAATTCTTATCAAAAAATCCTGAAAGGCTTAAAACAAGTCGGGAACTCATTTCTCCAGCAGTTCTGGTCCCCGTGCAGACAGATGGAGGGAGACAGCTCCCCCCTCCCCAGCGCGGGGTGGGTGAGGTAGGGATTGACTAACTGTGGAAAAATCCACATAATTGAGAAGACAAATGTTGAACAGTTATTTTATGGCTTGAACTATTCAAGGAAAAAGGCTGCCCGTGCCAAGGGGCCAGCCAGGCTCATTGTGTGTGTGAGCAGCCCCGGGCAGCAGCGGCGCTTTCATCCCTGCCAGGTGCTGCTCCGGGGCTGCGAGTGCTGCAGGCACCACCCAGGGCAGCAGCAGCATCTCCACTGTCACTCACACTGTGACATCTCCACTGTCACACAGAGCACCAAAATCCACCCCTGGGCTCGGGGGCCTGGCCATGGCAGGGCCATTTGCTGCTGCCCATGGAAGCCCTGTTTTCAGTCACTTAAAATGATGAAAAGCTGTAACAGCTCAGGCTCAAGATTCCCAGCTTGGAGCCTGCTTCCAGAGGAGTTTTCAAAATTAAAATGAAGTTTCAGCTGAAATATCTGATCATGCCTTAAATGGCTCCCTACAAACAGAGAGCAGACAGGGATAAAGGAATCAAGGAGGGATTGATTGGAAAGGCCTTCAGAGGTACACTCTGGGCTCCAGAGGCTCCTGCCTCAGTGCATCCCAACATGGACAAGGACAGCTCCCGAGTTCTTCCCACTTGGATCTCAGCATCAATTCCCCAAGCAGAAGCCAGGCAAGGATGGAATTTGCCCAAGCTTGCCCCCCTGTCCCCAAGATTGTGGTTTGCAGTTGTTGGGCCTAGGAGGGTCTGGGTGTCCTTGGAGAGCTGGAGAGGCTTTGTTGTGTGTGTGTGAGCATGAGAGAACAGCACTGAACGAGCTCCAGGGAACTGCAGAGTGACACTGGGCAGGGCAGGGCTGGGCACATAGAGGAGTTCAAGCCTAAGGCAGCACTGAGCCATGTCAGAGCAATGCTGTTTCTCCCATGTTACAGCTCTGCAGAGGCCTTGAGGAAACTCATCCCAGCAGAGCCCCCCAGGAGCCCAGGGATGATTGCTCCTTGTTCCTCCCTGTGCTGTCAGCAGCACTCCGTGAGGCCACGGGCAGGACACCTCACACCTCCCCCATGCTGCTCCAATCATCCAACACTGCTGAAATTACCCTCAGCCTGAGCTCCAGAGCTCCCTGTGCAGGTTCCCATCTGGCTGCTGACCCAGGCTTGGAGACAGATCCATCCTGCAGTGCCTTCCCTGCTTTTTCCACGTTCCTTTTAAAAATACCAGGAAATTTCACAGATAAATAAACACTGGAAACACCGAAGCAGCAAAGTCCTGTGCTTAAAAGCACTGTAAATACTATTTCGTGTAGACACCTTTCTCAAAGCAGCACAAACTCAGTGTAACCTTGGTTTCCATCACCCAGCAGGCAGCACAGGCAGGGTTACTTCCCAGACAGATACCAAATAATCTGTTTTATCCTCATCACCCAGCACAAGTCCGAGTTCCTCATGAACTGCACACAACTCCAACTCTGCTTTGAAGAGTTAAAGCTCCCTCCCAGACCTTCCCACGATGGCCCTCCTGACAGCAGGTCTGAGTGTATTCTGATTTTGACAGCTTCCTTGGGAGATCAAACACTATTATTCCAACTCAGATGGAAAATAGGAAAACTAAGAGTTAAGGTTTCTTTCGGATGTTCCGTAAAAGAGAGTTTGAACCTCTCTCTTTTTTAAAACCACATGCAACCCAAACCATATCTACCTTTCCAAGCAATATTTAATATATTTTGATGTATTTCGGGGTCATGCTTTCGTGATGGACTTGGCAGGGTCAGGTTTACAGTTGGACTCAGTGATGTTTTAAAGGCCTTTCACAACAAAACGATTCTACATTCCCCAGCCCCTCCTGGGGGACGGAGCAGATGATGCTCAGAGGTCCCTTCCAAGCCCAACCATTCCGTGATTCATTGCACCCAGAGCTCAGCCTGCACCAGCTCCTGCCAAGTGCCAGCGCTCCAGACCTCGGCAACCCAGAGCCTGGGATGCCAAGTCAGGCACACAGAGGGAATCACTCCTGGAAAAGCTCCGCCTGGATGGGTTAACCACCCTCACACCGAGCTCCTGGGCAGCAGCACAGACAGTTTCATGCTCTAAGGCAACATTTATCTGCTGCTGCTGCCACAAACTCCTCTTACAAGCCTCGCCTCACTCTCTAAACGTTTTCCCACACCTGGAAGGAATGAGGCAGGGACCTTACAAATGGTTTTTGTCACCACATATGCACAGTTCCACCCCAGAAGAGCTCAAGTCCTATGCACAAAATGAGGCAAGACCTGCAGAAAACAGTGGTTTAGGACTCGAAATACACTCAAGAAGTGCCGTGTAACCTCAGCTTTGCCATTTCCCAGCTTCTCAGTGCTCACATCCAGCCTAAGTATTGCACTATTTAGAGCACTCAAGACAAAAAAGCAAAGTTAATTTTTCCCCCAGGAAGGGTTAAATCCACTTAAACAATGTGCAATAAAGACAGAGCTGTGCCCCAGTGACACTGAAGTTGTTTCTATTCCATACAATAAGCTCGGGAAGCAAAATTAAAATCTATCTGCACGGTCTGAGGTCACTCGGGCTAGGGATGGTTATTTTAAATCTGAGTATTAGAAACATATGCTTCTCCATGGAGGTTCCTAGCAAACCTGAACCTGCTGGTGCCCAGCCTTTCCCAGGGAATGCTGAACACCTCCAGGGCCCACCAAGCAGGGCTGGAGCCATCTCCCAGGGGGTGGCAGCAGGCAGGGCTGGAACGCCATAGGATGGAAACAGAGATTGTTTAGACAGGATGATGAACATTTCTAAAAATTTAATCTTTAATCATTTGTGATTTACAAACTAATCCTAACAATGAGGCAATGCACCCGCAGCCCCATTGGTCTGAGGCTCAGAACTCGAGCACAGCCCATACTCAGTGCTAATTAAGTTTGTATTACAGCAAAAATGCTCCTAATAAACAGAAATGTGAAACGACTTTTGGACTGTGCAATAGCCAAGTAAATAATCTTTAGGAGGAGCCCTGCACTGTCCATATCCTGACTGGGCTGGCTGCGCCAGGAGAGGGAATCACCTTCCTGCTGCTGTTCCCAAATTCTCTGCATCACCAGGGATATTTTCACTCCCTTTCCTGACCATACCAGGACAATTCTCTAGGTGTGTGCAGAGCAGCAGCTAGAGCAGGGCTGCAGGCCCGAGCACTTCGATGGCAGAGGGTCAGGGTAACAAAAATCTTACACACACCAGGCTGAGCTGAGCCCTCCCTGGAGGATTTTGTGCCACCCACTGTGAGCAGAGGTGACACTGCAACCTTGACTCGCAAGGCCACTGTAAACAAAAACATAATGCTACAATTTCTGGTCGGTTTCAGAAACTGGATTTTGACAAGAAATTCAAAATGTTACGTAACAATATAATTAAAGGATTATTTTGAGAGATGGTTTACTTGAAATGATCCATTCTGGTTAAGAGCATCCTGACTGGGTGCAGCATTCTCCTAACCAGGAAAAGGACCTAAACAGTGCCTGATTTTGCAACTATTTATGAACTTATTTAAGCTCTGCTATAAACTTTAGAAGGGGCAGAAGCAAAAGAATCCATCCTCAATGGAGCAAATCAAACAGACACTGACAGGGTAAAAATGCCAAGCAGGGCAAGTTTTGCAAGCTCCCAGTATTTACCATCCATCCCAGAGTACTCCATTCTCATGCAAGCATGTCACAATGAGAAAACAACGTCTCTATAAGGGTAAAACAAACAGCATTCACAATTTCTGAAAGCATTCTTCCACAATTACTGCACTAGATTAGATTGCCTCATCACCAGGGCCAGAGGCCATTTACACTATTTTCTTTCTTTTTTTTTTTTATGGAACAGATGAAAGGATTACAGAAAGTTTTCTGGGGCCAAATTTGGAGCTAATGATGGGAAAATTCTTTTGCTAATCCCCACTGCTAGCAGACTCCTGAGGCTGGAAAAAAACAATGTCTCCTGGTACCCTGCTTCCATTTTGCTCCTCAGTGGCAAAATGCCCCACTCAGGAGGTTTGCAAAGGCTCAGCAGCTCTAAGCAGAGCCACAAAATCCACAGGACAGGGCCACAGTGAAAACCTGAGTGAAGAACCACGTGGGACTCCCATTAGAACTTGGATGCTGCACAAGGAAAGGCAAGGATGGGACTGAGGCACACAGCAGCCACCTCCATCCCAGCTGGGGGGCATGGGCTTTTCCAGGATATTCCAGGCAGGCTGGAGGGATCCCACCTGAGCAGCCCCTGCTGGCTCCTGAGGATTCTTGGAGAGATGGGTGGTGATGCCTTAGGTTTTAANTGCTGAGATCCAAGTGGGAAGAACTCGGGAGCTGTCCTTGTCCATGTTGGGATGCACTGAGGCAGGAGCCTCTGGAGCCCAGAGTGTACCTCTGAAGGCCTTTCCAACCAATCCCTCCTTGATTCCTTTATTCCTGCCTGCTCTCTGTTCCTAGGGAGCCATTTAAGGCATCAGTGGGAGAACACAGAGGGAGGCCAGGCTGGTGTCACCTGGTGTCACCTCCTGTCCCCAGGCAGGGACTGACCCTTCCATGGGCACAGCTGCCACCCAACCCCAGCGATGCCCTGGGACAAAGCTCCAGCACTGCTCCTCCTCCTCCTGCCCCTCAGCCCAGCCCAGGCACCTCCCTCCCAAAGGCAAAGTTTAATCATTTTGCAGTCATTTAACAAACACAAAGGATTCCCATGTACCAGCTCTGGGCGAGGAGTAAACTTTGCATAATTAATCCCTGGGCCCTGGTGCATCTGCAGAGGCACAGCTACACCAACTGGCACTCGGGGGAAAAGCCTCTGGCCACCTTGGAGAGCTGGGAAGTGCAAACACCTCCAGAGAGCCTTGGAGCTGCCTTGGAATGGAGAAAGCAGACCTGAGGAACAAGTCTGGAAAATCAGTACCCAACTCCCTAAAGCCTGATCCGTTAATGCACATTATCAGCTGCTTCTGAATTGAGCCACATTTTATTTTAACACCAGGACAAGCTGCAGGCACCTCCTGAGCTGCAGAAGGTGGGAACATCCCCAGCAGGTCAGGGAAGTGGAAGTCAAGCTTCCCACAGAAAGGGGAGGCTTGATGGAAAATCTGACTCGAGGAAAAAAAGCAATGTTGAAGCAGCACTTAATGAAGATGAACTTCCCCTGCCTCCCCACAACACAGACGATGCCATTATCACTCAGCACCAGGAAGGAAAGGGATTCCGGGGAAGGGGAAATTGCAGGGCAGTTATCCTCATCAACCTGAGCGAGCAGCAGTGACACGAGCTTGGCAGAGCGCCCGAGCAAAGTCTGCTCATGGTTAAGCACAGGGCATGAAGTCAGATGTGCACAGCGAAAACAGCCCCTGGAAAATATTGCTCAGGAGTTCAGCTTTTCCAGGGTGCCAGTGGCAACAAAATATCTGACCTTATCCCCCCCATATCCGCCAAAAAAACCCAAAAAAAGGGATTGCATAAAGTCAGCAGAAACATGGGAGTTCCACTTGCCTGGCAGGGACGGAGCCAAGTGCTGAGGCATCTGCCCCCACATCTGTAAAGTCAGGCTATTTCCCAACTCTCCTGGACAGCTCAAACACCTCCTGATGACACTCCCTACATGGTCTGCTGCTCACGGGGCACGAGGAGCAGGGCTCAGCCTCTGAGCACTTGCCTCAGGGTCAGCACAGACAGTCCTCACCATTTCCCACTCCAAGCACTCGGGAAAGTTTCCTTCTTTTGAGAAAGAGTTGCCTGTAGCTCAAGGAAGAGCTCCCATGAAAACACAGGGATTTTGCTCAAGGCTTTGTCTGTAAGACAAACAACACCAGGGTTATTTGCATTATTTGTAAAAAAGAGGGTTAAATACATTCCATTTCACAGATGTTTCGAGGCCTCACTGCTAGAAAAAGTCTGGCAAAAATGCAATGGCACAAAACACAGAACCTTCAGGGTCCCAAAAACATAAGGACTTGGGGAACCATCCCCAACCCCCAACAGAGAACTGGGACACAGATCAGTATTTTCCTGAGGAGAAACCAAAGTTCCACAGAGAATCCATAAACATGCTCATGCTTCCCACCTGCTTCCTATTTAGAGCAAAAAAAAAGCAATTAATACAACTTTTTAAGCAACGATTAATAAAGAAAACTGAGATGAGACCCCTAATTGAAAATGTCTCCCCTCACATGAGGCAGAGGATCCAAACATGACAAGAGCACTGAGCAGAGTCTCTCCCAGCTGCACAAACCGTTCCCTAACAACCTTGAGATTAATAAACAAAGACATATTCCAGGCATTTCCTATCCCTCCTGGATTCAGTCGTGGCAAACAGGAGAAATCCATCCTCTTGCTTCACTCTGCTCCAGAGCAGAGCTCCATGCAGCACCTCGTGGCAGTGACTGTGAATTTGGGAACCCCTCAGTCTGAGCAGACTCATGGGGAGATACAAAGGGAAAATATCACCCCAGAAAGAAGCAGTTTTAAGGTTTATCTTTATTAGCAAGGAAGAGGACACTGCCCTCCTCAGTGGGAAGCACAAGCCAAGGATAAAGCACAGGGTGCAGCCTGTGTGAGAGGGAGAGGCTGGCAGGGCTCTCACTGACCTGGTACTGATGCCTTAGGTTTTAACTTGGATATTTTTCCTATCCTGTACTGCTGGTGTGACTCTGGAGTTTCTATTCCTGCCTGCTCTCTGTTTCCAGGGAGCCATTTAAGGCATCAGTACCAGGCTGGAAGGATTGGAAGAGCCAGGAGGAGCAGTTCAGGATCTGCTCTCCCAGGGCCAGCTCTCGAGCACAATTCAGTGAGTAACAACTCAGATTTACCAGGAGAGCAATCTCAGCCCTCGGACACAACTCCTCTGCCAGGAAATAGGAGCTCTCCTGCTTCAATACTGCACTTCATTTGATCTACATCCACTGCCATGAACCCTCCCAAACCCATCCATTTGGAGCAAACAATGCAACACTTCCCCTTTAACCACTGGCTCAAGACTTTTCCATTGAGTTCATCAGGAAAGACACAGAATAAGAATGCTCAAGTGAAGCCCTGAAACACACAAAAACTGCCATAAAATGGAAAAATGCAGAAGATTGAGTACAAAATCAATTTTGTGCTTTGGACCACTAATCACCAATCTCTTTGGGGAAACACCCCAAGTGTCAGACAGTGTACAGAGCCCACAGGGAATAGGCACAATAAATCACAATAAAATCAGGTGATGAATGGGCAGAATCTGCAGTGCTTGAACATCAACCTGTAGTGTCACTTGCTTGCTCTGTGGGCAGGAAGAGCAGCAGTGTGAGGAGAGAGAAAAACAAATCCCAGTCTTGCATAAAAGTGAGGCAAAAATCTTGTCCTTACCATTCTGCTCATCCAGTTCATTCCCAATCTCCTGCCCCATTTGTTTTTGCCGGGATATGATTGAAGAAAGAGCATCGAGTCCAGCATCTTGTTCTGCACCAGGAAAATACATTCAATTACTTTTAAAAGTTGCTGTTATGCCAGGCTACATAAAATAGGTAGAAGTGAAGCAAAAAAAAATCTACTCTGTGCTTAAAGGGCTAAAATGCATTAAGAAAAACGCATGAGCACAACATGAAAATTAATCCTTATGGCAACAGTACTCTTGAAATAATGTGAATGATGGGTAAATAATTTCTCTGCTCTGGCTGGGACATTTTGCTGGGGATCCAAAAAAAAAAAAAATCTCCAAGAATTTAACATTCAGCTGTTACTCAATCATAAATGCAGGGGATTTTCTGGCACACACAGTGAGCTCCTGATTAGCCTTTTTAAATTTTCCGAGCAACTTTCACCATGAATAAAAGAAAACAGGTGATGCAAACAGCAAAGAATTCAAAGAGATTTTTAAAGCTGCAAGAGGATACAGAGCATGGGGGAGAGCTGAGGGAGAGGGGATGGGGGCAGTGAAAGTGTGACGTGCTCCCAGCGCTGTGCAGAGCTCCAGGGGGAAGAAGCACATCCCCTGTGCCCTGCAGGCTGCAGGCACAGCCAGCACCTGCAGCCCTCTCTGCCCAAAGGTGCCAGGGAGCAGCACAGGAGGAGCTGCAGCAGCATCAGTGCCCAGGGCACTGCAGTGATGCTGCCCAAACAGAGTGGCCAGGACCCCCTTTCCCTCCATAATCACCTAAAATGTAATTGAAAACACAGCTGAGGTTCCTCCTGGACCATCCAGACAGAGCCAGGCACTCCCCTGAGCTGTACAAGTTGTTTCCATGCAGAGTGAAGCAGTTCTTATCTGGAGACTGATTTAATTCCATCACTTCCAATACCTGAAGTGCCTGGAAATGACCTCATGATCCACCTGACGTCCTCAGGCTGAGGTTCCCCAACACTTCCCAAGTCAGAGATTCCATATGGGTGCTGAGGGCCAAAATCTTTTTGGAAGAGTTAATTCTTACCAATTCAGCAGGCATTTAATGCACCCAGCAACTCCCCAGGGCAGTTATGGGATCACACTGCACACCAAAACCATGAATGTGGGCAAAATCAGGACTTTCAAAATTTAATTTAAGAAGATGCATCCAGTTAAGAACATTGCAAGCACAATGCTGGTCCTGCCAAAGACAGAAAGCAGCTGCCTGGAGCTGCTGTGTTTGACACCTGTAAATAACAAAACTTCAGCACAGGTTGGTGAAATGATGCTCGAACAAAAGCTCCTCTCAGCAATGCTCAAAACAACCAGAAAGGCTTTTGTACCTTCGATGATCCTTCTCTGCTGCTGCCTGAGCTCATCAAAGCCAAGTCCTCTGGTCTCCTCCGATTCCTCCAAGAGCCAGGGGTTGGTGATGCCTCGTTTGGCCCCTCCTGCCATGAGGCTGGATCTGAAAATAGCTTCAGTGAGTGATTTCCAGCACCGAGCCCCCAGCAGGCAGCAGCACACGGGGCTGAGCACTCCACAGGCTCTGTGCAATCCCAGGAGAAACCAGCCAGGAGCAATCCCCAGTAACAAATCCATCTCACAGGCTGGCAGTGGGCAGGAAGGAGAGAAGTCATTTCACAGGGAACAATTAAGCTACAGAGTGAAATATATCCCACAGATTGTAGAATATATCCATTTAAAATGTTGTTTGTGTGTAGAACACACAACGTCCCTGGGAATGCACATTATTCCTGTATTTGGATCAAAACACAAACTTAGAAAAATACTGCTACAGGCTCAAACAGTAAAAGGATCCACTGGTTAACAGAGATGAAAATCAGGAGAGACTTTTAATTCCCTGCAATCCTGACCAAACCTAACCAGGAAGATTCCTGAATTTCAAACTGTGGATGGACACAGCTCCTCCCCTGCACCTCCTAGTCTGGCATCAACCTGAACGAGAAGCCAGGAACACACACTTTTAAATGAGAGAGTAATTAAATAATGGGTTTTCTTTTCAAAGAATTATGACTTGAGATTGTTCATGTTACAGACACTTCCCTGGTGACCACAGAAAACAAGTTTTCCATGTCCAGGGGACATAAATCCAAGCAGTAAAATGAAACCCCACTTAAATATTTCCTCAGTACCAGATTTCTGGTTTCTGCCTTTCAGCTCTTCACTGTTTTTTCCTACAAGATGAACCTCCTGACAGACTGAGAGTCCCCTGCACCCAGACCTGCAGGGTAAGGTTGTTTCCCCCACAGATGTTCACAACTTGGACCTTTTGCTTTCTGCTTTGCTTTTCCTAAACTCTGTATTTCATTCCCATTTTACCTTTTCCCTGCTCTTTCCCAAAGCACTCCCACAAACAACCCAAGAACAGAGAGGGTTTTTAAGATCTCTCAAATTCTCAATGATTTTATTTACACCAAGACCTAAATGTAAACGCTGCAGGTGCTTTGGTGTTTTTACCTGGGTTTTTAATGGAGTTGCTCTCCAGGAGATGCTCTGATGCTGCCCAGTGCCCACACCTGCTGGCCATCCCTCCGTGCCCACGCCCCGGGGCAGGAGGTCACTGAGCACAAGGACAGCGGGGCCAGGAGGGCTCGGGGCCCTGCCGGCACTGGAGGGTGTCCGAGCAGAGCCCCGAGCCGGGGCCGGAGCTGCGGGAGCAATTCTGGGGAGCTGGGGACATCTCCTGGCCGTGGGATGGAGCAGCACTGCCGGGAACTCGCCGCGCACCAGAGCTCCAGCTCCTGTCCCCGGGCACTGCCCTGGGCACTGCGCTCCAGCTCCAGGTGAAGTCACAACAAAAAATTTTAAATAAACACCTTTTTTTTTCCCCCTAAAAGTGGCTAAAAAGCACTTTTTATAAATCTCAACATCTCCCTTAACCATGGCAGTGATGCTGAACACCAGGGCAGAGCCTGCCCTGCTGTGCCATGGGCAAGGACAACACCAAGAGGAGCTGGGATTCTTCTGCATTCCCATCCTGCACCTCCATTCAATTTCCATGCATTTCTCGAGGCTGGCAATCAGGCTTGATCAGACAACCTGGAGTGAAGTTTTACACATTACCCAGCTTTCCCCCCTGCTTTGGGGGATTAAATGTGCTCTTTTGTCTCCCAGCTTCACGACTGGCACCAGGTTTGTGAACACGACAAAAGCATTACACTGCCAAAGATGGAAAAATCATTGCAGTTCACCCAATTCGGTTCAATTAGAAGGACACAAAACCCAGGGTAACAACATCTGACAAAGTTGTTTAACTGAAGCAAAGGGAACATAAAGCTCTCTGCTTGCTATAAAGAAGCACGACAATTTCTGCCTGTTAAAAAACAGCCAAGGCAAGCAAATCTGAAATAATTTGGGGCTCTGTGTCTCTCCCTCCCCCCAGCGCTGTGCCCTATTCTTGCAGGCTGGGTCATGACAAGTGGTCTGCTCGTTACAGTAATCTTTGTGACATGTTTGGTAACTACCTTCCCACACAAGGCAGCAGAACTTCCTCCTTCCTCTGATCCTGCCCTGCCTCGCCTCGCTGGTGTGAAGATTAAAGCTTATCCAATTAGCCACCCACTGCCTCCGCCAAGTTAATCACCCCAGCCTTGGAAGCCGTCACAGAGCACTGGAGTGTGGGGATAGCTTTTGATTATGGGAGCAGATTTAACTAATTACAAGGCTCAGCAATGTGCCCAAGTATAAAAGGTGATGGGGTTTAAAATCAGGGAGCTATGTCACTGCCTAACAAGGGAGGGCTTATCTTATTGTTTCACTGATAATTCTTATAACACCTCCCAAGTAACTTAGATTACTCAAGCAGCACTTACTTTAGGCCAAGGCCACACATCGAGGCTTAGGGCTTTAGAAGACTGATCAGCAAGACTGAGTCTTAAACAAAACCTGGGTCATATGACAGTTGGGTGGATGATCACTTGAACATTCCCTTAACTACAGAGGGGCTCTTTGAAGCACCCAGGGCACCCCAGCCTGGCTTCACAGGTCACTCTCCATAGGGGTGGGGGAGGACTGGGGCATTCTCTCACTTACTGTGCTCACACTGTATTTTTAGGGAGCTCCAAGCTAATAAATAAAACGAATATAATTTTAACATACAAAATGAAAGCTCTCTCTATCCCTCCCAAAAAGCCACGAGAGGCCACAAGAGCACAGGCACTTCCAAATCCCCGCCAGGTACCATCCCAGGCGGAGATTTCCTGCTCCTGATGGGAAGCCTCCAGCATTCCCTGCAGCTGGCAGGGAACCTGCAGCCCCACCAGCACAAGAAATGCTCTTTCCCATGTTCCAGGGAATTCCACATTGCTCTTGACACCACTCCCCTGGGGCTGGGTTCACTGGTCCCTCAAGGACTGGGAGCTGCAGGTGCTGCCTGAGGAGGGTGTTGGACAATCCTGACCACGCAGCCAAAGGCACCTGGAAATCCTGGAAAACCCAGCCCACGCCTCCAGGTGATGCTGGGACTCAGCTCCCAAGTGTTCTCCTGGATGGACAATTCCCTCTTCTCCCACCCTCCCCAGCCACCTCCTGGAGCTGAGGCAAACCCCATCCCAGCTCAGGGCGCTGCAGCCACAGCCAGGAGGCTCCAGCAGGACCTGGGAGGGAGGAAGGACACCAGGAATGACTTCCAGAGGCACCTAAACAACTACTGCTGATCTTATTTCCTAAAGAGCATCTGCCCCCACAAACAACAGCCAGATTCCCAAAAGCATGGGACACCTGATGGCTCATGGATCGAAGGGGGCACTCATGGATCAGAGGGGGCACTCATGGATCAAAGGGGGCACTCATGGATCGAAGGGAGCACTCATGGATCGAAGGGAGCACTCATGGATTGAAGCCTGGCTGGAATTAGGCAAAATTCCTGTCTGGATCAAGGCTGGAACACTTTACACCTGACAGGAAAGCCTTCAACCACAAAAAACGGTGACCCACATGGAAGAGAAAAAAGAATATGGGCTCTTCTAAAATGTACCTGGGGTAGCTCTTACTGAAGGTGCTTTGTGTCCCACAGATAGCAGAGGTTGTCTGTATTTTTGAGGAATTCCAAGAGAAATCAAGGAAGGGCAGTTAATTTATTGATTCTCTGGTGACTGACAAGGACTCCTCCAGCCTGGGACCTGATCACACAGGAGCAGGAACATTCCCATTCCTCTGTCTCCACCAATGTTTAAATACAAAAAGTTTGACATGTGGCTTCCAGGAAGTCAACATTCCTGGTTGTTTGGTCCACCCCTGCCTTTGGAATGGAGCAAAACCCTGGGAATGCTACCCCATTAAAGCCCCTGTTCTAACAACCTGCACAGATCTCTCCCAAGGAGAAAAGGGGGCAGAAGATGCTGAAATCGTGATTAGAACCCAATTAAAGGAAATTTGACTGGCCCTGCTCAAGGGGAGCCACACAAACAGCACAACCTTTCCCTGGAGAATTCCAGCAGCACCTTAATTAAGGCTGGAAGGGGCCGGAAGGGGCAGGAATGCTGTCCCCAAGCCATGGAGCGTCCTGCCCGCAGTTGTCACTTGGCATCAACCCTGAGAGCATTAAACCACAGCCCTGCACCCCAGAAACGCCTTCAGAGCAGCTTTCAAAGGATGTAAAACTCACTGAGTGGTGACCAGACGTAAACCAGATTAATTCCAGGGAAACCCTCCCAGCCCCGGGCCCGGGACAATAAATTTGTGATCAGTGGTGCAGGAAGGTTAATGAAAGGAAAGGTGCTGCAGGAACAGGACCTGGCCAACGTGGGCTGTCACATCAGGGCTGGATTAGATATGGAAAAGCAGCACAAACCAGGGAAGTGTCACTGCTCAGCTTCATCAAACTCCAGGTGCTGATTTTTCTAATGCAGGAAAAGCTGAGTGTCAGCTCCAGGCACATTCCAGGGTGGGCTCTGTCACCTCCGG
Organism: Erpornis zantholeuca; assembly: GCA_013400515.1. Lineage (NCBI taxonomy): Eukaryota > Metazoa > Chordata > Aves > Passeriformes > Timaliidae > Erpornis > Erpornis zantholeuca. The sequence goes on from VZTN01026027.1 coordinate 162,165, forward strand.
AATGCCAAAGCTGGGCCAGGACTCTGCAAGGATTTCAGAGGGACCCCGAGCTGGGAATGGCAGCTGGGCTCTCCAGAGCCTGGGGGCTCCAGGCCTGAGACCAGCCCCAGCCAAGGTCCTGCCAAGCTCCCTCCAAATTCCTTCCAAGCTCCCTCCAAGCTCCCTCCAAGATCCCTCCAAGTTCTTTTCAAGATCCCTCCAAGATCCCTCCAAGCTCCTTCCAAGCTCCCTCCAAGCTCCTTCCAAGATCCCTCCAAGCCCCATCCCTACAGACCCACACAGGGCAGGCTCAGGCAAGAGAGGGAAATTGGATTTACAGGCACAAGCTTCAGCCCCTGAGCTGTCTCTGCCTGCACCCTGAAAACCAGACCCACAAGTGAGACGATGGAAGGCGTGGGAATTCACCAGACAGAATATTTGGCATAGTTTTTTCCATTTTTAATAAAAGAAGTTAAAAGAGAACTATAAAACATCAAGCTTGCAACAGTAGCAAATAAATACTCTCTCTGATGTTATCTTCTGCTGGAAAATACTGGATTCCCTAATCGTTTCTAACGGGGTTTGAAATTATCAGGGGATTTCGGTATTTTCCTCCTGTTTGCCTTGACACCTCCTGGCTGGGGCAGCCCAAGGCTGCACCCCTGAAGCAGCACCTTGGCAGCACTGCCCTGCCACAGCAGGGATGGCACAGAGGCCACAGCAGCTCAGGGACTGCTCAGAGACACACCAGAGTCCCACATCACAGCCCCACATTTTGCCTACTCGCTGTTTTGGGTGACTCAAGGGTAGATTTAAGAGCCAACACAACATCAGGATCTGCACTGAGCTCTGGAGTATCCAAACCTGGAACATCTGTTTGGGTTCAAGCACAGCCTGGAGGTTTATCACCTGCAGCAGGAGCTGCCCTGATGTCTGGGTAGGTAAAGATGGCCAAAAAAAATCCCAGTCACATGTCACGGAATGGGCTGGGTGGGAAGAGACCTTGAAGATCATCTCATCCCACCCCTGCCATGGCAGGGACACCTCCCACTGTCCCAGGCTGCTCCCAGCCCCAGTGTCCAGCCTGGCCTTGGGCACTGCCAGGGATCCAGGGGCAGCCACAGCTGCTCTGGGCAACAAGGGCAGAAACAAAAGCACTGAAACCAAGGCTGCACCTCCTCACTGAGGAGAGACTCAGCAAACACAAACACACAGAGAACTGCATCAGCTGAGCTCTGAGCATCACCAACACCACAGCCTGTCCCCAACAGCCACCACCCACAGGGAACTGCCAGGAAGGGCTGGCACTGACAAAAACACATCATTTCTGAGCAAAGGAATCTCCCTTTGCTACCTGCAGGGGGAAACGAGCCCAGGTGTTAGCTGGGCACAGGCAGAGCACAGATCCCGGGGGGTTTGAGGGGACAGAGCCGTACCTGGTCATGTCTGGCTCCGGGCCCTCATTCTTGTAGGATGCCTCGAGCTGTTTGTGTCGTGTGAGGAGCTCGTCCACCAAATTCTGCCTCCTGTCCCCCTCCAGCTGCGTGCTGAGGGCTCTGTGTTAAGGAGCAAACTCGGAAACACTCATGAAAACTTTCATTTCATTACATGAAATAATACCTGTTACACATTCTTAAAATAAATCAGACTTCCTGATCATCAAAATTAATGATTTTAACTCAAAAAACAAAAAAAGGCTCCAAGATCTAAGAGGATTGGTCACATTTTTCTGAATGAAATCTGCTGTTATTCTGTGTTTCTTCTCTTCACATACCTCTAACAAAAGGTTTTGTACAGTGGCCACAGAATGACCTTTATGTCACCATCTCAAAGCAATGAGAGAACTGGAATTTACTGTCAAATTAGCACTAACAGTAGCATTTCCCCCTCCAAAATCCAACAGAAGTCAATTTTTGTTTATGTGTTGTCTCTAACAGTGACAGTGTAACAGTACTGCACAGGTTAAGCTCAGGGAAGGATGAGATTTCTTAAAAGAGCTCCAAATTACACTGTCACCAACAGGGCAGGGCCAAACAGAACAGAGCCTTTAAAACCAGCGGGGTATTTCTCATCTCCCTTCACTGGAGGCTCCTCACACAGACCAGGGGAGCAGCTCCCAGCCAAGTGACCAGAGAAAAAGCAGAATTTTCCTTTGGGCATCTGTTTCCACTTGCAATTGGTGAGCAGAGCACCCAGACAGGCACTGCTGAGCAGGGGAACAGTGCACACTGTGCCTCTCAAGAGCTGTGCCTTCCACAGGCAACCTGGGTGTGCTTTTTTAGATTAACCTCAGTGACATCCTGAAGGACTTCTGAGTCTGCCCCAAGCACTGCTGAGTGAATTCAGCAGTGGCTGAACTGGTTTGTGTGTGTTTGCTGCCACAGCAGCAGCATTTGCCTGCTCAAGCACCCACTGGGCAGGGAGTTCCAGCCCTGGCCATCAGCACAGCTCGCAGGGCTGGGGCTCAGGAGGGATTTCTGCTGTGCTAGGCTGAAATGAAACATTCCTCCCTCAAACCAGACTGCTCCTGGATACCCTCAGGGAGATGGACACACCTGTGACTCCTTAACCAGACTCTCCCAGCACGCCCAAGTCAAGCCATGGGGTAACACTCCTAGCAGAAAATCTGTGATTTCTTCCCAAGGTGTATTTTGCAGCATTTTGATCTCAACCTGAGATCAAAAGTCAGATCAGAAACTCTTGTTTCTTAAGTCAGTCAAAGTCAGGATACCCCAGCCCTTCCCACAGCCTGAACAAAGCCTCCTCCTTTCGTTTAGCAAGGCCAGGCCAAGAGAAAACATCACCTGGGCAGTTTAGTGCTGGACAAGTGACCTTGCTCACACCCCAGCAGTGCCTGCACAGCACAGACAGCACCAGGGCAACTCTGAGGTGCCTCAGGTGTCTCGTTAAGCTCCTCTCACACTGTCCTGCTAAGGATGGTGACACAGAGGTGACCAGAGCCAGGCTTGCTCCCACCACCCCAGAGGTGCCCAACCCCTCCTGCACTGCAGCTGCCGTGAAAATAACAACCAGCAGCACAGAGAAAGCCCTGGTGACAAAGTCTGCACAGGGAACGAGGGGAGAACCCAGAGTGTGTGTGGCAGAGGAATGAGAGCACACTTTCCATCGTGCCCAGGGCCCAGAGGGGCAGGGTGCTGTTGGCACAGATACACCTGGTGTGCTGACACCGCCCGCAGCAGCAGCTCCCGCAGCTCCTCGATCTTCTCCCTGAGGCTCTGCAGCGAGGACCTGATGGCCACGTTGACCTGGGGGGGACACAGAGGTTGTCACTGTCCTGCTCTGCTGTGTGTCTGCATGACATTTCATCCTGAACGTGGTAACATATTTAACTTCTACTGCACAGGTGTGAAGGGCTCCACTGCAGCCCCAGCGCTGTTCAGAGCCAGGAGTCACTCGGGGCTGCTTACAAAACACTGCAATCGTTTCACAAACACAATTCTAAGTCATTAACGCTGTTGAATATGGAAAGCTGTCTTTCAAGTCTTTATAAACACACTTCTTTATATGGGCAAAACATTTCAGCACATTTTAATATTTTCCAGATAATTTTCCAGCTCTTTCCTCTGATGTTTAATACAAATAGAGGCACCAGCTTATTTTGTCACCGGGTTTCTTTCCCAGCTCCCAGGATTAGAGGGAAGGTTGCTACACATTCCCTGCATGGAACTCCTCCAGACTTGAAACTTAAGACCCCAAAGAAACTCAGATTGTTCCATTTTCCTTCTCAGCAGCACCCAGGACTCCCAATCCCTTCTCACCACTGACCTGCCCAAGATCCAGATGTGCCTGCTCTCAGTAAAAATGTAATTCATTCTTCCCTGCTGCAAGCAAACCCCAGGCTTGCAGGAACCCTCCTGCTTCCTCCCACCCCTTCCCAAGTCAGACTCATCCTCGGAGCTTTTCCTCCTCAAATGTTATTTCTTTTCATTCCAGTTATGTAGGAAAACCACTGTAACTGCAATTAACAATGCAAGTCGTCCTAATTAAGACTTGCTGTGCCTCTTGTTTACAAGCTCCCAGCCCTGCTGTGGCTTACAATGGGCACCAACCCCAGCTGCTCCGTGGGGAACTGGCAACAGAGAGGAGTATCTGCTTCCACTCTCACCCCTGCTTTCCTGGAGACACAGAAGCAGCAGCAACTCTCTGCTGCCAGACCCTGCATGGCCACACCACCCCGGGTGTCTGCTCAGGGATAGAGCACGAGAGCCTCAGAAGATGAAATCTCTCTGGCTCAGTGAGGTTTGCTCTCAAACACCACCAAATACAACAGGAAGCAGATGCACCCAGGCTGAGGCAGCCAAAATCCACCTCTGGACCAAAGCAGCACAACAGCACCACGGCAACAGATCCAAACCAGGATGGGGATCAGTGCTTTTGGGAATGCTGGAGCCTCTGCATGGCTTCCAGCTCTGCAGTCAGGTAATTAAAGGTCTTTTCATTTGTTCTCAGGTCCAGGTGGAGAATTCTGCATTTGAGTGACCCAGAAAAGCAACAGAGCACAAAGGTGACACGGCCAAAAAAGTCACCAAATGCAGACACCTGGCCAGAAACTGCAGTGAGAGAACAAAGGTTTCACCTCCTTTACAGAAAATAAAGAAAGAAGAAAAGTAGAAAGAAAACAAACCAACAAAAGTTTTATGATCAGCTTAATAGAGCAGAGTTCACAGATGGTAAGTGCTGGATTCAAATCTTTCCTCAGAGTTTATTTTTCCATTTTCGATTTTATGCTCTATTTTTGGCTCAGCAACGAGCAAGGAGTTTGTCAGCCATGCTAATGGCAAAATACTATAAAAATAAAAACCTGTTTACATTCTCCCTAAGAGGCCAATACTGCACAAAGACATTTTCCTGCAGCACAGCACTCAGGAGGCACAGCACACGCGACTGCTCAGCCGTGGATTTCTCAACAGGCACTCCTGTTATGAAAATACCTCCCTCGTTGTTGGAAACTTGTTTAGGGTAGAATCAAACACTGCCAAATATTCCTCTCTACCTGTTAATGGATTAAAGGAAACTGGAAAACACAGGCCACGGAACAAATGATTTTGTGAAGAAGTCAGTGAGCCGTGCAATGTTTCCATAAAACACCAGCCCCGCAGAGCTCCAGCCCCGGAAAGGCTCCAACAACCCCAGCCCCGCAGAGCTCCAGCCCCGGAAAGGCTCCAACAACCCCAGCCCCGCGGAGCTCCAGCCCCGGAGAGGCTCCCAACAACCCCAGCCCCGCAGAGCTCCAGCCCCAGAGAGGCTCCCAACAACCCCAGCCCCGTGTTCCGCTGGGGCTCTGGGCTCGTCAGAGCTGCTGCTGATGGCAGCAGAGAACTTTGCCCTCTATCAACACAGACAGATTGGGTTCTTTTTATTTGTCTCCTCTCGTTCAGGTGTATCTGTACCATTTCTGATACTTCACCATCCTGAAAGCAGCAATTTCATCTGCACCTCCAAACACCCCAAAGCCAGAGAAAATACTGCTCCCAAACCTCACTTATTTGGGCCTCCTGAAACCCCTTCTCAGCTTCTGCTGAACTGAGTCACTCATTCAGCAGCACTGATTATTGTGCACAGCCTACACACTTTTCCTCAGCATTTTTTCCAATGAAACATTTCAAAAATGGCATCTGATTTGAGCAGCTCTCAGCAAAGCGAGTGGCCCAGCAGACCCAGTGATCAGGCATTGCATTACACCCCTGACACAGAGAGGGAGATCAATCAGCAGGGCTTTAATTATGCCAATTATTAGAGAAGACCAAGTCAAGGGTTTGCAGCAATTTTCATGTGAACACAGCCAAGTTAATGGCTCCTGAAGTAGGTATTCCTGAAGGAAAAAATGAGGCTTTTAGCCCCAGGGAAAGGAGCAGTCTGAAAACCTGAACTTTATTCCTTAAAAGAGGAAGTGTGAAAACGTGGGGAACACAACATTCCTGGCTAAGCTCCAACTGCTGCTTCTCATTCCTGTTTAACTCTGGGCTTGCATTTTGTTAGAAATGCAGCTAAAGCAAGGCTGCAAAATTCCTATTCTCTCTGATCTGCAGCCACTGAAGAAGGCAGGAGCCAGCCCTGGGGGAGGAACATTTGCTCCCTGTTCACACAGAGAGGGCACAGAGCAGCTGCTGAGCATCCCAGCATCCCTGAGCCTTTAGAATAGCTCCACCCCAGCATCCCAACATCCCTGAGCTTCTGGAACAGCTCCATCCCAGCATCCCTGAGCCTCTGGAACATCATCCCAGCATCCTTGAGCCTCTGGAACATCATCCCAGCATCCTGAGCCTCTGGGACAGCTCCATCCCAGCATCCCTGAGCCTCTGGAACATCATCCCAGCATCCTTGAGCCTCTGGAACATCATCCCAGCATCCTGAGCCTCTGGGACAGCTCCATCCCAGCATCCCTGAGCCTCTGGAACATCATCCCAGCATCCTTGAGCCTCTGGAACATCATCCCAGCATCCTGAGCCTCTGGGACAGCTCCATCCCAGCATCCCTGAGCCTCTGGAACATCATCCCAGCATCCTTGAGCCTCTGGAACATCATCCCAGCATCCTGAGCCTCTGGGACAGCTCCATCCCAGCATCCCTGAGCCTCTGGAACATCATCCCAGCATCCTTGAGCCTCTGGAACATCATCCCAGCATCCTGAGCCTCTGGGACAGCTCCATCCCAGCATCCCTGAGCCTCTGGAACATCATCCCAGCATCCTTGAGCCTCTGGAACATCATCCCAGCATCCTGAGCCTCTGGGACAGCTCCATCCCAGCATCCCTGAGCCTCTGGAACATCATCCCAGCATCCTTGAGCCTCTGGAACATCATCCCAGCATCCTGAGCCTCTGGGACAGCTCCATTCCAGCATCCTTGAGCCTCTGGAACATCATCCCAGCATCCTTGAGCCTCTGGAACATCATCCAAGCATCCCCAAGCCTCTGGAACATCATCCCAGCATCCTGAGCCTCTGGGACAGCTCCATTCCAGCAGGGATAGCCCGGAGCAGGCAGCAGGGTGTGCCCAGCACTGCCACAGCTCCTGCCTTAAACCAGCATTGCTGCACGCAGAGATTCACCCCTGCTAAACCCAAATGAGGTCTGGGACACTGAAAAGCCACTGTTGGTTCAGAAATGGCGTTCTCATTCCCTTTACAGACACCTTAAGGGACAGACACTGGCGCTGGGCTCCTGCCAAGGAACCCAACCTTCCCCCGCGGGTCCCGGCAGCGGCAGCGACACAGCCCCGGCCCTGCTCCGTCCCTCCCGCACCTCCTGCCTCCCTCTGCCCCTGCATCCCGGGAATTCCGCACTCCCGGGTCCGTCTGACCCCGGCACATTTAAACTCCACCCGCGTCGGGCACAGCTCAGCCCCAGCCCCCGGAGAACCCCCTCCCTGCCGGGGCACCTTGGCCGAGCTCTCCCCGCTCCGCTGGCAGCGGTTCCGCTCCTGGATCTTCTCGGCGATGTCCTGGGCGAGCTGGCGAGCGGCGGCGAGCAGCGGGAGCCTGGGGGGACGGCAGCGGCTCAGCCCGGGGCCGCGGGATGGACCCGGGATGGGATGGGATGGGATGGGATGGGATGGGATGGGATGGGATGGGATGGGATGGGATGGGA
>VZTN01026030.1:591-14032 GCA_013400515.1 Erpornis zantholeuca
CCAGGAACTGAAGTTGCTGCAGGTCATTTGGAGTTTAACTGACGTCTGAGCTGGAATGCTGCAAACCTGAAGAACTGAGTGATTTTTGGTTTGGTATCATTCATCCCTGTTTTAGTGGATGTGATTAAAACAGCTGGAAGAGGCAGGGTAAAAGTGTCGTTTTTAGCTTTTCAGTACGAAAAGTGTTTTATATACCTAGGAAATAAATGATTTCTCTAATCTCCTCTATAAGCTAGAAGTAAGCCAGATATAGAGCATGTTTATGCTTTTCCCACCTGTTTTGTGTAGAGCCAGTTGTGGAGTTGTGCTGTGCTGTTGCAAAGCTGGCATCATGTTAGTGAGCCTTCTCTGGAGAGAGAAAGTCTGTAGTGACACAGCCAATAATCTATTAATTCATTCAGGCTGTGAAAAAGTCTTTGGGGCAGGTGAGTCCTAAGTAACACTAAAAAAATCATGTAGGAGCTGTAATAATTTAGTCCGATCTGAGAGAGAAAAGCATGCTTCAGTTTACTATACTTCAGATTACATTTTTTTTCTTGGAGGTACTCCAGCTGAATAAGCATGAGAGAAGTGACCTTTCATTTTAACATCATTGCTGTAATAGATAAGAAAAATTAGGATAGAGATATTACCCAGGAAGGATATTTCAATCCTTTTGTTTTTATGTAGATTGTTTTGAAGTCCAGCCTTAGAAATGCAGTGTTTTGTAAATCATCCTGTATAAGTTACATACTTCAGGTTTTGCTTTATTTTTTCCATTGTATGGGACGGTCTTGGCAGTTTTTAACATCTTCGTCAGTGAGCCGTTACGGTTTTTGAACTTCATTCTGTAGTCAAAAGTAGTGCTTCAGAATGGCATGTGTGACAATATGCCAAGAGATTAATGTGACCTCAGGTGTCTACAGAAGCCAGTGTCTCTTGTTTGCTGTGCTGTTAAAATGATAAACTACAGCCAAAACACTCCAATTTAATAAACAAAAAAAAAATCAGATTCATAGAAAACAAATTCAAAGTACATGTTGCAACTCAAACCCACATATGATTCTTGCTTGTGCTGTTTGGCAGCTTTCCCACAAGCATTGTCTATTACAGTATGACAGTGCCTACCATTACAAGTAAAGTTATATGTTAGAAATAGAACACAATGGCATTGTAAATATTAAAGAAAAAAATACAAAGGGAAGTACGTGGGCTCTAACTTGCAGTTACATTTTGTTCATGATGAATGTGACATTTTAAATTTAGGGGAATTACTCAGCTTCATAATGCAATATTGTGTGCAGGTGTAACTGTTCTTTTGTATGTAAGCACATGTTATGCTAAAAGTTGTTGTTTTAAAATGCAAATTCTGAACAGTTGCTGGAACTTCCTAGGAAGTACCAGATTTTGTTACCAAGGCCCCTAATTCTGCTCTCCTATGCCTTTGCATTACGATGTCTAATTGCATTGTTTCACACTATTTTTTCCTTCCTCATTCAGTGAACAGGATGGGCGGTGCTCAGGAATTGAGCTGCTACTTGATATTTTAGTCCTTATCATTCAGTTAGCAGCCTGGGCTTTATTTACTGCACACCATTTAAAACTCTCTAAAGAATACATAATTATTCATTCCCTTATGGCCTTTTATCTAAGATGCCTTGTTGAACTATTTTCGTTCATTTGATTGTATTCTCATGTTTTTTCTGGTCAATACCTATAATTTTACTTTCTTTGCTGTGTGAAATAAATGTGTGTGCACATACAAAGAATGCATATATATAGTTTATTTACTCTTGAAAGAGAATTTTTCATTTTCTCTGTTTGATAACTTCTAGAATGGAAACTGAGTGTCTGCTACATACATAAAAAGAGCCTTTTGCTGAGGTCATTGTAAGTAGACATAAAATAATGCAATTAAGTTACTAAATGCATCCAACCATGTAAGTTGTACCATTCGCATATGCAACCTTGTCTTTCATGATGCCCTTCAACTTCAAATGTATCTTGACTATATATCCTCTAGGTGAGACAAGTTGTTTTTTTATTTGAATGCAGTCGATTCTCCCTGCTGGACATGGTTGCAAAAAAAGCTTTAGTAATGTAGCATTCAGGTTCATGTGAGAAATAAAAAGAAATTAGGGTAGTTGAACACTGGAACAGATTGCCTGGAGAGGTTGTGGGTGTCCATCTTTGCAAAATGTTCAAAATGATGTTCAAAACCCAACTGGATGTAGTTTTGAGTCATCTGTTGCAATTGGCTCTGCCATGAATAGGATGGACTACAGGATCTCCAGAGATGCCTTCTAACCTCAGCTATTCTGTGATTTACACAATAGATGGTAATATATACTTGTGGGTATATGTATTTTGCTTGTTTCTGATGGGCAGACGTTTATGGATCTTGTGGCTTTCTTCTACACTAAAATAATAGCAAAAGGTTTGTTTTGCAGTTTCCGTTTGGCTAGCAGGCTCTCTTGTCAATCCCATAAAAAGTTGTTTAATGGTTAAACTGTAGTTTGACTATTTAACTGTTCTCAGCAAAAGCTGTAGAAAAGATTAACAATGGTGTTTCTGTTGTTATGCTAGCACTTTGCAGAGGATTGTAATAAATTGTAATTATTTATTGTGAACCGAACTATTATGAATTTAATCTTTTTGGACTTAAGAATATAGTGTAGAAAGCTTGGTGGCAATGGTCACATGTTCAGCTTGTGAACCTGTTACTAACAACTTTTGCAAATGAGGAGTATTGGAAAGAACTTAGTTTATCTTTGTCATTGACTCTTGCAAATTTTAATAGTGCTGCCAGTACATCATAGCTGACTGCAAGGCTTTTCCATAAAATATTTTTATTGCTTGAAATATTTTAATATTGCTGCTACACAAAGGTCTAGACTTTTCCAATTGCTAATGTTAATATTTCAAGTAAAGGAAGGTGGTACATGTAAAATCTGTTACATCTTTTACTGTCCCAATACACCACTTCTGTCTCTCTGCTACTGTTGGGATGAGAGGATTATAGTACTTGTCTCAAGAAGACCACTTCCAATTAAAATATTTTATTGCTAATACATTGTAACTTTTTTCTGTTGCAGAAGGAGTTGAGTCTTCCAAGAAGAGGAAGTTTGTAAGTATATGAAATGTTTCTCTATGTTGCTGAGATTGTAGTATGTATTTTTGATGGTTTTAGAGTAGGCTCGTCTTGTTTTCAGGGCAGTTAGAATGGAGGTTAAATGTGGCAGCTGATCTGCTTTAGAATACATACAAAGAAATGAAAATTGTAAATCAAAACCTATGGGTTCTGCAGTCACCATTTTTAAGCCCATCTTTTAGAGAAGCTATTGTGACGGATTTCCAAAGAGATAAAAAGTTCTTATGTTTGAGTTTTTGTCTCACATTAAAGGTTTTTCTTGTTAAAAATCAAGGAAGAAATCTGATTTCTTTGTGAATGGTATGAAATAAACTTGTCATGCTTATGAAATTCCGTGAACAGTCCTGTGGATGAGAAGGTAGGAAAAAAGAATAAATCTATTCTACTAAATGGACAGGATTGTTAAACTATATTTTGACTATGGAAGTAAAGACCATATATTGTTGTATAAATTGTTACTTAGTTATAATAATATGTATTCAGATACGGAGTTTAATTGTGCTTTGCTCAGATTTCTATACCTTAGCTTTGATTTTCCAGTGGTTTTGAGTGGTTTGGTTTTAAAGCTTGTATTTTTTATTTGCATCTGTCTTAATTTCTTATTCTGTAATAATAATGTATTGAGAAAGTATTGGGATAAGAACATCACATAATGTCTTAAGAAACAAACTCTGTTCACTTACTGCTTTATTTCAAAAATACTTTAATACTATAAGATGATTTATAGATTATAGGTGACAACACATTTTGAGTAAAACCCTGTGCCCTTGCATAAGAGGGCAGTTATTTGGTTTCAGCTTGATAGTGCTGTGTAGCTTTTGGTGATAGTAGGTGAGGTATGTGAATAACTGAAACTGTAACTGCTGGGAAAGTGCCGTGAAGTGCTCTGTAGTTCTGACTCAAGAGGCATACCAGAAGTCTGTACTTCGTAGAATATCTGCTGTCTTGGAAAAGACTCTTGTTTTAGGTTCTGATGTATGAGAAATCTTATGCTAGACAGTAAGAAAACCCATTAAGTAAGAAAAGTCAAGAAAAGAGAAAACTAGTTTCCTGTCAAGTATTTCATTACTTACGTATTTCAATGACAGAGAGAAAAATAGTTAAAGAAGATGATTTTTGGTGCATTCTTTTGGTGTCCTTCGTGCTTTATATTAACCTGAAACTGTTGTGTGTGTAGAAGACTGCCTCTGTTAAAGTTAATGGCTAAACTGCTGTTCACTTCAGCCAGGGCAGAAAGTGGTTCTTGGAACTTGACCTTGCTTACTCTTGCTAGGATGTTTGACATTGAATGTTATGAGTTATTCTAGTCCAAATCTGAGGAATGACTGCAATGCTATCACCTTGGTTGCATTCACATACATACTGTTTTAGCTGATACTGAGATGTAAGTGCGCTTTCTGTAATGTTGCTGAGGCTTTAATAAAGTATAGTAAAGAATAGCAAGTTGTCAGCATAATTATATCTAATTATTAAAGTGCTTAGGTTTGTGTAGGTGGTTTTAGTGGGCCAGGCACCTACCAAAGCTTCCCTCTGCAACTGGACAGAAGAGAAAAAATGCAATGAAGGGTTCATGGGTTGAGATAAGGATGGGAAGAGATGACTCACCAAATACTGTCACAGGCAAAACAGACTTGAATTAGGGATATTGAATTAATTGAATTTTTTTACAAAAAAAACCAGAGCAGGATAATGAGAAGTAAAATAAATACTAAGAATGCCTTCCCACACCATTCCATCCTTCCCAGGCTTTATCTTTCCCTTCTTAGTAGCACAAGGAGACAGGGGAGTGGAGGTTACAGTCAGTTCATCACATGTGGCTTCTGCCACTGTTCAGGGAGAGGAGTCCTTCCCCTGCTCCAGCGTGACGTCTCTCCCACAGGAGACAGTTCTCCATGAACTGAGTGTGAGTCCATCCCATGAACAGCAGTTCTTGAAGAACTGCTCCAGTGTGGGTCTATTTCCACAAGGTGCAGTCCCTTCAACCACAGCCTGTTCCAGTGTGGGTCCCCCACGGGGTCACAGGTCCTGCCAGGAAACCTGCTCCAGCGTGGGTTCCTCTCTCCATGGGTCTGCAGGTCCCCACCAGGACCCTGCTCCAGCACAGGCCTCCCACAGTCTCCACTCAGACATCCACCTGCTCCAGTGTGGGTCTGCTCCATGGGCTGCAGGTGGATCCCTGCATCCCTGTGGATCTCCATGGGCTCAGGGGCACAGCTGCCTCATCGTGGGCAGCACCATGGGCTGCAGGGGAACCTCAGCTCTGGTGTCTGGAGCAACTCCTGTCCCTTCTTCACCAATCTTGGTGTCTGCAGGGCTGTTCCTCTCACATATTCTCACCCAGCTCTTGTCTGGCTGCAATTGTATTTGCACAATAACTTTTTTTTTTGCCTTCTTATATCTGGTATCACAGACCTGTTAACATCATTTCATTGGCTCAGCCTTGGCCAGTGGCCGTTCTGTCTTGGAGTTGGCTGACATTGGATCTGCCAGACATGCAGGAAGTTTCTGGCAGCTTCTCACGAAACTGCCTTGTAGCTCCCCTGCTACTAAAACCTGACCATGCAAACCCAGTACAATGCAAAATAACTTTAATAGTGCTTAATCGAAAGGGCTTAAACTGCTGAGGTTAGCAATGGCTGTGGCATCAGGGGTTGTGTGCATGGGCTGTGTTGGCTGCTGTATTTGCATATTATATCCTTGTTGAAGACTGAATTTCAAAATGTGAAAAGTCCTATGTTTTTGTTGGCATAGACATCTAGAGGTCCTGAACAGTTCCAGGCAGGCACATTATGCCATCTTTCAAAGCTTCAGACCCAGTGTCATGCCAAGGACGCAGCTTTAGGCAGGACAGGGAGAGCTATTTCAGGGGTGAGCGATCTTAGCATAGTTGGCGTAAACTGAGATAAAGAGTGCTGATTGACTAAGGAGTGAGCTTTTCCATGCTCAGAGCACCCCCTGGCTGTGTTGGCACAACTCTTTCCATGGACACAGGCAGAATTAAACCAGTGGGAACTAGCTTCATGAGGGTTCTGCATCATGTTAAGTTGCCCAACTGCACAAATGCCTTTCTTTCTGGCAGCAGGGTGCAGTGGCTTGGGGGCAGGATGAATAGATGGGAGCTTTCTCTCAGGCTGACTCCAGCTGCAAAACTGACTTTGTAAGCTTTAGATGATTGTAAACCTGCATGGCTGTTAGTATCCCACTTTGCTAGTCCACTGGAAAATAACACTGAAGTATATTTTTGCAGACAGGTACAATGGGGATGGGTTATTTATATCTTGATCAGATATTTTTATTTATTTTTTTATTTTCACCAAACACTTCCAACCCCGACTCTAGCTCAGTTTGTTAGATCATGGTGCTAGCAACACCAAGGTTATGGGTTTGATCCGTGTGTGGGCAGTTCACTTATGAGTTGACATGATAATCCTTGTGTGGGTCCTTTCCAGCTCAGGCTGTTCTGTGATTCTGTAATATAAAGGAAGATATTTGTGCTTAATGTTAAGCCAGACTCAGAAAGACAGATTTAATTTGATTAGAATTAAGTGTTGCTTTTTGTCTGTGGAGCACACAGATCCTGTTATGAACCAGGGAATGTTGATAGCATCTACACATTCCTATCCGTTAGACGTTCCTAGTATGTCTAGCTGAAGCAGGTAGCCACTGATGGTTTCTCAGTGTGTGTTAAGTAGGTGAGTTTCCATCACTGAATTTAAGGTGTGAGTGTCCTTATCCTGGTTTATTTCCTCACATACTGGCAGAATTCAGAAAAATGAGAACTAGACAGAGGGCATGAACTCAAATGGCAAAAAACCACAGCTTTGAGTAGGTACATTCTGGTTTTAAATCCCCTTCTCCTTAAAAGAAGATTCACAACAGGCTTCTCTGAGGTGGAGAGGAGCCTTCAAGAACAGCAATACATGAGAAGAAGTGAGTAGAGGCAGTTTCTCCTTTTGTTGAGCCTCAGTGCTTAAAGTACCTGCCCTAGAAGTAAAATTCCTGCATTTCCAGACTAAATCTGTTCTCCTTCTGTCTTCTTTTGTTTAATTTTTCAATTTACATTTAATTTGCAAATAAATTGCTTTGATGTATTTATTTTTGCTGCATCTGTCCTTCTCCTTACAGTTCTGAAACTAATTTCAGTAGTTATAAAATACGGACTCAAGTTCAGTACCAGCAATTATATAATCTGCTTGCACCTCTAGAAGTGTCAAAGTTGCTCGTGGAATTTTCATAAAATTAATTGATGCATTTCAGTGAAACAGTTGATATAATAATATCGATATCATTATGATAACAGCAACATAAGATTGTGATCAGGTTTTAACTAATTTCTCATTCAAGAGAAACAGTAGTTAAAACCACTGCTTGCTTAGGTGCTTAAGTAAGGAAGGTAAAAACAATTTTCTAAGAAAGTTTTTTTATCAATGAAAAATATGGACTATTGGTTACCTTTAAGTAAAAAGTGGGAATGATTTGTAGTGTGGGGAAAAAAAAGACTAAAAGCTCTGAGTCATATGTCATGTAGGTGGACAAAACTGGATTGATTTACAGTTTCTGTATTCACATAGACATCTACATCATAAAAAATTTGCTATATTCATAGGTGACCTGTTATCTTAAATTTGGAGAGTGGAGTAGATTAATTATTGTTGCCAGATAATGCATTTCTCAATTCTAGTATAGATGGATTGTGGTCAGTAGATATTCTCCATAGCCGTGATTCTTAAATTGCATATTCTTTAATGTCATTACTAGCATTGATTCTGTCCTCAGCTTTCAAGGGTTTCCTACTGCTGTCACTGAGTGGAATTTTTTCCCCCTGCATCTCTTGGATTCCTTGTGATTGACAGTGAAAAACTCAGTTATGTCTTTTGTATGATTTAGGAGCCAACAGTTACTGTAACATGACCTTTTCCCCTCACAGTGTTGCTTACTTCAGCCTCCATAAATTCTGTGCAAGCGTGCTGCCCATTGTCTGTGTTTCCTTCTTTTAAGGTTGTGCTGTGCTAGCGGGGAGAGCTGTGGCACGTGCAGCGTGCTGGTGGGTAGCCCCATTGCCACCTTCCTGTTGTCAGTGCATGGTCTTCTGCAAACAAGTCCTTTGTGCTGTGGCTCTGCTCAGGCAGAGCACAGGCCTGATTTAGATGTAAACAACACGTCCCTTGGTATTTTGTTGCTTTTAGCTGTGTCCTTGGCTAGCAGTACAGGCCATTTTGTTTAATCTTGTTCCATTGGGTTTTTTTGGTGCTTGCACACACAATTTTGCATCCCTGCTTCATTTATACCAATATTAATATTATTATGTACATCTACAGTTGTCTTGGACTCAGATTTTAGTAGTATATGTGTGAATTTTATCCAGTTACATTCTCTTTTGATGATATATCACATCACATATTAGAGAAAGGAGTGATCTGTTTTAATGTAATTCATCATGTCTCTTTTCAGTAAAAAAATAGGTATGCTATGTATTTTAATATTACGTATACTAGGTATTTTAAAGCTTTGGAAAAATACCTTTTTACTGGTAAATTCATGCTCACCTATTTGTGTGTTTGTGTGCATGTACACAACTTTTATCCACACATGCAAAGAAGTCAGATGGTGACGGTGATGACTTTTTTTGTGTATTTGAAAACTATTCAGATACATAACAAAATTCTTAAAAATAACCTGCCTCCCTTGAGAAATAATGCCCAGAAAATGAGGTGATCATGCTTTAAAGCCTAATTGTGCAATGTATCATTTACCTACTGTTCTGTGCCTGCCCTGGTGTCTAAGTAATGTAAAGTGACCAAGTACCATGTTTCTGCTGTGTGCTGAGTATGCTGTGCCCTGTTGGAATTTTGTTTCAGCTACTTAGGCAAGGACAGGACAGGGTCAAGAATGAAAAATAATCTTAAGTAGTTCTTTATCAAAATATGATCAAACTTAAGCCACAGGGAAAAAGCAAAATGAAATCAGCCTCCAGGGTCCAGCTATGGTTCTTGTAGGCATGCTGCAGAATTTCAGGATGGGAGAGTCACATGATTATTGGTGGAAGCAAAGAAAATCAAATATCTGGGTGCCTCCAAGTTTTGCCTACAGTAAAAAATGTTTGTGCAGTAGGATAATTTAAAATATTTTTATACATGTAAATAATTATTTTATAATGCATGAGGCTCAACCTGATTTGAGGGCCAGATCTCATGGCTAATGGATCACTGGTGATATGAAAACAGGTGCCAAGGTGCTAAAATAACTGATGTCTACAAAGAAATTATAGTAAAAATCTCATCTGTTCACTGCTAAAACTTGAATGGTCAACCTGACAAAATGAAACACAGAAGAGTAATGGGATGGAGGCGTGACAGATTGGCTGTCCTAATGTTCTTGATTGTCCCATGTGACAGTCTGCACCCCTGAGCAGCCTCTTCTGCTTGCAGTCTTTTTGACTGAACAGCTTGCTCTGTCTCTGGGTTCTGCTCTTGTATCCTGCTTTACCTGTTGAACCAGGAGTTGGTGGTGTTTGCAGTGTTTCTGTGTGCACTGAAGCAGCAAATCTTACAGCAAGAGTGTACAGAAAATGCTAGGGGAGTTTAATGGCTGGAAATGTGAGCTGCTGAGGCAAAGGAGTAGTGATGTCTGAGGATCAGGGTGGGGTCTAGGAGTAACAGTGTGTGAGTGCAATAATTGTGTGATTAAATTCTGTCAGTGGCAAATGCGATAAATGTGTATAAGCATTTTTAAATCAGCATTGGCTGTGTCTTCTTGTTTGTTTTTTGAACATAAGTTGCATTCTTAGCGAGTAGAATTATTTGCCTTTGATTTTGTTCCAGTAAAGTTTCAAAATTGTATCACATACACAAAAAGAACAAATGACCATAGAACCACTCGTTTTATTCTGCTGCCTGAGAAAGTACTTATGCATTGAGAAAACTGGCAGAAGAACATCATGTGGGTAATCACTGCTAAGCATGGCTTGAATTTCTAATAGTAAACCTTGAAAACCTGACATACTGAAGCAGCTTCTTGTCCACCTTTTTTTCCCAGTGTCATTAATTTTAGGAAGTTCTGTTTTCTTCAGTTCAGGAATGTCTGAAATTGCTTAAAAAGAATTGTTTTTTCCAAAGGAATTTTAATGTCCTGATTAATTCCTTGATTTAGGCTGCTGTATGCAGTGTTGATGAATTGATTTTTTTTTTTTTTTTGCACTGATGGTGCAAGGTTTTGAATAATCTCTTAATCTATAGAGAGAGCTTCCTGAGGCTATGTACCTCCTAGTGCGCACACATTTACTTAGCCTCTTTGGGGTTGGGATCTTGGTGGGGCTCTGGGAAGAGAATACATGATGGCTTGATGAACCTGTGCTGTGCTTAAAGAATTGTAATGAGAGGTCAGGGTTTGGTTTTGTGGTTTGGTTTTTTGTTTTTTTTTTTTTTTAAGTGAAGGTTAAAGGTGAGGTATCAACTACAACCAAATATTTGGTTTTATGTTAAGAAAAGAAGCACTCAGGTTTTTCTGCACAATATCCTTTTTTCCTCTGGTACCCATAGTATCACCTGTATTCTCAATATCTGCTCTCAGAAAAAAAAGAGGCAGTTGCTGAACATGAGGAATCTGCCTGCCTTGCATCTTCAGTTAGGCATTCTGAAATTACAGATTTTCCCCTTGAAATTTTTAGTATTACTGCCATTCCAAATGTAAAGTACAGGCTGACTTTCTACAGATGTCACAAATGATCATCATAAAATCCCAGTGACCAACTTCTGTTTTGTCTCAGAGGAGGAGGGAAGTATTTTTTCCCCTCATTCTTCCTATGAAATACAGACTTGAGCATTTTTTATTACTGTCAGTATTCTAAACCATACTTGTGTATTATAAAGGACATTAGTATATTTGTTAATCTCAGACTTGTAAGTCTTGGAGCAGCCAGATGACAGTGTGGCAGCAGGGCCTCTGTTGGCCATAGCTGGGAGCGTGGCCTGCTCTATAGTTGGGTTGTATCTGTGTCACAGTTACTGGCTGAGTCTTTTATATTTTGTGAACATGTTTGTGGCTGTGCCATTCTTGCCCCTACCACCACTTCTGTCTCTATCTAAAACTTCTGAATCCTGTTGACTTCCTTTCACCCTACTATCTGATGCCTCCCTTCCCCATGGGAATTATGGGTCATGCTTACCCTCCTATGAGGTTTTGTTGACTGGATGCAGTCCTTTGCATGCTCTTTTTTTCTGAAGGTTTTCCATTTGTCTTTCCAGCCTTTGTGTAAAGCCAAGTGCCTTCCTTGCAGGTGTGTTCTTTGGGATAGACCAGTGGAGAGCTGTGGCAGGGGTCCTGAGACAGATTTAGGCTTGCAGTCATTGTTTTTATATGAGGATAGGCATGCCAAGAACCTGGTTGCCAAATGCTTTTTGTAAGGGAGAATGGGTGGTGGCTCCTGGGAATAAACTGAGGGGCAGGCAGCATGTGCAGTTCTTGTGGAGCGGTTCATGGCTAACCTTAAAGGCTGGAGCTTGCAGCAACTGAATTGGTTACTTTAGACAAAAGTATGGTCAGCAGGAAGATGTCAGCCTGAAAAGGAAAGAGGAGGATAGATGGCAGCAGGACAGAGCTCTTCTTATGTAGGTTTGGAGAAGGAAAATACTGCATTGGCATGATACCATTCTGTTCCACAAGGGCTAATCAACAATCTCTGCCTCTGTGTAGTCTTTAATGAATATTTGCTCACTGAGTCAAGGCAGCCCCCAACCTGGTATTAGTATGCATCCCTTCCCTCTATGTGCTCTTCCCTGCCATCTCTGTCCTCTTGTCTTTTCTCCCAAATATTGTAGGGTTTCTGCTTCTCTGTCAAATTTTTTCCTAGCAAGCCAGTCAAGCTTAGACCTGTGAGGTTTAATGAGGTGTGTTGCAACAGATCTCACAGGCATGTGAAAAGGTCAGAAAGGGTGCTGGGGATAAGAAGATCTGCATTATTGTTGTGCTTGCCTGAAAAGGGTAGCAGATTACGGCCACAGGGAGCAAGTGAGTCTAAAAGGCTGACACAGGGAGCTTCTTACTTTATATTCATTGTGTGTTGACTGCCGCAGTGCAAAAGGCAGTGTAATTGCATATAATCACATTTCCCCAAATCCCAGTGGCGTCACTCATGAATGTTTAGTGTGGTCATGCCCCTAAGCAGTGAAGGCAAGCATGTTATTTGAGACAAACATGCTACCACAGGTGCTCCTGGTATGGGGCTGAGTGTGCTGCTGGAAAGGAGCAAGCTCCTGCCATTCTAGCCTGAATGGAAAAGCTCTCTTTTGCCTTTGTAAAAGTTCTATGTCTATGTTCCCTTCCCTATGTGCAGGGAACATAGACATTGGGAATGCTTTTTTCCGCATCTGCTACATGGTACTACTTTACCATCAGGTGACTGAACACATACCCCATTTCAACACAGCATGTGATGGAAACAGGATTAAATCAGCCATGTTTACATTAATGAGTATATATGGCCTTGAGATCCAGCCTCAGCTGTTCTGTGATTCTTCTTAGTATCATTGAGATGCTGCTGAAAATGAGCTTTTACAGATCATTGTCATATTTTGTGAATGCTTGTTTCCTAGATTTTGCTAGGAGACATGTAAAATGTTTTCATTTGCATTTCAAAATATGGCTGTTTTTATGGTTGACATGCCTGTCAGAAGTACCAGGAATATACCCACATATATCTAAATCCAGAAAGCTTTTAGAGTCTTGCTCTATAAATCAGAACTTTGCTGGCTTTTTTTTTAAGCCAAGTTTTACCAGTAAGCCCTATCAGCCAATGTGTCTTGATGGGATGAAGGCATGGGGGGGGGATATTGTCACTTTTGAGAGCCTTTTGTTGTGTTGCTTATAAGGTAGAGACACTGAGCAGGAAATTACACTTGGCTGCAGGTGTAATAAACCTGGTTGGCTGGCTATAGTAATTTTTTTTTCATTAGTGACCTAGGTGATAGAACAGATGGTGTTTCTGAAGTTCAGCAGACAACAAGCTGGGAAGAATGCAAGTATATTGAAGAACAGTATGGGGTTCCAAAATCGTTCTGACAACCTGGAGAAAATATATCAAGTAAAATAGGACTTCTTACTCCTGCATAAAATACTCTGTTAGGTCTTAGTTTGCAGAAGAGATCTGTGAGGTTTAATGTACCACAGTCACTGTTGGGGGGCAGTGAGTATCTCGTGCTGGGAAGCTGATATTTTGAGCTGTAAAGCATGCAGCTGAAAAGCATTTTTCTATCCCACACAGAACTTACAAGGCCTTATATTGGAGTGCTGCGTGTTGAGGTGGATCAGCTGGAA
>VZTN01026030.1:15227-34202 GCA_013400515.1 Erpornis zantholeuca
TAAAAATACTTTGGCAAAGGGTGTGTTGTGATTTTGTATGGAATGTTATTTTTGAGCTTTCACAGGTAGGTGCAAAAATGATGCTGCCTAGCTGAGGGAGTTGGGAGACTGACTGGTGGAATATGAGGAATGCTACTTTAATAGATTGATTTAGATGGCATTTCTTGCCAGTGTCATCTATGGTAATAGTTCAGGTGATATTTATACAAGGAATAGGGAACTCGTTCTCTCATTTTTTGGCAGGTACCTTCATTATTTTTGTGTGTCTTCTGAGCTCTCAAAAGTTGCAGGACCAGTCAATATGAGTCCTGCTTTAACTAAATGGCATCTGTTGTACACAAGGAGACTATCCTGGCTATAGGGAAAGTTTAGGAACTACCTGTTGAAACTCACTGTGGAAGAATGGAAGTGAGTGAGGTTGCAGAGAGATTTTGCCAGATCGTGGCTGGTGGATGTTTATTGATTCCTTTTGCCTGCAATGTTTTAGGATCAGTGGTTTTAGGTAAGGTGTTCAGTGTGACAACCAGTTGCTGGGTTAACTTACCAGAGGCCTACAGAGCAGTTCAGTTATTTCTAATGTTTAATTAGCATTGCTAATAAACACATTCTTTTGATCCATTGCATTTTTAGACAATACTGTAGAGCTATTAGCAGAATATGCATTTATAAAAAGTTATTAAAATATATTTGAGTTTAATAGAGTGCTTTTTAGAAGTATAATTTTAAAACAAGTCCCCTGCAGAATAGTAAGAGTTAGAGCTCTAAATAGACTCCGGCATATTTTCCAAGACCACTTAGTATTTTACTGTGTACTCCAGTGCCACTTTAATAAAATCTGTTACTGTAAATTGCTTACTGCTGTCAGATTTATGGATATGCCTATAAATGTCAATAGATCCATGATGTTGAAACTTAACAGGACTTAAGGCTGGAAGGGGTTGTGTAGTATGTCTTTCTGTCGTGGCATACCAGTCATGTCCCTACCCTGGGAGTTCATAGTGCTGTGTGTGACATGCATGTTTTACCAAAGTCTACCCACTGCCCTCCAGTGACTAGGAACTTATTTCTGCATGCCATGCTGAGCCCATGGTGCAGACTAAGCTTTTGGGTGCGGGTGAATGCAGACACCTTCTATCATTTGCATCCACTTCCTCCCTTCCCCACGGAAGCCAACAGAACAGGCCATCTCCCCCTCCTTACATAATTTGACCAAGATGAAATATTCCTTGCAATTCCAAATTGGGCAATTATTGTGAGTTTGAGCATATGAACGAGACATACCAGACAAGGATCTAAGGAAAAGGATTGCTTTCACCATCTGTGACCTATCTCAAATACTTGTGGGGAAAGTAGGAAGTAGCCAAACAGCCCTGAATAAACTGGTCAGATAGATCAATATGAAGAACACTTCCTGGTGCTTTCTGGCAGAGAGCTAAAGCATGAGGTTTGCTTTATATGCATTGGGTTGGTCAATCTGTTGACTGAGGCAGAGGTAACAAATGGGAAGATTTGTATTTCAGACTTTTTTTTGTGTGTAGTTATAATATGCCCAGGCATGCTGTGTTAAAAGAATGCAAAAAAGAGTTATTCACCCCATTTCTTCTTGTGTTGTGTTTTGCCAAGAGGCAGTGTTGCACTCAACTGCTTCTACATCATTCCTGCTAGAACTTCTTTATAAACTATGGTGCTAGCAGTGAAGCATCTGTGCTTGCTGGAAATCCATGAATGTGTGAATTGATGTGCTAAACAGAAGACAGAAATTCAGATGGAATGATCTTTTGTTTAAGGACCATGACAGAAAGATGTCATAATTCGTTGAGAGTTGATTACTAACCCTTGAATACCTTTGGAAAACATTAGCCAAGAGGGCATGCAAGAACCGAAGGATGCATTGACTTGTTAAACATTTTAGCGTAATTATTGTAAATATTACAGAATAATGAAAGCCAGTGGCACCTGCACTGTTAATAGTATTACTATGCTACCATTTTTTAAGGGGAAAAACTAATCAACATCTGCAGAAAAGAAGGGCCTTGAAAGCCCTTAATAACTGAAAATAACATCTTTCTGGTTTGTGTTTCAAGGAAATAAATATTCCTCTGTGCTTTTCTGGTTTTGCTGGGTGTCTGAGATTACCAAACCAGAGAGACCTCAGTAAAGATGTAAATGAATAATGTGAGCCATGTTTTCTTACCTCTTACTTTTTAAATTTGCTTTTCAAGCTCTTGAACTAGCTAAGAGGAGACCAATTTGAGAGGTTTGCATTTGCGTAGGAATACAATGCTTACAGTCCTTTGGTTCTGTTAGTGACTTTTTGTTTGGAATTCTTTCCAGATGAGAAATTTTCTTTACAGAAGTTTTGTCAACATAGGCAACATCTGCCAGAATTTTCAGGTTAATTTACATTTAGCTTTTGTAGTACAATAAGCATTCTTTTTAACTTCCACTTCCTTCTCCAACTCTGTGTTGGTGAGATGAAATCTAAGAACTGCAAAATTAAGAGCAAACAGATGTTTTGATCAAACTTGAAGTCAGCTTTCACTTGCAAGGCTTCATCTAATTAAATTGCTGCAGGTTTTTGCCCGCAGATGCATGAAGCAGATCCCGTTTATTCTGCAAAACTGTAAGACTTCAACAGTGAGAAAAATACGATCTCATACTCTGGATTCATCTCTCTTCTTCAGTAAATCACAATTTTCTAAACTTCTGTGTGGATCAGGCAAAACATATAGAAGAAGAATTTTCAAAGTCAAGCTATAGCTCAATCTCAGTTTAGAATAATTTACCATTAATGTAAGGTGCTTGCATGAGGAAAGCTTGCAGCTTTGAGGTGCAGCTCAGGAAAGATTTATCATGGTCACAAAAGAGCCCTTAGATGCAATTTTTTATGTCTAAGCGCCTGTACCCGACTGCCAGTCCCATTCAGTTTCCTTTTAGACAAGACAAGCTGCTAGTCTTGTCTTCCTGCAGGAAAAACCCACTAAATGCCCAACTGTTGTGTTTCACAAAGTGTTGTTTAGCGACAGACTACTCCTTTGCATGTGGAGGAAAAGGCAAAAAGAGCACCTTTGTTGTGGACTTCTGTTCACCTCATTAGTAAAATTTGTCTTATGGAAGTAGTGTGTAAAATTTGTATTGCAATTTTGATGGAAGCACACCTTCACCCCCAGAGCTAGTCCTTCTGCTATTTTGTTTACTGAAATACTTCTGGTGCCATCCTGATTCACTGGAGTTGCATGTCTTTCTCAACGTGTTAATGCTGTCTCCCACTCTTTGTGCCTTCAATGAAAATTTAACTGTTTTATAGAACAACACATAGTACTTGGCGTTACATGTGCATGTGCTTACATAGTTAACAGAATGAAGCATGAAACTAAAGTATTTGTTAGTATGCAAAAAGTTCAGCCCTTTGAACATCATTTAAGGCTTAACTAAAGCTGTACATGTCTGGTGTGCACACAGTCACAGTTTACCTGTCAAAATTTCTTATCTCCATCAGAAACAGAGCTTTTCAGCAACTGAGGAAGTATTACGTACTAAAGATATTTTTATCAAAGGATTTTTAAGAGAACAGATCTTGGTTTGAGAGGTCCTGAGCAATGGGAATAAATGGGAATAGGGAGCTGCCTGTTCTTGGCAGCTAAGAGACAGCCAAGAACCTGTGGCTGTACTATCCCACACTCTATTGCTCTCATGTTGAATTTTTGTTCTTAAAAATTTGTCTCCAAATTCAATAATGAAAAATCCTGTAGGCATGGGCAGCTTCACCAGATAGTTTCAGTGTCAGAGCTGTTTGATTGTTAAACAGTTGATTCTTCCACTGTATTTTTCAAGTTTGAGAATATATTCAAAAATTGATGTTTTCCTTGTGTTCTGAGTAAAATTGGAAAAACCTGTCTCAGAGTGCTGTTTAGAGTTGGGCACTCAGCTGATCTTTGTGCCCTTGCAAATCTGTGCACTCACCCATTGTGGTTAATGAGCCTGGATTTAACTCCTTAGATTTTGTTCTTTCTCTTTTTTTTGGGAGGCGGGAGAATATAGAATTTCCTTACAGGGATTGCTTACAGCATGCTTGCTGGGACTCCCAAGTTAATATTCAGAATCTATGTGTCCGTTACATTTTAAAAATTCAAATGCATAGTTCTGTGTATGCTTTAGGTTTGTTTTCAGTGTCTTTAAAGAAGGCTCCAGGTAATATATAACATAAATTTAAAATATCTTCCAGTAGAAATAGGTAGGAGATGTAAGGGACATAATTGAGAATTTAATTGTTATTTTTTATTGTGTGGTTGAAAGAGCAATCAAGTTCACCAAATCCAGTTCAACGGTTTCCATAACTAGAAGATTTCCCTCTGTGTCTGAAACCCAGTATCTGTGAACTCACTAATTTCTTCCAAAATTAAGCCAAGGACCCAAAAAGCATCGGCTTCATCTGATCCTGTGTTTTGACATGTCTGTAGAAATTGTCCATGCACAGAGCAGGTCCAGAGCTCTGGCAAAGAATAAAAGCATGTGGTTGACTTTATTATATTGTGTACAAGAAAAGTAGTTGGGTGAGATAAAATATTCTAGCTCTTAAAGTACTAAAAATACATACTTGTATATTGCTTTTCCTGGTCTTTTATAGATCACTGAAAAATTGCTAGTCCTCATGGAAAAAGTCACTGTATTTATTTTTTAAAACTGTAATCTCAGAGTAAAGAGAGAGTGCATAAAAGAGGAATATAATTAAATTATACCCAAAATCCCACATAGCAAACTGTCTATATAAAGTGTTGTGTGGTGGTTTACTTTTAAATGATGCTACCTTTAATGCTGAAATTAATACACTTTTCTGCAATTTCTAGGTTTGGCTCTCACCCTTAATATAAACTATAGGTGATTTCCCTTTAAAATTCAGGGGCAGATGTGACAGAACCGAATGATGACTTCTCCTTTCGTATTAACCTTTGTGTTATGAGAATATGCTTGTTCTCAAAAGCCTTGGCAATTAATTTTCTGCATTAAAGGAGAAGAGCCTGTTTTTCATTCAGCAGTTTGCTGTTCTATTACTGCAGAAACCGTCTGTTTACCGTGGGAAGGGGTAATGTGACTTAAAGAAGATGGCTCAATCCTATTCGGCAGGATCAGAGGGGGTGGCGAATGTTGGACATTTGCCGAGAGAAACTGTGTTAAGCATAGCGCCTGTTCTGCGCGGTGGGCTGGCGTAGCCAGGGGGACCACTCCATCCTCCGAGGTGCAACGTGCGTGTATGTGTGTGTGTGCGTGTGCCGGCGCAGTGGCTGCTGCTGCGGAATTCCGGGGATGAATTACTTGATGTGCACAACTGAAGGTGCTGTTCGCTCCACCAAAGCGGCGCCGCGTGCTCTGCCACTAACCTGAGAGAGGCAGCCTGCGGCTCTTCGTGACAGCTCGAGGTGGAAGGACCCCAACCTGCGGTCCTCCCCCGCCCCCAAGAGATCCTTAGTCCATTCCTTTATAGTGGTTCATTTGGCTCTCTGTCATCGCCAGAATGCTGCCTGTGAATGTGTGTCATGATTACAATAGAGTGTGGTAACACATAACAGCAATGAAAGCCCAGCGGGAGAGGCTACAAATTCCAGGGCTGACCTTGGAGTAAGTATTGTCTGTCTTTAATATTTTAATGGTTTCTGCATGATGCCGGCTTTTGTGCAGTCAGGAGCTTTTAACATACGTTTGTGCTGACAGCCTGGGAGCACTGCAGCTTCAGGTTGAAGGAACACGTTTTCAATGCATTGCAGTTGGTTTCAGCAAATGTGTGAGCCTGGAGCCAGGATATTGCAGTGTGTTTGGAAAAAAAGCATTTCTGCATATTTAAAGTTACTGAATCTCAGTGCATGAAGCATCCTGTGAGCTTGTAGGGGAAGAATCTGTCAGTAGGCCATGGTGTCTGTCTTTCTCTTGAGCTCTCAGTTGCTGTTTGTTTATCCTGGTGCTGCCTTTTAGAAAGGCCTTTTTCTGTGCTGAATAATAGAGAGCACTGCAAGAGATTGAAGCATTAGTAAAATGCTGTTTGTGAAAATTCATCAAGAACAAGGCGTATTTTACATACGTAACTGCACTAATGACCTGTATTGACATTCTGGAGGATTCCTGATAGTTTCTGCAGTAAGTATGTTTACCTAATTTAGCAGTGTGTTTACTTGTACTAGCTTAAAACTGATTAACTAATTTGTGTGCTTTCAGCTATTTAGAGAGTAGCTAAATGAAAACATGTAATTTTAATGCATAGTGATAGTAAGTATAGTATTTTGTTCATAAATGCCAGCATATGTTTACTCAAGATATGTTATTCAAAGCCAAATATTTATTTCTATACATACATACATACCTGTAGTTTACACTGACACATCAGGTATGTATGTATGCATGTTACAGCCACCATAAGAACTTGCTAATTTTATCTAGGTAAATAGATATGGTTACGTCAGATCCTTTAGTATTCCCTGGGACTGCCCCATTCTTGCTGGATTAAAAAACAACCCAACAAAACCCTGAATGCTGCAGATGGATGTGGTAAAGTTATTTAGCTATAAAAGGTATTATCTCTGCATTTGCCACGTGTTAAAGAGAGGGCTGTAGGTAAGTGTGCAGCATAGCAAATAATTTATTCTAATAGTCATATGAAGGTGACAGAGCACTTTATTCCAAGGAACAAATGTAGATGTCATACTGGTTCCCCACAATTACATTTGTGAAGTGCCTCGAAAATTCTGCATTTCAGTCAGGCATCTTTTGGTAAGAGCAGTGTGTGTTAGCTGTGGGCAGGCTAAGCTCTAGATATTTTTCTGAAAAAAATAGTATTATTAATTTCTCATGAGTTTTGGAGGAGGTGTCTTATCAGAGATCTCATTAAAATTGTTTCCATGAATAATAGATAATTATGCTTTTTTTAAGATGTGGCAATTTAAATATTTTTAAATCAATCTTCACTGAATTATGTAATCATCATGTGAGAATAACATCACTAGCTGTAAAGGACGAAAAAGGATTCATGTTTTTTCAATGTATGTGTGTGGTTTTGTAACATGAGGTAATTGTTTACTTCTTTATCCTTTTTCACAGTAACCTGACATAATTACACTTGCTTTGCCATGTTTTTAAAATATTTAATACTTATAAAATTAATAGATATATTTTAAATTAAATATTTATCATTGTTTTTGCTAAAATGTTGTCTGGATATATTTACTTTTTCCATCTATTAGAATTTCTTTTGCCATCATGCTACTTTTTGAACTCTATTTACTTGTAAAGAAAAGAAAATACCATATTTTGTTTGCTGGCACATAATTATTTCCATAGAGTCATTCTCTCATGATTTGCCAGAGTCGAGTCAATGCAGATTTAAGTCATGTCTCCCAAACTGTTAATTGCAATCATTTAAAGAAGAGCATATCTGAGGGAAAAAAAAAAAATCCAATTTATTCCTTGCACCCTGAGTCTCATGAATTTTCTTTCAGTAAAGTTTAAATGTTGGGACTAGAATTATGTTGTCTCCCTGAGAAACAAGTACAGTCTGTCTACTTTATATTCATTACTTGCAAAAAGCTCTTTGAAAGAATATTAAATCCAAAATAAAGCATTCCAAATTTAGTAAGTATAAGAAGTAAGGCTGCCTGTCATGCACTGTGATAATTTAACAGGTTTTTGTAGGTCTTAAAAAAGCAAAGCTGAAGAGCAAGTTCTGTAGAAACACTGGATTTACACACCAGTATCATCTCTCAGTGGGAATTTTTAGATCCATAGTACTAGCACATCTGATATTGGATGCCCTCAGAGGCTGTGCCATTACTGAGACTTGATGTTTTACAGTAGTGAAAATGAGGAGGAATATGAGTAGCTACTAGCCAGTGCAGGACTTCCACTTGCTGTGTGTGAGCCATCCAGTAGAGGAAGGGCGATGTCCTTTGCCATAGGGTATCTTTAGGATTTGTTCACAGCAAAGTGAATTAGGGATCTTAGTCTGGGGTTTGAAGTTAATACATTCCTCTTCTCAATGCCGGAGCTGCTTTTTTTACTCTCCTTTTAACTATTCTGGCTTTAGTAGATTCCTTGTCCCCAGCTGTTACTCAGTAGCAGTCCCCTTGCTCTGTCTTTGCTGCAGCCCGGTGCCTTTGGCAAGCTGGTGCCAGTTCTCTTCTCCCTCCACCTGGACTATCTTTGGGTGAGTTCCAGCTTCCCCTCACTGCTTCTGGTCCTGATGGAGGCTGGTGGTGATCTGCATCACCGGCCTCCACATCTTACCTTGCAGTGCCCCCAGGAACAGCAGTGCAAGTGCTGATGGTGCGGACTGATAATTTCCCAGCCTACAGTCAGTGAGGGCCAAACTGACGTGGACAAGAGGGGCACAACTGGAAACAAACTACCAGCTCTTCTGCAGCGGACCAACCTGCAGTGGAAATGAAGAGATAGTGCAGATAAAGTGTAGAAGTACAAAACCACTTATTATTTACAAGTACTGTACTGATTATACAGAATGTTGTGCATGTTGTGGCAGATAAGTGCAGTGCAAGGGAGACTGCCCCAGTGGAACAGCAGAAATCTTGTGTTCATTCACACCTTTTTATGCAGGCCTGTGTGGGCTGACTGGTATGAACCTGGGTTCAGTTTAGCCATTTTCAGGGTGATATATTGAGATGCTCTTAATGGATCTTGTCAGCTCAAAGGTACTGTTGTGCTAGCACAGGTAGTCTGCAGCTGAAACCAAACTAGTTTGTGCTCAGCTACTGGTGCTCTTCTGTGCACCTAGTTCAGAGATTATGAAGGCACAGCCAGCAGCCAGAGGAATTTACCCATAAACCATAGCCTTGTCAGAAATTACCACCAGGCCCATCTTTGTCTCAGTGTGCATGTCCCTGCCAAACTTTGAAATGTCCAAGACATCTCAAAAAGGAAAAATGTACAAAGTCGAAATTGTATTCCTAATCTGTTCTAGATCAGGAGTACTCTTCTGCTGAAATGTTCAGAAAAAACCTGAATCAGGTATCCACCTTGAAAGGTTTTGAAGGCAATGTATTAAAATTTGGCAGTGTTACGTAATTGAAAATGCAAACTGGACCTAGCTGTGCTTAGCATATTGGCCATCTGCATCTCCATTGGGAATGGGACAGGACAGCTTGGCTGGCTGCAAGGGTCTGGTACAAAGCAGAACAAATCTTCATGAAGATGAGCTGAGAAAAGTTCCCTATAAGCTTCTGCCTTTGCTCAGTCTGCACAGACTGGGTTTTTTTGACAGAGAGCTAGGCAAAGTGCAGTGAGAGGCATGCTACAAGCATATTTTAGAAAGAAGCTTTCTTTTGAGTTTTATGGGGAAATGTGCATATATGATAGCATGAGTATACTTTAAAAGAGCATCTCTGAAATCTGGCAGTGGCCAGCTGTTTTATTGAGAAACCTTTTGAATGGAGATGCACTTGAGACAACTTCTTGAAGGCACCTTTGAAGTTAAATGCACAGGTAAGGGTTTTATGAATGAATTGTTTATATCCATATTTGATTTCCTAGAAGAAGAACTTGGCATTTGTGAGGCAACATTTCGTAACGAAATTGCTGCTAACTGGAGCACTTCTAATTTTTAGTAAGCGTGCAAATTTTAGGCTCTCAAACTGGAAATTTTTATTAAAATTTTCATATTGCTGATGAAAATTTATCATCAGTTTTAGTTTTTCTTTCATTTTAATAAATCTTACTTGCATATAAAAAACTTAAACCCCCTCACCCCCAAGATTCTTTCTGTTTGGTTACATGTCTAAAACAAGTCACCATTTTTCACCACTCCTGGGACTTTATACACAAGTATTGTTCCTGGAGGAAGTCTAGATGTAGTCAAGCATATGCATCAGCACTAGTTCTCATATTTCTTTTTATTTAAATCAATTTCATCTTAAGTCAGAACCTGTGTGGCTACTGTCAATCACTTCATTCAGGAGGATGGTCATGTTTTGGTTCTAACCGAAACTTCTTTCATAACTCCTACTAAAACATGCAATTCTTGCTAAACCTTCTGTTCACTAGAGATGACATTATTTTAACTTGCAGTCTCACCCCAAGGAGCCTGAGCCCAACCCCAACAAGCCCCTGCAGTCCATGCAGTCCTCTGTTCGCTTTTCATTTTTGGAGGTAAGCAAGTAAACTTCCGTTGTTGATGTTTTCTTCTGCATCCAAAACCTAATGATAAAAACATATTGCAAAAGGAAAATTAAAAAAAAAAAAAAAAAGGTATGTCTCTGCAATCAAAAATATAGTTTACTTGACCAGCTGGTGTTCTGAAGGTAAGTATTTTATGGAAAAAACCCCAGGATAATCAATATTTTGAGACGTCATACAGAGACTTGAGATCTTGATGTGTGATTCTGTGTTGCTTTAACTGCTTAGGAGTGTTATCTGAAATTTTATAGCTTGTTTCCTATGATCATACCTCAGATTGTATTCTGTTATGTGAGAAGTTTAAGGTGAATTCAGACGTGAGGGTGATTCATGAAACACATGGGGTTTTTTTGCTTAACTGAGGTCTAATAGTGTGCCTAGTGAGTTGAGTGATTCAGAAGAACACCAAGTCATATACAGTACATTGGTAGGGCTGTTCTGTCCTCAGGCCTAGGAGGATTTTAAGCTTTACTTCTATTTCAGTAATGTTGTAGAGAGGCCTTAAAAGCCACATAAAACATCCTTTTCACCCTCTTCTTTCTTCTGCTCCCAAGTTTGTTCATAAGAAAGGTAGTTGTCTTCATGAGATCAGAAAATCATTAAGTGAAAAAAAACCCCAACTTTGTAATCTTTCCTATTATATAAAATTATAATAAATAGTAATTGATGAATGTTTCTGACACAGAAAATTTTTTTTTCCTTCCTTATTTTCTTTTTAAGGAAGAAAGTTAAATTGCTAGTCAGGGATCTCATAGGTGTCAGTCACTGAGATTCTGCTCCATAGGGAAAATAGTTTTTAAAATGAGTTACTAGTAAGTTATCAATGCATCATGGGTTTAAAAAAATGAAGAGCAAACCACTTTTAATTTTCGTCAGAGGTCTCACTTGTTACTGTGAGAATAAGATGTCATTGGTAAATGACATTATAAAGTATATTTGTGCTTTTTTGGTTCCGCTTCTTGAATGTAGTGTGGCAGAGGAGAGAGTTGCTTGGATGTGTTAACCTGCTTCAGTATACTTCAAAGTTAAAACCAAATTAATTGGTGAGAGCCCTTCTATCAAGGCTTCACATGACACTGAAATATGGAGCAATAACCTAAAGACTTGCCGTGTGTTTCTGAAGAAATATTGTCGTTTTTTATATATTCTCTTTCGTTAGGGAAGAGGTGGTATGAGAATTCCTTATTTGTGCAATTTTCAGTATGATTTAAATAAGCACACCTTTTTTCCTCAGTGCAAAAGCTTTTGTGATGTTTGTTTAATAAATTATCAGCAAAATCAGTGTATTCTGTGGAGTTTTATCTCGTTGGTATAGAATGCATGGTAAAATTAGCATTTTCTAATTGGATCTTTATTTTATACAGCCAGAATAAATCACTTCCCTTTGTGGTGAAAGAAGTTCTCTTTTTCAGAATTTCAGTTTTTTGGAACCAAAAAGCTGTATACAAATTTTGTATTTTGTATGACCTGGATGAACGGCTTCTGCAGATGCGTGGATGTGCTGCTGTGCAAACTGTGCTATAGACACAGCCCTTGGTGGTTTTAGAGCTCAGACCTTGTTTACCCCTCTGGGGGGCAGAGACTCCCAACTGTGCCAAGTTTGAGCTTTTCTTTCTATGTGAAGGATGTTGGGAGCAGACTTTTCAGATGCTTTTTGGAGGAATAGAGTGGAAATTACTGATGCTGCTTAATGTGAAGCCTCATCCCTTGATGTGGCTGAAAAATGTCGAAGTTCATAGGGATTTTTCTTAGCTTCTTTTGTCCTGAAATTTATTTAAGGCTCTGCTAGAATGGTTACTTTTTCCCTGGAATGAAAATGTTTAAAGTTTGATTATATCTGAAATGGAGTGCTGTATTTTTCTATAGCTGGTGTATTGAACATCAGATGTGTTAGTTATTAGTTACTAGTTACTGTTTAAGCTTGACCTAGCTTAGTGGAAAGAAAAAATGTGTTGGTTTTTAGAATATATAAATAATTAACATTTCCTGTTCCATTAGCTCAGTGTATGTGGGAGGAATTACTTCAGTGGCACTACTTTTTCTTATATTCAGAAATGTTAGCATGGAAGCCTTTCCAGAATGAATGGATAGGATTTTCCTGTGGTATTTCTCTCTCTCTCTAACATGCTGGCTCATCTCCCTCGTGGCCTTTGACTTGCACAGCTGCTCCTTAGGCGGTTGTTTTTGTTGAAGCTCTGCTTATAGCAGTTGTCACATACTGTAGTAGTCTAAGGGGAACCTTTTGCCAGCTAGATGATGAAGATTTTTTCAATATAAACAGTAACTTCCTGTGAATGGCAATACCTGCCTGCAGGTACAGCATGAAGCTATCCATACTTTACTTCTGAGAGAGTGTGGGGGATGAAGAGGTATTTCAAATGTCAGGAAGATAGGCATACCTTTACCATTATATTTTTATCTTCTGTTTGAGTCACCTCAAAACTTCCAACTGCTGTTGGGGGGAAAAGTACGTGCAATTTTAGTACTAATAATTATAAGCAGCAGATTTGTGGGGAAAGATAGAAGATGAAGATAATGTAAATAACTGAGCACAGCTACTGGTATATTGAAGAGCCTCATACTTCTGATATAATTTTAGTGTTTTTCTTTGCTGTGGATAATTTGGAGTCCTTTGTCACAGTAATGGGCAGGGGAGTGGGAAAGTAGTTGAAAAAGACTAGGAGGAAACACTAAGTGCTAGAAGTTATAGTAGCTTCTAATAAAAGTGATGAATAATAAAAGCTTCTAATAAAAGAAAATGGAAATAGCAAATTAAATAGATATAGAACAGCATGCATTTGAACTTGTAGAGAATGGTGATTGTCAACAAAAAAATCTTTTTACTCAACCTTTTGCTTTACTGATGTCACTGATACTAGGTTGGGGAAAAAAAAATCTCTAAGCCAGCTGATAGAAAAGCTCTTAGTTTCTGCAAAAAAAGAAAAGATTGTAGTGAATTTTCCAGAAAGCCTTTACTCAGGAGCGTGAGGATTGCACGAATGTCACACACTGTACAGACACAAATGTTACTGCCTGGCTAAGACTAGTGAAGGGGTTGACAGGATTCATTCTGAAGCTTTGAAAAACAAAGTGGCATGTGAAAAAAGCCCATGTACTTTTTTTTTAACAGTTATACTTTTTTATAGACTGTTTCAGGAGAAAAATCCAGTTCACTTCACTGTATCTATAGCTGAGTTGGCAGGAAGGCAAATGAGGACTATTATCTATATCTTTCAGTAATGTAATCTCTTTTGGGAAGCTTGTGAGGATGCCACTGTAAACACTGCATTTTACATTGGGTCGTGTTGTCAAATGATTATGTGTATGTTACTAAGAGCAGCAATTAGAAGTATAACTTGCACAGACTAAACCTCATACTATAGCACTGAACTGAAAGAAGAGCAAATGTCAGTGTCACAGATAGCTTAACCACTTGTTGGTATTTAGTATTAAGTTTTTATTTCTGGAAATTGCCAAAAAATGTTGACACTTGCATTTTCTTTAAATATAACTTGAATCTATAATATGAATGAGGGAATACAAACAAAGGGAGAATGAGTATGAGACTTTTAATATAATTCTATACAAATAAAAAATTCAAATATTTAATTTTATATGGAACTTTATTTAAACTGTCTAAATTCATATACCAAATTGTTGAATACAGAAATAAAAATCTAGTCAGTGTGCTCCTGTTCTTGCAGTTTCTCTGCCTGCATCCCGTTTTTTCCCATGACATTCTGCATCCCAGAATCGGATAAAGACAGAAGGCTTAAAATAACTGCTTTCTAACAACTGTATTGGTCTGTATTATGAAACCATCAATGAAACGGATGGCTTTTGTAGAAAAATGAATAGAAAAGTTTCTAGTGATTTTTTTATTCTGAAAGTGAGCATGTTTAAAGAGCTTTTAAATGTCTTCTAGCTCTGTATGATGCAGTGTGGGCATTTGGGGCATATACGCTCATGTGAAAGATATAATGGACAGTAGGAATTTAGTTCGCTGTTTGGTTTTTACATTACTGTAGGCAAGAGATTGTTTTTAAACTTAGGAATATTCCTCTTTCATGAGGAAGGTAGTGTGGACACTGTTGGTGTGTTCTGCCTGTGCGGGCTGGCAGGGCTGGGGCAGTCAGGGTGGCCGTGGGGCTGCTGGGGCAGAGCTGCCTCGGTGACTTGCAGACCAATGACCAAAGACCCTGGCAGTGCTGTCCTTGACCCTGCTGCCACAACCATGTTCCTCCCCTCTTCTCTGTTAGCTCCTGTGGTCGTGTGGCTGCACCAAGCTGAATCTCCACTGTGAGTGATGGCAGGCCTGTCTCAGGAGTGAGGAGGGAGTGGAGTGGGGGAGTGCTTTTCAGCATGGGGGGATGCACTGGCTGTGTGCACTTGGACTGGCACTCCATTGCCTTTGGCAGCACTGGCTGCCCACTCAGACCTGATCAACAGCCAAGGTGACAGCTGTTATACACACTGGTTGTGTATAAATTAAATCTGGTGCAAGTATATAGTCTAGGTACTAGGTAGGCAGGGAATACTGCAGAACAAGAAGTACTAGTACTCACTCCTTGATGAGGAGGGACTTGTGCAGGACATCATGACATGGTTCTCTCAAGGTAGAGCAAAGAGGAGTTAGCTATTAAATTTGGACTTTTCTGGTCTCAGAGTAGTTTTACTTCTATGTATTTTACTATGGAACTGCCACTTCTCGGATTCATAAAGTTTTATAAAACACATATGAGGAGTGCATGTCAGAGGATGCCTCCTTTTCCTCCTTTCCTCAGTGACATAGCTGCCATACCCAGGCGTTCTCAAACACACAGTTTTCTTTAAAATTTATTTCCACTTTTGCTTTCTGATACCACTACAAA
This sequence comes from Erpornis zantholeuca, assembly GCA_013400515.1. Classification (NCBI taxonomy): domain Eukaryota; kingdom Metazoa; phylum Chordata; class Aves; order Passeriformes; family Timaliidae; genus Erpornis; species Erpornis zantholeuca. The sequence goes on from VZTN01026030.1 coordinate 30,269, forward strand.
GTACATTGACCTTAAGGTTATGCTGAAAGATGAAGCTGTTGACTTGTTATCCTGGAAGAGGAAGGTCTTGGGAACAGCTGATATGGATGAAGTAAAGAATCACTTGGCTCCATTTCTTTCTCAATTTTTTCTTTAAAATGAGGAAAACCTGCTGTTTCATCTTTCAAGGTAATCTGATTAGTATTCATGAACATCAGTCATGAAGCACAAATTCTCAAGGTGAAATAAATTAATCTTTGGTTTTGTCCTCCAAAAGTAGTTTGTCTCCTCTGAAGTTATTTTTATGTCCCTGCTGTTCTCTTAACTCTTTTTGGGACTCCTTATTTAACCTTACAAAACACTTTCTTCAGCTATTTCCCATACTCTCCCATATTAAGACTGTGACAGGCCTAAGGGAGAGCTGTTTCCGTTGGAACTTGAAAATGGAAAATGAGAAACAATTTCATTGCATGTATAAGTTTTTTTGTGATGTAGAAGTGAGTTTTGAGGATTAGTTAAGTAAAAGCAGCCCCTTACTTAGCAGGTGTGATCTCTTGTGCGCTCAAGTATGCTATTCTAGCTTCAGCTTTTGAAGTACTCTAAATAAAGTTTTCTGTTTCCTGAGCTCTCTATAGTTGCAGCAGAGAAGATTTTTGCTTGTGAGTCATCAGTATTTTGTTGAGTGCTAGTCTGGTAGAAGCTTATTAATGTCTTAATGGTATTGCACCAATGTAAATGAGTGTCCAGCTGAGAACTGCAGGAGCTGTCATTGGTGAGCATGGGGTCCCCTGGAGGATCTTCACAACTGCCTTTCATCCAAGAGGGATATAGGAATGTAAATTTCTGATTCCATGTGGGCTGGTACTAAAGAAGGTGTGGTTTTCCTTGCCCACACTGATGCAAAGTCAGAGAGGCTAAGTCTGTATTGTTATGATGATGTTTTGTAAAGCTTCTTGAGTATCAAACTTGATGTTCTTATACCATAAATATTATGCTTTAAGTACATTTGTAAAAGCTCCCTGGACAAACTGAATTCTTCTGTATGATTTTGTCTTACTCCAAATAACTTTTTAATGTAATTTATGGCTTGTACTACTTGATACTGTTCTGCAGAAAGATTTAGGTATTTATATTTTAGATCAAGTAAAGCAAGAACAGGAACTTGCCTCTAACATACAGGGACAGATAACTGAATTCTAGAAATTTTACCAGAAATAGAGATCTTTGCTTGAATCCTGTGTTGGTTTTTTGTGTATTTTTGGTGGTTTGTGGTTTTAGTTTGTTTGTTTGTTTGTTTGTTGTTTGTTGTTGGGGTTTTTTACTTGTTTTTTTTGTTTGGTTGGTTGGTTGGGTTTTTTTCTCTTTTTTTAGTTTGTGTTTAAGGTGCCTCTTAAGAAATCAAGGAAGTTCTTGTGACAGTTATTTTTTCTGGTAGACTGAAAGCTGCAGACACAGAGCTCATCTGAATCATTTTAAATGCCAGTTTGTTGATCTCCTCTCCCTCAACTCTCATAAAAATCATCCCAAAGTACTTGTGTGCTAGTTTTATTAAATCTTTTGGCCTTTAGGGTTGTATTTTGTTTTTACAGTTGAATGTTAAATTTTAAATTTATTACGGTAGGCCTTTCAAGCATTTTAAGGAGGTAACATAATTTGAATTTGAAAATTGCAGTAATTGTGAAGTGGTGCTGTAACAGGGGAATGCTGAATCTGAAGACAGTTTTTATTTTTTATTCAAAATACTGTTTGAAAAAGTGTCTTTCTTACAGTTTTGAAGTCTGTGCAGCCACAGGAATTACCTGAATGGGGATTTCTTGAACTGTTTTACTACTTTCTAAAACAGAGGATTAAAATATTCTAGAAGTACTTCCCACTGAGATATTTCCTCATAATAATTCTTACTTTTACCATAATTTGATGTACTGCTCAGATTACTTAGTAAAGTGTTAGTAAAGTTAGTTAGTAAAGTCTAATCTATGAATGGTTTTGCCACACGGGTCTTAAAGACAAATGACCTGGTATAGGCCCATTTTGCAATCAGAACCTGACATTACTCAGTAGATTTTTTTCCTACATTTTTAATTAAAAAAAGTTACAGCTTAAGTTGTTAATACTTAGAAAAATGTATATCATACCTAAATCAGAAATTGTAGGAAAGGAGAGAGGATGACAGAGAGTTTTATTTGGGACCATGTCACTATTGAGACGGACGCAACACACATGAATCACACCAACAACTTCAGGCAAAAAGCTTATCTTTAATACTGTGTAGTCCCTCTTATACAATTTCTAGCTGTTTACATAGTTTTAAAGCACAACAAGCTTGATTCAACCAATCAGTTCTTGCAGATATGGAGAAACTGCTAGGTTAACCTGCCAGTTGTCCTATATTTTTCTTTGAAAGTTTGATCTGATCGGGATGCCAGTGGTTCACTTCTAGGAGAAGAATTTCCTACATAATTCCACTGCTGTTATCCCAAATTCACAAATTCTGCAGTCTTTTAGCAGCACAGTGACAAATTTCAGCTGGTCCTTGTGTGATTTGCCAGAGAAAAAAATCCTGCAGCTATGTTTTTGAGATGGAAATTCTCAACCTTGCCAACGCTGCAGCATTATGTTGCATCTGCATCATTTTATCACACCTTGATAAAAATAGGTGCAGAACACAAGCCAGTGCTGTGTGCATCAGCCTTTCTTACAACACACTACTCCAGCAGAGGAAATGCTTTGAGACTCTCAAAGATTTTAAGTGAGGAATGTAGAAGAAGGAGGTATATATTGGTAAACACACTGCTGTCCCTGCAGTGGCCTTTTATGAGGGCTTCATTATTTCTGTTGTACACAACACAACTTGTTTCCACTGCTGTGCTGACTGAATTGCTTTGCACTGAAAGTTGGTGATCCCTTAGGGTGTCTTGCTTTTGTAATAGTTTATTCTTCAGTACTATAGAAGGGACAGCTTCACAGCTGCAGAGTTCTGGAAACCTTTTAAAAATGAGTGTTGTGGAAACAAAGTGGTAAACAGGAATGAAAATGCATGAGACTGAGCCCCTGAGAAGTAGAAATATCAGTCCTTTAATTTTTCAGAGGTCTTGTTTCTACTCTTACTTGCCAGTAGCCATTTCAGAAAGTACCTGCATAGATTCATAGGCAATGCCTTGCAGCTCTAGAAAACTGAAGAACATTACTAAACTGCTGTATTTGAGACTTTCTAGCTCTTTCCCTGATGCCAGCTGGGGAAACTAGCTGGGGCTAGTTTCTTGTCTTGATCCATGAGATGCATCAGTGGTTAGCACAGGGAAGGCCAGTGCTCCCAATCTGAAGAGCTATTCAGCAAATAGTCTCATGGCTTGTAACAGGAGAGCAGTTTCCCTCGATGTTGTCGGGGAAAGACAGCTCATGGCATGATTTGGGGACACAGACTGATCAGCTACCCCAGTATCTCCATCCTCTGGTATGAGATGAGATGCAGCTGGGCTCTTGTAAGTGTGCAGAGTGAATGTAGTGAGTGTAGTCCTGAGCATCTCTGAGGAAGCATTTCCACCTACTGTTGGGACACTACTTTTCTTAGGAAGTATTGGAAGCTCCTCCTGGGCTAGAACATAGTGATGGGAAGCAGAACGCATTGAGGAACCTGATGCTGGAATGATCCCAACTTGAAGGTGTCCTTGTCTCTATCTCCTGGTAACCCAGCTTTCCCACACTAGTGTGTTTGTCCGTTTGTGGTAACCATTCCCTGTAGGGTGTGACAACAATGTCAGTATTTGTGTGATTCTGTACATCTTGGATGTAGGTTGTCACATCTGGCTTTGATAAGCATGATGACTTGCTGAGCTTGTGCTAGAGGGCACAGGGCACAAATCCACAGGGCCACTCTGTAGCAAACTGCCTGTTAACTTTACAGAGTCTGTGTCCCCCTGTTAACTTTGTGAGAGGGAATGACCCAGACCTGCAG
>VZTN01026041.1:550-18498 GCA_013400515.1 Erpornis zantholeuca
TGTCCATTTGTAGTCCATCAAGGAGTTGTTAAGAACTTCAATGCATTCATTTATCTCAGAGACACAGGTTATTATTATAAGAGCCATTTTTTTCTTTGGAAGGAGAGAGAATAGGAATGTTATTTATTCAGTTGCATTTAATTTTGGATTAATGGCCTTTTTAGCTGTGGCTTCTTCTCTGCATACAAAACTAAATCTAATTCATTTATTTGTGTTCTCACATCTTGTCATGCATTTGGGTACATTGTACAAGGGTACATCGATATTTTGTCAAGGGTATTCGTGTAGAAAAAGCACAGTCTGCCTTTGGAAATGTAGTGGTGGCTCCACCTGAAGGAGTCAGCATCCTCCCCTTCTTAAGGTTTGTATATGTCCTCTAGAATAGTGCAGTGTTCCATCACGGACTTCTTCAGCATCCACGAGAAACCTCAAAGCTAGTTTTTCTCTTAATTCAAGTCAGTTTTTCTTCTGTAACAGTTCAAGAGTTACAGAAGAACTGGAGATCCAGACTTGGATCTCCACAGCTCTCAGTGAATGCAATAAATGATAGGAATTCAGCATCTCTAAAGATTTATATTTGATGTCTGTAAAGGAATACATCTCTGTAGCAGAAAGAAAAGATGTAAAAAATAATTAAAATAAATATTAGAAGTCCCATGAAACTCAGATTTTAAAACAGAATTTGTAACTGTGATCTTAAGAGCCTACTGAGAGCTTCTATTCTGTATACTTTGGACTGGAGTTTCTTTCACATTGGGATGTCGGTGATTATTATCATAAAATCAGTATCACCATTGTATTTCTTGGAAATAGTAAATGACAGATATTGAAAACATAATCACTTGGTTTTTAAAATTCTAGGGGAAATTTTTGCCTGAAAAATTGAAAGAAAACACTGAAATATTGTACTGGTATTCTTGTATATTCTTGTAGAATAAAATAAATTAATATTTCTTTTAAAGCTGCTCACCATAAGTTTTTTATTTTGTCTTGTGTGCAGAAGCACATTATGTTCAAAAAGGTAATTCTTTCAGTACATCCAGAATTTTGTTAATAGAAAATTATCTTTCCAGGTCTTGCTTGTGGTCTAAAAGGCTAAAAAAATACAATTATGCTTGAAATTTTAAATTACATTAAAGCCTGTGGTCAGACTTTCTCTTCCTGAGAACCTGAGTGCATACACCATGAAAATTCATGGAAATTTTCGCCACTGACTTATACACAGGAAGAAGACAGCATTTATAGCATATGCAGTCCATCACATATATTAGACATCTTTTTTTGCATTTTTTATCTCTAGAAATACTCAAGTGAAAGGTTAATCTTTTATTTAAATAATTTGTTCTCAGCTGCTTCCTTCTTACGAGAAGTCATAAAGTTTCTGTCAGCAATATTATTATTTTCTGTGTGATGAAATTATGGCAACAGTTTAAATCATAGTTTATCTAAAAGTTTCATCCCTGAGCAATTTGTAAAAAGTTTAGACTTAACAGTGTGTTTCTGTAGTACACAGTAAGCAACTGCTGGGCTCTTGGGGTGAGACAGGCCAAAATTTTGTGCAGANAACAAAGATTCCAGTTGGCAAAGTATGACCTGAGGAGTTGACACATTTAAAATTCTATTATCAGCAGTGGGAAGATCGGGTCTAAAGTGGAGCTGTCCTGAAAACAGAATATGCATTTTGCTGGAAATTTTGAAATTATGAAATTATTTTTGTCTTGCTTCAGAAAAAATACACAGATGTCAAGGGTTAAAAAAATTATTTCTGGAAGAAAAAGAATTTGAGTTAGAAATTTTGACCTGGGATTTCATCTCATAAGCAAAAATCTGGCAAAATCTGGAATAGTCTAATTTCCTCATATTAAGAGGAAAAATATTTCCTCTGAAAACTTCATATAAATATATATTTATACCTGTTCATACCTGTTGACTCAATACACCCTGTTATAAAGACAGGACAAGAAGAGAAATCTTACAAACATACATAAGCTTTCCTAAATTCAGGAGCAAGGGTGTGCATGCAGACAGTGATATTTGAAAAAACAGGGGAAGAATTTAAAAGGAGGGTGTTATGGGTGCCAGAAGAGCCTCTGTGGTTGCCAGAACTTCCCTCTAATTGATCTATTGGAGTGGTTTGTAGAGGAGATGATTGCATGCATGAGAAGAGGAAAAAAAAAGGCATTTTATCAAATTTTTACTGAGTATTCAAGAAATTATAAAGTCCTGCAAAATGAAAATTAAGGGTCTGGAGAGGATTATACTGAGTTCAGTGATGGGGTAAGAGGTTATCTAATCTCTGAGACTGGACTGGAAATCAATGGTGGCCAGTTCTTCCCAAACACCCACTGCTTTCCTGGCTGCAGCTCAGAGCCTTGTACACCAAACTTGAGGGAGCTTTCAACAGGCTAGTCTTGGTAACTTTTCAGAACTGGTCCTTAAAATCTCAGGAGCCCATGGAACTCCATTTCAAAAGTACAGAGTCTCCTTCAGAAACTGGTATGCTCGAATGTTTTTAATTTTTTTCTGTGCACAGCAGTCCAAGTCTTTGGATAGCAGGGAGGAATTGTCATGGCAAAGAACAGCATTTGCACAGCCACATCTCGAAAACAGAGTTCAGACCTGACAAACCCTCTGCTGCATTTACACTATAGCTACATGAGGGTATTTTTAAAAATTTTTGCTAATGAAGTAAAGGAAAATAAATCATTACCATATAGATCTTCCGATTAAGAGTTTTAATGTATAACAAGCAGCATTTTCTGATGTCCTTAGGACAGACGTCAAATAAATGTAAGTTTCCACCAACAGACAGATTTGATCTTTTGCTGACAGTGAGAATTACACATTCCTGGCAAGGTGAAAAATCCTTCTGTCCAGGATTGGGCTGGCATCCCAGTGCTTCCAAGCCATTGTGCAATGGGCGGGTGGCAGCTGTCGAGTTACTGCCTATGATTATGCAGAAGACGTGCTACTATCGAGAACTAATTTATAGTGCAAAATGGGGCAACATAGCAGAACTTCCTCGAGAGATCTAAAGGGCACAATATAAGAGCTTAATCATTGGAGGGCTGTGAAAGCTGCCCCTCCCCTTTACACCTCCCTGCAGTGCAATGTATAATTCACACGCAGCAGAGCACAGCTGCAGCTGTGCACAGTGTCAAAAAAGCACAAAATCACTCAGTGAAGAGATCTGTAAGAATCTGATTCATGCTGTCTCTTTAAAATGCTGATTCCTCGACCCTTCTTTCATTTTCCTTACCTCCTGCTATACCGCTGACAACTTCTGACCTGCCTTCCATTGCAACCAAACATTCTCTTTGGTAACAAACCTGAATTGTGCTTTTCAAGTAGGTTTTGCAGTACATCATTAACTATTTTCATTGCTCGACATAGCAGGTCATCATCGTAGTTATGTAAAGTTGCTGTAAAGGTTTTCATAAATTAGCAGGTTTCATTTTAAGATCTAAATAAACTCCAAGTATATTCTGAACTGCTAGAGAGGAAAAGAGTGAAAATAATATATGCACACAGTGTTATGTTGTTGTCATTGAAAAACTCTTATTTCATGGTAATTCCACATGGTAATTGAGCTAGGAAAGGCTTGTAAGGATATGCAGCTAATATTCAACAAGTGACAATAAAATGTATCTACTACAGCACAGACTGTGCAAATGCAATTCTCTGGAAGTATCAAGGACATACTCACTCTGTGAGACAAACATCTAAATATAGTTTTCCAAAAGCTGCCAATAGAGAGGTATTTCTTCTGCTAGACATATTAAAGATGAATTACACTTGGAACAGATCCATTTAGTTATGAAACTACCCCATATGCCTATTTTGTCTTTTGAGGCCCCCAAGCAGAAAACCCTATATATGATAAGCCATCTGGAGATGTGTTATTAGAAAATCATTACTGTAAGCGCTCCCTGATCCAGTTCACAGGTGTATAACTCAGTTAATTTCAGTGGCATTTTAAATAGTGGCAGGTTAGATACTTAACTTGCTCTTCATAATGGGAACAGTTGTCTTGATAACAGGAGTGTGGTATTGCCATTTCCTTTAAGTTGCAGTCACTTGGCAATTTGAATATTTGCATCATATATAAACAATTCATTCTTAAAGATTTTCAGTCCCCAAGTCCGTATTCCCTAACATATACATTTATGTGAGCGAATGACTGAAGATGCTGGGTTTGTAATAACACTGGTAAAAGATATATTTAAATTATCTGACATGGTTTATAGTAGGCATTGCACGAAAAAAAAAAAAAAATTACACCTTGTTTTCTGATTTCTTTGTCCTGAAAAATTTATTTAAATATCATGTAAAGCCAATAAAGCCCCGTTACCTTCTTCTGAACAGCTTTGGTAAAACCCTTACATCAACAAAAGAAAATTAAGATGGGTTGGAATAGGTATGGGTTAGGCAAAATTTACTCCATTCTTGATCTTCCCTGGGAAAGAGAGAGTTAAAAATAGTATTGTGAGGTATTTTACTTGTAAAAATGAGTTAAGCCTCAATTCTACTTAAAAAATATTTGAATACAAGAGGATAGGTTGGTGGCAGCGATTCAGCTGGCACAGATCAGACCAGCTCCAGTTAAATGATAATACTTTTCCTCCTTCAAGGTTTCTGAACATGCCTCTAAAAGGGAAATGGAATGTGTTGCAGTTTTTTCTCCCATCAGTTTCTCTGAGAAACTTCAAAAGAGGATTAAGTCCTGGACCTAACACAAAGGACACAGTCACTAGTTTCAGAGGGAATTTTAATGAGAAGTTCCAAATAAAAAATGTCCTTCTTTTTTTTTTTTTTTCCCCAGCAGTGATTGCCCATTGTTATAAACCGAAAATAAATAATATAGGAGAAATATAACCTGATAAATATGAGGACTAGGGAGACAAATATGGTATTTTCATATACCATCACTCAATGGCAGAATCTTGGGTTCCTGTTTGGATTCTGGATGGAAAAGTAATAAGAAAAAAGGATAATTTAAGCACTCAGAATTTCCCTCTAGATGACCTCCTGAACGAGTACATGTTTAGATTAGGAGGTAAAGGAACAGGTTGCCCAGAGAAATTATGGATGCCCCATTCCTGGTCAAGGCCAGGCTGGATGAGATTTTGGGCAGCCTGGTTTAGTGAAAGGTGTTCCCTCCCATGTCAGGGGGATTTAATTAGATTATCTTTGAAGTCCTTTCCAACCCAAACCATTCTATGATTAGGCTGAATGTTATTCATCTAAACTTTGTGCTGATGATCACTTCTGGGCAAATAGGTATTTGTGGTAGCAACAAAATTCTAGCGCTTATGTAGTGCAGAAGATTTACNACAAATGTACTCTAACTATTTGCATGTAGAAAGATGTTTGATATACAAAAAGAAGGAAATTTGTCAAGCAGTTTCGACGCCTCAGAGGTTTATCAGACACACAGAGTGATGTCTCCCCTTCTGGCTTTTTAGCTCTTCCCTACACAAACATGAGCCTAGAGGAGCAGAAAACCCAGCTGTAGTACCAACACATTTCCCAGGCTGTGCAGCTCAGTTTTGCTCATGGGTGCTAGCTGCAGCTCTGGGATTGTCTGTTCCTCTCCTATGCAGCACAACATGGCAGAAATCCAAGCCTGTATGATCCCACTTTAAAATTTCATGTAGGTTTTTAATTAATTCAATTAGCTTCATGAATAAGGTAACTAGATATAAAGCAAAATAAAGGTGACCTACCTGTGCAGCCAGAACTAAATTGCCCCTAAACATGTCCATCTGTACCTCTCAGAATGTGAGTTACACAGATAAGTTATTATAAATAAATAATCTGATATCCGTGTTAATTATTATGATTTAATTATGGTGTCTTACTCCTTGCAGGCATATTTATGAGTTACTTTTTTTGTGTTGTCCCAGAGAACATTATTAATACATGGTGAAGGACACAGTCTAGCCAGGAATACCAATGACCCATTCAAAGTAAAGTTCTGCATGAAATCCTATGAATCAGGAGGTTTTGCTCGTTAATTCCACTTAGCTCATGCACCACCATAGCTGTGCTGTCATCAGTTAACAAATACTACATTGTGCATGGAAGTGTTGCTCTTCCATACTTGTTATAGCAATTTTTGATACATAAATATCGCTCTCAGATGTGTAATGTAGAAAGCATATATTATACTAAAAAACCCCGTCTGGGAGTTGCTTTATAGCGTTTATGAGTTGGTATTCAACGTAGTAAGAAAGAAGGTATCATTTTCAGCAGCAGCAAGAGGAAATTCAGTCAATCTCGTCTAGAATGTAGAAGTAATTGGTGAAAAATTAATTAGATTTTTTAATGGGAAACTTTCATTAATCATATGTGCCTTAACCAATTTCCAATGCAATTCTTTTAAGCAACTTAAAAATTTGGAAGCAGTTGTCTCACAGGTGTTCTGGATTGGCTGTCAGAGCAGCTTACTTTTTTTTGCTTGTAATCAAAAATCAAACCAAAACTAGATAATTTTTGGAATGATACTTGACTTAGTATCAGTGGATCTATTCAAATTAATATACATAGGCAGCAAATGTAATTTTGGACACCCCAGAGATATTCCACCTAGCCTGCAGATGCTGCTGTGAGAAGGGAGCCCGTGTTTCATAGGTCCTTTTAACCTTCTCTGTGCACATCTCAGGCTATTCAAGATGTTTGAATGGTGCTAGAAGTCTATGCTTAGAAACTGCTTTCTAGGCATCAAAAAGCTGATAAATTAGCTGTCCAGACTTCCTGTGTGATTAAGTGAAAGCCAGGAGCACTTCCAGAGGACGACTTGTCTTTTCCTAAAGTGGAAGTCTAAGATAAGATGGATGACCATCAGTTACGTTTTACTGTAGTATGGTGTGGATAACCAACTTCCACTTAGACCTGTCAGGCACGCACTGTGATCAGAGATGCCCCAGACTCCTCAGACATGGTCTAGGAAAAACCATGCCATTGAGAACTAGCAGGTGCACCAGGATATCCTACAGAGACTTCTAAATTGCACTAAGCATCTGTGATTGCACAGATGAACTTTAGAATGGCATTCAGGATGAGATTCAGGCACCTTAATATTGATGTATGCGTTGTCTTCAACAGAATTAGTTATTTCAACCCCAGCATTCTCAGAGGTGATGCAGGGCATAATGTTTTGCCTGGATGTAGAAACTTGTAAGACCTGTAAGAATATTTGATATGGCCTTGTGCATGGACTTAGTAAAGACATGCTCCTGTGAAACAGCATTCAGAGTCCAGGTCTCACATCCCAGGGCATCTTAAATGGGTGGCTGAATCTACACTATCAACAACACAGACAGTGGTGTCAAGAGAGGCTTTCCCACAACCAGCTGTATCATGTCTCAGATGAACACAACTGCTTATGTTTGGAAAACGGGATTGCAACTTTCACATTCACTTTTTGATGAGATGAGTAATTCTAGGGGACCATCTCCTGTATGACATGGGCTCCAGAGACCATCATGGAAACTGATACCCTTTAGAAGTGTATACAACTGCTCTGTAGTCACACAAATTTAGATACATAGTGATACCAGACACCGAAAAAGGAAAAAAAAACCAATATCCAGATGTTAGATGTTAAATCTCGCTTGGGGTGTTTTTAAATCGTGCATTAGTTCTATCTCACTTCAGTCTCTCTACCAAACTTCAGTCTAGAGTGAAAACTACACATAATGTCAACACCTCAACAAGTCACTGAAGAGACAAAGTGGTATGGGCTTTCACTTGCTTATGGATGATTTTTAAAACTTGTCAATGTTGTCAAGCATTAGTAGGATGTTCTACTTGAGTGGTGCGACTTAAAATGAGTCCCGCATCTTTGGAAGTAATCTCTGCTTTAATCCAGCTAACACTGAGCTACTATTCATTGATAGAAGGCACTGGTGTAGGCAGGTGTACTCCTGTAGGAGTACTTTTTTTGAATTCATTAGTTTAGTGAGAAATCTCATAATTATTTTGAATCCTATTATGTTCTGATAGAAAGCAAGGAGTTGCAACTGAATGATTTAAATCCTGTTTATTCTCAAGTTTCCTGGCAAATTGAAAGTGCTTGTAATACAGAAAGAAGTCATTACCAAAGAGTGAGTTTTAGCAGAAATCTTTAAATGATAAAGGTTATATCTTTCCCTTTGATGCTCATGTGAATCTTCCACTGAACTCAACTGGAACAGCATTCATACCTTCAGGATCTGGATTTGTTCATAATCCTCTGAATTTTAAATTCTCATTCCATTATATCAAGTAAGGGATAGAGGATTAGTTGGCAGTGTCTGAGAGCTTTAATTTTTATGGGATTTGTACATCTAATAGAAAAGTAAATGAAAAATTGAGAATGCATTACTCATGAAGATGAGCATTTTAAAATGTGTCTTTACAAACCTTGATTTTTGCATCAGGAATCTTCTCACTGTGTTTATCATTAACCAGTGGGTAGGAAAAAAAAAGATTAGAATTTCCAACAAAGGGAATCACTTTCTTTGGAATTGAATATACAGAGACAGGGTTCACAAAATCTACATGTTTATATTTTGCTGTTGGCCATATGCAGGGGAGAGTCCATATGTTCTGAACTGTAGGCTGCTTGAATTTCCTCTATCACTATTTTGATGAGCACCATGATAGTTTTAAAATATTTTGTAGTTTATCCTTAAAAGTTGGTTTGCATATAGGCTTTTCAGAATGTCAAATATGTAGAAGATAATAGAACAGTACAGAAGAACTTAATGCTCTGCCAGATCACTACCCCATAGAATTATCAGCAATAAAATGCACTGTCTCCCACAGACAATTCAAGTAAAACTTTCATTGCTACTCAATTAATGTATTATCCACAAATTTTAAAAGAGACTATCGTTACAAACATGCTTAATCATGGACATGTGACATTAGAATTCAAAACTTTTGGTTCCTTAATGTAAGGGTAAATGGATTACAATTCACTAACTTTGAGCTGAACTAGCTCACAAGGAGGAGGACACCTGCATCTGGAAGAACTCAAGGTCTGAGTAAGGGGTAGGAAGGGAAGCCTGAGGTCTGGGCATAGACATTAGGCATACAATAGAGAGCACAATATCTAAGGTGTTGGTAACAGTGGAACTGCCTGTGAGATGAGTATGAGTACTCAGAAGAACATCAAACTCAACAAGCTGCTGAGCAGGGGAAGATCTGCACACAGGTTGAAGGGGTCCAGGGTTTGGGCAGGTACATTACACAGAATTTGACACTGGGATGATATTCCAGGCTGTTATCACTGTGGGTATGAATTTGGAGAGTGAATTTGGGAATTGTCCTGTGAATTCTCTTCTGAATTTGGATAGTATGTGTGTGGGGATTTTTTTCATTAGCAGACTTTACTCTTGATCATCCAGAGGGGAGTAACAGAGGATATGGCTCTCTGTATCTCTGTTTTCACAATGGTACATATGCATGCTGCTGAAGACAAAGTCTGCACGGCCAGCAGCATTAACAGGCATGCGTGTGCCCAGCCTCCCTGGAATACTCACTGGGTGGATCTGCACATGGGCACAGCAGCAGCAGCAGCCTCATCTGATGGGATGGAGAGACTCTCTGGTGCTGAGACATCCTGGCTGTACAGCAGTGGCCAGGAGGTAATACCTTCCATATCCTGGCGAGTGTTCCCTTCCCATCCTTAACACTCAGCATCTTTGTCAGCTATTGTCACTTCTGCCTTGTATATCTCATACAAGTTTATTGTAACTGGCCTTTAAAATTAAACATAAATTTATTTTACTGCTACAAATGGAATTAGAAAGACTGATGCAAACAAAACTGACAGTTTTTGATTTTGAGGGGCTTATTTTTCACTTTGGAGTTTGGAGGCCTTGATGGATGCAAGTCTTTTATCATGCCATCTGATAGAAAAAGGAAGAATGAAAAAACAAAGAAAACCAAAGCAATGATTTGACCTCTTTCCAACAAAAAACCTCAGTGAAAGTGGCAATGGTCACCATCTGTCAAAACTTAGAAAATGCTAAAAATTAAAAAGAAAAAATGAAACTGATAATTTAATAGATTAAGCTACTAAAAACCCCAAACCCATTACTTCTTAAAATCCGAGTAGGTATTTTTTCCTTAAAAAACACATTTCTTTGAAGGGAAAAAAAATCCAACCCAATTAAATCCAAAACAATAACAGATAAACCTTTGCAGAATTTGTCAGATCTGATTTGCAGATAATGAAAGGAAATTCTGCTCGTGGAAGCGTATTTTTTCACTTATACTGATATTTTGCTTTTTCTCTAACCATCTGCTGCCAGCAGACATCAAAGATGGAATACAGATTTAGATGAATGCTTCTTCTGTTCTTACATGAAATAACTTATTTCTGGTCTTGCCACTCTTGAGTTAAACAGCTATTGAGGTCCTGTTAAAACTACGGCATTGAGATGTTTGGACTGAAACTAGAACACAATACCATTGGTACCAGGACAGTTCTTCCTTTCCATGCTGACTTGTATAATGTTTTCTGAGCTATTCACATCATGCAGCTTGCTCAAGTCCAGAAAAAAAAAAAATCCAATATAAGTTTGATACAAGGGTTTTTAGGGGTTAAGGAATGGTTTGTTAGGGGCTGCTTGTTAAACAGTATGTATGGCTTGCTCAACACTTGTTGTGCCTGCCGAGCAGAGAGGAGGGATGCAAGGGAGGATGAAAGGCTGTTGATAAGGGGAAGCCACTGTGACCAGAAAGCCTGCATTCAGACCCTGAAACCAGCTCAAACCAGCTTTAAGGTTTGGATTTGGACCAAAGAGCATGTGCAAGAGGGCAGGGTGAAGAGCTCAAACCCAAGGAAGACAACTTACTTCATCCCAGGGATCCCGGCCCACAACTACCTGGTGGCACTGCGCAGGGGCAAGGAATATGTAAATGGCTTTTGAGCTAGCTCTAACACGAAGCAGGAATAGGTCATGAATGTGTATAGGCGTGTTGTGAAACTTAGTGCATGTGTAACTTGTAACCGGATACACGCCAAGCAGAGCGCCGCTGACAGCACACGTGCCTCTGGAGCTGCGATCTCCCACGCACCTCAGCTGAACAAACACTCCTGCTTCATAACTCGCCACTTGTGGAGTCTTTCGAGTCACTAGGCATTGTAGGGTCATGTCCAGATCCAACGAGGCCTTTAAACTCCTACCACCTATTTAGCTCTTCAATTGCCCATTGAAACAGCTAGGAAGCGAAATACGGGCTAGAACAATAAATTATCAACCGGATTTGAGACTCAGTTCTGCACTGTGATGCAAACTCACCCTTAATAAACACCAAAATCTATTTGTCATGAAATTGTGGCTAATTAGGATGATACCAGTTGCCTAGACAGTCACAGCTGCCCTGAAACCATTCTTGGAAATAATTAAAATTGATGGCCTTAAGCCTTTTGATGATCTTTGCAACAAGGGAGCCTCAACACTTACAGTTCACTAGACTCTCTATGCTCTCATCACAAAAGACTCTTAATAAATGCCAAGGAGCTGGCTTTATTAGTTACTTAATGTTATTAGCAATGTGTTTCACATTACTAATTTTGAATTCACTAAGTAGCAGTGCTTTTTCCTTTTTTCATCTCCCAGCACAATTGCATTTGAAATCTCTACATGATAATGATATAAAAGCCAAGGAGCTCTCGGTATAGTCTGAGCCTACTGTGTCATACTCTGAATTACTCACAATTTGCCTATGGAGTGTGTATAAAGGCAATAATCCATTATTGCTCCAAGGCCAGACTAATCTACCCTACAAAAGCTGAAAAAATGGCCGGGCAGCAAGAAAGGGGAAGACATTTCATCCTTAACTCACACCTTCAGCAGTGCCTGCTCTTATACAGCAGCAATGTCAAAGAAACAGAGCCACAGAGTGTTCAAATTTCAAAATTTCTTGCAAGTTTTCACTGAGCCATTTTTCTCATTACAAGACAAATATTTTTCCTCTTTACTCTTTGTTCTTTTATTTATGCCAGTCAAATTGTTGATGAACTTTGTGCAGGAGGGTTAAGGACAGGGTGTGAGAACTGGATGGGGAAAAAAGGGCTGCAGCACAGCCCAGTTGTCTCCGGTCACCATTCCCAATACTTGTTACCAAGAAGAGTGAAACAGATTTAGCAAGATGATAAGAACAGGCCAGACTCAGCCCTTTTACACAATGATGAATCTACACAAATTCAGTGCCACTGATTAGATTTACACTTGTGTACTCTGTTTTGGCCCTCTAGAGATTTCTGCTTCTCCTAGCCTCAGGGCACTTTATTGAACAATCTCCAGGCATCCTCAGCAATGCTCCTGCTATCCTGTCACTTCCACAGCTGTTAGGAAGTCCAAAAGAAGCCTTCTGGGTATGTCTTTTGTACACACCTTTAAGAAAAGTGCATTGAACTTTGTCAAAAAATCAGTTGAGTGAGTAGGAAAATGTCTGTGAGTATCAAATACCATCAGATTTCCCAGCTAATATCCATTGCTGAAATGAGACTGCAACAAGCACTTTGATCTTTTGAAAGCCACCTGACAACTTTTCTTTAATATGATGTTTCTTGTCTGTCTAAGTCATGGTATGTGTTGCTGTTATAAACAAATTATAACAATTTCTGCTCTATTTCCAACAGTTGAAATATATGCTTTTGATTTCTCCCTCTCTTATTTAAGGTGTCTCAATTACTTCTCTCCTTGGCTGTCTTTCCCACAGTCAGAGCAACTTCTAAGCCAAGTACTGTCCAAGTTTTGTGCAAAGAATTAGAAGTTAGCTTTGAATCCTGTAACTTGACTTGTTTATCAAGGTCTGGTGATCAGTCTTCATGCATCCAGGGTGAAATTGTACCTCTGGAGAAGGTGATGCTATTGTTAAAAAATTGATTACTTAGCTAGACAAATTTATGATCATCCAGAAAAAGCCATTAATCACCAAGACACATTGAAAACAGTGGATTTGAAGACAATGGCAGAAGTTTATGTCTAAATATAGAGAGACCTGGCTAAACAATTATTTTGCTTTCCATAAGGTTGAAGAGCAAATATGAATGTCATTCCAGATAAGATCAATCACTATTCAGAAGCTTATAGCCATGGATAGTAGGCTGTGCATTAGCATCACAAAAAGGTTCATTGCTACTCTGAGGATGCAGTGTGTCTTGCTGTAAAGAGATAGGTGATTTACTATATTTAAAAAAAACCCCATAACCTCCTCTGGCAAGACCAGGCATAAGAGATACTTCTGTTCCCATCTGAGAGAAAGGAGCAATGCTCACAGCAAAGCATGTTTCTAACAGAGTGTTAACAAGTGAACTGCAGCAGTTCCTGATACTGCTTAGAAAATGGGGAGAATTTCTGTAAATGCTATGGAGAACTTAGTCAGTGAGTATTAATTTGTTTTGAGTGGGAAAGAGGCTACAGGATGCAGAACTAATTGCCAAATACCTAAAGAGGATAACAACTGATCAAGTTACGGGTAACTAATTCACATCTATTTGATTGCCATCTCTAAAGGACTATCTCTATAACACAAAACCAGTAACATGGGTTTTGCATGTAGTCAGCTGTTAAATCATCAGAAAATTTTCTTTACAGTACAAGTGCTTAGCTTTTCCTTTTTATTATTAAAAAAAAGGGGGAAAAAAAAAAAAAAAAAAAAAGGTGTACTATATATAAATGGATCCAAAAGTGACATTACACCTTAGTGGTGTTTGGAATGGTTAGTGTCAGTGTTTTATAAGATGATTGTTTTGTGTTTTCTTTTTTTCTTTCTCTTTTGTCAAAGGACAATTTGATGGGTTAGGCTTTATATATTCTTTATCCTTCTAAAAAGAAACAGGAAACATAGCATTTAGTTGTGAAAGAGACTTAAATGAAAGTATTTTGTGGCAGATGGGCTTTTTATGAGCTGTTTGTCACCATATAGCAGTCTTGTTAAGGAGAAATCGTTTTCTGCTTCATTACACTAAGATAGCTCTGTTTAGGTTTCCACTCAGCTGTGAAATTACTTTAAAACTTCTATAAGGAATAGAGATGGAATTTTTTATAAAAAAAAAGATTGATAACACAGTATAAGGAATAGAAATAAAATGGTCAAACACACTGTTTTTTTAGAAGTAGAGGGGAATATAGAAATGTTGCATTGCATATTTACACTTAATCTGCTGGTTTAAGATAAAAAGAGGCTCCGGAGTACTATTATTTCCTACACCTAAAAACGGCAACGTTCACCTTAGTCTACACATAAAGACTAAAAAGATATCAGGGGAAAAATTAAAACCATATTGAATTCTTTATGCTGCTTTTGAGGCAGATAAAGTACAAATAAAATAATTAGATGCACACAGATATAAGTATGAAAATTCTGAGCCAGATCCTCATTCGCTGTCCATCCATGGACTCTGGCAGGATTATGCTGTTCTTATGCTTTTCTTGAGTGTAAACTGAATCTTTAGACCTTTGCATCTTGCCCTGGGCAATTACAATTTAACATACTCCCCATAACCTCTCTTTGTGGTGACTCTCCACTGTTACTATGTTTCAGTCCCATTTTTCCATGTCATTTCTCTTTCACTCTTATGCTAATGCCACATCAAGCCTTTATTCTATGATATGAACTTCATATAATCTGCAGTAAACCCCCTTTATTCTTAGTGTATCTTGTCATGGTTTGTGGAAAGTTCATCGGGAATAAAACTTGCTACAATGTAAAGCTGGGTTGCAAGGACAGGGTTGACCCAGCCAGAGGTCAAAAACCACCTAGTGAGCAGCTGTCCTTTGTCCTGCCCTGCTTGTACTGGTGTGGACTAAAAATTTTGTTGTATGCTTATATAGAAAAGGTTGGTCAGCCCCTCACTCTCTACGTATGTTTTAAAAGTTAGGAAATGCAAGTGTCTGACCCTAACTCCATATCCACAGTCCTTGGGTCAGCTTCTGGGAGTGATCTATCCTTTCAGTAGCTGGAAGCTTTCCCTTCACCTTCAAGACCATTGTCAGGCTCTCTCCTGCTAATTTTGCATGGGCTGTGTGAAAAGACACAATCTCTGACTTTCCTATTTTTTCTACCAATGGGCAAGAAAGAAAGGAATTTACACCTGCTGTAAGAGTGTGGTACACCTCAGTGTTCTGGGAAAAACTGCACCTGAAGAAGTCCAAATGATCTGTTTCATCACTGTCAGTCACTCCCAACTTCCTACTTAACTGAGACAATCTTCACCAATGTTGTATTTCCCTTGGGCCTCCTCAACAGGAAAATTTCTAAACTTTTGGGTTCTATATCTACTTCACCATATTCCACAGAGCCTTTCCTTAATGTTCCAAAATCTCAACAGGACATCCATATACAAGGTAATCACACCAGACTCTACTATATATAATGGATAAAATAAGCACTTAATGCTGTTTTTTGTCTACCTTTGAGTGACAACTTTTTTGGATGAGCTGAAATAAGGTCAACACTCAGGCAGATTAAGCCCTTCTTGAAAAGAAGGCAGTTGCTGACAAATATTGATGAACAGGTTTCCCATTGTATTACACCAAGTTTTATAAAGAATAAAATAAATGTTTATTGTGGACAAGAACATTTCAACAGGGGTAACTTGTGCTTGAGAAATTTTTATGTCAAAACCCTGGATACAAATTGTCTTTGTGCATATGCATTTATAGAAGTGGTATGAGTAGGAATTAACTTCTAAACTTTTCAAGAGCTTTGTATTTTAGATTTACTTGTGTATTCTTCTTACCAGTTCAAAATTTTTTTTAGCTCCTGATCATATTTGCCATGGAGAACAGATTATTTTAAAGTGTGTTAATTAGGTGTTAAATTTGCAGCTTAAATTCACCTGACTTGTGTGTGAATTTTTGTGAGTCAGTGAAATATAGGGAGTCATATTTTTATCATTACTGAAGCTGCATGCTTAGTTCAGAAGATCAGTATCATTAACTCCATTTTTCTTGCCAGTTTCATGTTGTTTGTGTCAAATCTTCTTACTCTTAGGTCTAAGTTTCTGACTAATTCAAATCTCCCAATACTAAATTGATGTACCCTTTCCTAAAAGCTCTTTCAATGTTTCACTCACACATTCAGTATTTTTACAGCTTTTATTGATAATACTTTATCAGCAAATTGCAAGTGAGATTAATTTATGATCAAGTAATCCTTCCCAAAGAATTGCGCAGTGAATTCACATTGTAACTTGGGATCAGCTTTCTGAAGGTGGTTTAGGACAGAGGTGTGATTACAAGCACTGCTGCTCTCCCTGCACTTACAAATTTCTAAGTACTCGTGTGTTTGCTTAGCTCTTCACACCTGGGGACTGAAACACAGCTGTTATAAGTTTCTTTGACTCTTTGACTCAGTGTTACCCTTATAATACATATTTTATAGATAGGTTTTTAAAGAGCTGCAAACCCTTAGCATAGCCTGAGAGTAGCATTTTAATAATCTTCTGAACCTCCTCAGATCTCTTACACAGCATGCCAAGAATTGCTGTATTTGGGAATGACGGCCAAAATCCAGATCACACCATGAGTAATATACGGTCTGTATATTACAAAACTTGTGAGCATTAATCTAAACTATCTTGATATAGAAAGGCAGGCTCATAGTAATTGCATCTCTAATTACCAAGGAGGAATTATGGAGTTACTAAGGAACCTTCTACAGCATCTCTTGATCTCTTATCTGGAGTCTGCCTTGTAATGAGAGATTTATTTCCTACAGCTCTTCATTCCCCAGTGAACTCGGGAGAAAATGTGTACAAAATAATACGAAAATGCCTACTCTGGCATGACTTATGTGCAATGCACAGGATATTATTGTTCCAGGTTGTGATTTCCTCTTAACTCTACAGGCCTTGTATATCTTTGAGTTATATGTGGAATGGCCATGAATGCCAGTGTACCAAGATAGTGGACAGTGCTTGATCCCATAAATTATGTGCAAATATGCAAGTTCAATAATTCAAATATTCTTAAGACAAGTGTGGTCATTCACAAAGACATGGGCTAATTTAATCTAATTTTAGATCTAATTAATAATCAGATTAGAAATCTGATTTTTTTAGAAGCTGAAAAGGTTGAAATTCTATGATACTGCAACATAATAGCTGGCAATTGAGAGGAAGAATAAAAAGATGTATTCAAATAGGTCATCTGCATTATTTTTTTTACAATCTAAGAAGACAACTTTAGTTGTGCATGGGAAATGCAGGGATTAATGCTTACTTTACAGTTACACTTAAAAGTACTGTGACCTCCAAGTATGTGAGAAGAAAACCAAGTTATTGAGAACAGGTTTTTCTGTCCAAGTGAACCAGAATTAGAAAAGACAAAATAAGTAGTAAAAAAAAGTAGAAAAATTTAATTTTAACTGTTTCTTGAGCTATTGAAATCAAAATGGGTCCTACCTTAGACGCATTTAACAGTCTGAAATTAGAGCCTTAACTGATAGAAAAGGACATAACTCTGTGACAGCCAAAGGCAGTTTATCTAAGCTGAGAATCTGTTTTACAATATTTTTCTCAAATGATGTCCCTAAGCTAATAACATGACTAAAAGAGAAGTCAAAATCTGTCCTTTGGCCACCAATTATGACCTGATGTGTAGCACACTAACTAAAGCCATATTTCAAACTGAACATACTTACAAACTGTGAAAAGGCTTGAGAATCCACTTAAGGAAACTTTAAATTACTAAACTCACAATTTGAAAGTAAAGAAGCAGTCGGTTTGCTTCCCTACAGAGAATTTTCAGGCAGATTTTATTATGAAAAAGCTCAAGTACTCCAGGCTTAGTGACAGCTGAATCCTACAATATGCTACATTTGGCAGTAACTCTTAGAAGAGATGTATGTGTCTCCTTTTCCTGTTAAAGATAGATGTTACATCTTCAGTATTAATGGTGCTGAGTATAAAAGTTTCCATCATAAAGATGAAGAACTAG
>VZTN01026046.1:1921-51910 GCA_013400515.1 Erpornis zantholeuca
AATTTGCTCCAGCAAAAGGAAGAGAAAAGCTTCCAGCAATACAGAACAGAACTGATTTAGATGCCTCTTGGGTAATCTCTATGGAACACTTTGAGGGCGCTGAGATGTCCAGTTACTGACATCATGGGGCTGCTCTCAACTATTTTTGAAAGATTATTGAGAACAGAGAATGTCCCAATGGCCAATGAAAGGTAGATATTTTCCCCATATTCATAAAAAGGCCCAAAATGTAATCGAAGGAAGTTCTGTCCAGTCAACATCACCTCAGGACCTGGAGAAAACATCTAGCAAGTCCTCTTGGAAGCCACTTCTGGATTCATGAAGTAGACAAGTGTGATTGGGAATATCTAGCAGTGATTGAAGCAGATGATCCACGCCTGACCAACCTAGTGACTGTCTTGTATGATTAAATTACTAGATCTGTGAATTAATGTCAGACAGAGGATATTGGCTACTTTGGTTTTAGCACAGCATTGGACACAGCACATGAGGCAGGACATTATGGTCTAGATGAGTGAACTACCAGACAAGTGGATTGTCAGCCTTGACAGAGGGCAGTTTGTGGTAGGTACCTTACCTGCAGGCTGGTTACAGGTAGAGCACAGAAGTTAAACACTTCCTGTTTAACATCTTTATCAATAACCTGGAGGAGGAGATCAAGTGCACCCCACCAAGTTTCCAGCTTACACCAAACTGAGGGGTGTAGCCAATGTGCTCAAGGGCAGAGTTATCTTCTCGTCGTCTTGATCCCTCAAAATTCAAATGCTTCATGTCAAAAAGAGAGTTTTTTGATCCTCAGATTAAAAAAATGGGTCTGTATCAGCCATTCAAATATAAATATTTTGTCCAAAATTAAAATAAAATCTTTATGTGTCTCAAAGCAGGTCAGTTTTACCAGCTTTATGCAAATCAAAAGTAGTTTTTATTTGTGAGTGAATGGGAAAAAAACCCCAATTATTTACACATATTAACTGAAAAAGCATTTGTTTTGGGCTGTAACTCAGTTTATGTCTTCATTTTTCCACGAGTGCAATGTGGTTTATTTTCTGTATTGCAGGGAAGTGATATGGTACTGAAAATTGTGTAAATTAGAAGGGGGAGCCAAAGTGTTGCCAAAATACCTTGTTTCCTTCTTCCTCTTCTGTTACTGTGACAGATTTGAGAGTGTGTGTGTGTGTGTGTGTGTGTGTGCATATTTAAACAAACAAAACTGTTTTCTTGTTTCTTCCTCTGTCCTTTGTTAGCATGTTATCTGAGGTATGACAATACCTTCACTTTGAAAGATCAAATGCAGATGGATTACTTTGAGCTCAAAGTATAACTTCAGTTCCTAGCTCTAGTGACATAAACAGGAAGTTTCCAGACTGATGTTTCTACAGGACAAGAGGAATCCTGTCGCTTCATGTTAAACAAAAAATAATCCTAAAAGTAAATCAGTCTCAAGAAGCAAGTCTCAAGAAACAATGGTCCAAGCAGTTAATATACAAGCTAGGATTTCAGACTCTAATGAATGGGTGGAGAAGCAGGGGGGAAATCCAAAATTCACTTTATTTCTGGAAAAATAAAAGTAGCAGAAAATGAAGTGTTCCAAGGTAGACAAAGGAATGGACTCTAACATCTGGTTTATCCACATGTCTAGAAAATTTCAATCAGGATCATCTTCAGGATGTATGTCTCCCTCCCAGAGCACCTACCTTTTCCAGGAAAACAAGAACAAAGAGGAAAACAAGGACAAAGAAATCATCAGTGGCATAAATTTATACTTCCATACAGGAAGTCCACAGTGAGGCCTTTGCACAAATTGCCCTGAAAAATATGTCAAGAGAGGAAAATGATGATCACTTAAGAGCAATAGTTTTGATGTGCCATCTGGAAGAGGAAATTTTGGAAAAAGGGAGTAGAAGAGACATGAAAGCACAAAAAGTCTTCTTGCCACAAAAGTATAAACAAACTTAATGCTATCAGAAAGTATATTCACTTTTAACTTCCCTTCCTACTCACAGAAATATTTCCCTTTCCTCTAAGACACCTTACCTGAATCAAGGGCAAGAGACTTTTTTCACAAGTGAAAACTAGAGGAACAACTTCTACAGCAACATCAGCAAGAAACTTAACTGCACATTCAAAGAACAAGTTAAAACCCTAATTGTGAAATTCATGAAGTGGCAACTTTGAGGTGCAGATCAATCAAAGGCAGGATTGATACAAGCGCAGGTATAGATTCCTCCATCTTCATTCACTGGACAGTATGTATATATTGCATTTTGCTGCAATTGTTTCTAAGCCCAGGACCCTTATGATCCATTGGCAGAAGCTACACTGTGTCAGCTGAAATGGAGGCTTTCTCTGCTGGTAGAATATGCATCATGTTTCTCCTAGCAGAAATGTCTCCTTGCATATCTGACGGGTTACTCTTAAACTCTTAAACTTAAAAAATTTAAAAAAGAAAAATTCGTGTTTCTTTCTAAGACAGCCACACTCTATTTCCTGGAATATATAAGAGAATTATTAGAATGCTAGTAAGTTCCTTCTTATTAGCAACATCTCAAAATATCTTTGTGTAGATTGATCCTTCACTGATTTCTTCTGGCTTGTCTGGAAGGCCAAGTGTGTTTCCTGTCACTGGTAGCATTGCTAAAGGATGAATTACGAGAAACTCAAGCCAGCTCTCTGAAACTGCATGTACCAAACACACACAGGTTGTATGTTTAACCCTGTGACTCAGAATAGCAAGCAGGCAGGTGAGACACTAAATAAGATGAAGGGACGGCAGCAGCAGCTAACCTATTGCTGTGTTGGTGGGAGAGGGAGAGGCCGGGGAATCTGTGCTGTAGCAGCCAAACACACCTCCAGTGTTGCCTGCTAGGTATGCAGGTTTTTCAGATTACAAGGTGGAGGGAGGTGTTCTTTATCAGGGTGCTCTTTTAGAGCACATGATTTGTGAAGGAATGGTGGCTGAAAAAAAAGGCCATGGACAAACATGCAAATCAGTACCCTTCATATTTCTCCTCTCTGATTTCTTCTGTTGCATTGACTTGGGATCATCACCAACTTCTGTATCTTCATATGGCAAAATCAGAAGCACAGTCAACTTGGCTAGATGTTAATGGACCGCTTACTCTGAGCATCACAGGTAGCTGTAAGGAGTATATATTTTCACTCCTGATTCAAACCTAACCTAGCTTTCATTGTGTCGTAGTGATAATATTCTATGAAAGTTTAATAAGTTATGATGAGTAAGTAAAATTTATGAAGCGTGAATATGGGATTGGTTTACAATATGAATTGTAACATTCATATTTTCCATCCTGCAGTAAATAAATGGCTATTCATTTGGAAGTGTCAGAGATAACTAACAGGAGGTACTTATTTAAGCATCTTCTCATTTTGCACATGTGAAAAGCAATGATGATTGGTATTTAGTATTTATGAGTCTGGGGATCTCTTACTGTGTTAATGTAGTTGTAGTTCCCATAAATTTGTATCTTTAACACTTAGAACATTTGTATGTTTTGGTGAACACAGTGGTAATGTAATGTGGAAGGCAGTGCAGTCCCATTGCTTTGTCCTTGAATGAGTGCTGTGATTCTTGTGTGGCCTTCAGCAAACCATTCCTCTTCCTCTGTGGTTGGCAGTCTCTGTTTTTACAGTGGTCCATGGAAGAGAAGTGCCACACATTATCTCTGTGTTTTTGCTACGCCATAGAATACCCTCAGAGGTCTTACCCACATCTTTAGAGCAGCTGGTTGAAAACTATGCTTTCCTTTTATCAGACCCTTTCACTCTTTTATATTTGACACAACATGTGACAGGAGAGGATAATTGGAAAATAGGATATAACTACTGTCCAAAGATTAGAGTTTGTGACTTCTAGTTTTAGTTTGGATCCAGGCATTATCTTGGTGATTTACACATAGATATTTGTTTGCACTTCTCAAGGACTCTCAAAAGCTACAGTAATTCTAGCTGCTACTTGGCTGTTCTGTAAAGACATACATAAGGAAACATTTTTCCCACTGAAAATGTGTGAAGGTTGTTCCTTTTCTGTTCTTTGAGTGGTGGATGTCACTCTGAAAGAGGAATGAGAGACGGTGAGAATCTAAGTTTTTTTTTTATTTCATGTAAAGTCAATTCCATGAATGTTGTCCTTGCAATCTCCCAAGAGTGTCCCTAAGGGTTCACACTCCTCTTCAAAGGAGGATAATGTTGCCAAGGAACTTTGACATTGCTGATAAATGATTCTACATAAGGGTGAATCATTGATTTATTGCCTGCAGTGCTAGATTGAAATTTGTAAGAATGGAGTATCTGTGGACTTTTATAGACTATTATTTGTAGCCAAGTTTTCTGCTGGCCACTTCTGCTAAAAGAGAACAGCTGATGATGTGGAGGCAAAAAGGAACGGATAATGTAACTTGGAAATTCTTAAGCACTGAGGAGCTGGAAAGTGGTGAGACATCATCAGTCACTTGACCTTCAAGTGAGCAATGGAGGTGTTTGTCGCAGAAAATAAAAGCTCTTTGGGAGCGTTCCAGAAGCGAGATGAGTGGGTCAATTTACTGCTTGGCTCCTGTCTGTCTCTGCTATGTTTCTTGGTTCTCCACAGATCCTAATGACACAAGCTAGGTTCAGAGAGAGAGAGGAGTCTCTCTCTCATCTGAAATTGCATATCTAATTCAATGCTACGCCATTAGATCTGAATTCAGCCTTTGTGATTGCCATATTATAATCCCCTAATCAAAAATGAGACAAACCCCCACAATAAGCACATAGTTATTTCCATTGAGCCAGAAAGTGGTATTGCCATCATTTATCTTCCTGGTTATGAGTATCATTAAAAAACATTTATATTTTCATACTTTTCTCCCTCTTTATTTTTTATTCTATATTGGTGCATGGAGAGATGCTAAAGCACACTTTAATTTTTTAAAAAATAGGTAGTTTGTAATAGACAATTTGAATCTCATTTAATTAATACAAATTTTTCCCCAAAAAATGGATTTTAGTTTTATAGTTTTATAGTTTATATGGAAGATGGTCAAAATATACTGTAAATATTTCTGGAATTGTACTGCTTACAATCAACACTGTAATCCACACACTTTGGTTTGCACAACTCAGGTCAGTGTTTGCAAAATATTCACTGGGACTTATTTGAAAACAGTGATTTAAATCCTGAAGACAAGCAAAATATTTTGCAAAATTAATATATTGTTGTCTTTTAACTCCATCTGGCAGCTAAGTACCATGGAGCCTCTTGCTCACCATCCCCCTGTGGGAAGGAAAATCAACCCGTGGGTTGAAATAAAAACAGTTTAATAATTGAAACAAATAAAATATAACACTAATACTAATAATAATAATAATAATTGTAAAGAAAAAGAGCAAGAGATGGGAATTAAACCCAAGAAAAAACAATTGATGCACAATATAATTGATCACCGCTTGCTGATTAATGACCAGCCTGTCTCCCAGCAGAAACTGGCAGCTCCCAGCCAAGTCTCCCCAGTTTATATATTTTCCAAAACCTTCTATGGTATGGAATATCTCTTTAGCCAGTTCAGGTCAGCTGTCCTGGCCATGGTTCCCCACAGCTTCTTGTCCAGCCCCTACCTACCAGAGCCTGGGAAACTGAAAGCTCCTGGACTTAGCAACAGCTAAAACACCAGTCTGTTATCAATGTTATTGTCACACTGAATCAAAAACACAGCACTCTACCAGCTATGAACAAGAAAATTAGCTCTATACCACAGGAAACCAGGACATACACTAAGGAATTTTGCCACACAATTTACAAACAGAAG
The DNA here is from genome assembly GCA_013400515.1 of Erpornis zantholeuca. NCBI lineage: Eukaryota > Metazoa > Chordata > Aves > Passeriformes > Timaliidae > Erpornis > Erpornis zantholeuca. The sequence goes on from VZTN01026046.1 coordinate 7,726, forward strand.
TATGGCTGACATCCATCAAATCAGTTATTATCGTTCATACACTCCTAATAACAGTCATGATAATATGATAATATTTTTTAAAGTGTGTTCATATTTTGGAAGCAGATTCTTCTACCTTAAACTTTTGCTTCAATACAGTTTTCTTTAGTACTGAGATTATTGTAAGGACCTGAAAGCATGGTTTATTTGGACCTAATTTCCATGCTTTTATGAGGAATATAAGGAAAAGATTTTTGGAGAATGCATTTCCCAAGAGTAGAACATAAAAAGCATAGACAAGGGAAGGATCCTGAACTGACTTCCAATACTTTATAACTAAGTGAATGTACCTTAAACAAATAGAAGTATGGAATGGGACATCAGTAATGCTTGTTCTCTCACAAGTTAATTCCTCTCCCGACCACTAAACCATGTCAGTGCACATTATGAGTTCACAAACACTTTTCTCACAGGAGTTTTTTGGTGTGGTGTCTATAGAGATGGTTTACAATGTCAGGACATGCAGCCCTGTCCTGGCACATGCCTTGTAGTCATATCTCTCCAGAAGAAGTATCCTTGTCATCTAGAATGCTGGAATGTGTCCTAGACACTCATAAAACTAATTTGCCAACAAACTAATTACCGGAGTAAGAATTTCTCAAGGCAGTTATTATATCAATACACATGCAGGAATAAGAATTTTCCTGGACAAAGAGCAGAATAAAGACAAATTAAGCTGAATCATGTAATTAAAAAAAAAAATTCAGTTATAGATTATTCTTATTTTTCTTGATGCCACATCACACCAGGTGATGACCAGTGCTGCAAAAATGCTACAAATTCCTGGCCTCCTACTAAGACTAGATATTCCTAATTTCAAGAAAAAACCTAAATGAACCTGAGTAAAGCACTGCATTTCAGTTGCAGCTCTCCAATAATGAGAATCTGGTGTTACCTACTCAGCAATATACAGCTTGTCCAGACTAAAAGCTCTGTAGTGTGATTTATACACATGCCAAAATACTGAGCAAGCTTAACAGGTATGCTCTGGTTACTTTGCAGCACAAAGGAAGCACAATACTTGTCTACTCAGCAGTTTGGCCAATCCCTTTCTAAATAGCTTGCATTATCAGATCAGGGTAGAGGCAAATTTAATTCAAAAGGAGGAGCTGAGTAGCTGCTACCACCTAATGGGACTTGAAGTGTACAGATGGAGTTTTTTTTAAAAAAAACCTAGCAAAACTAGATGGAGATAAAGGTTTTGGCATCCTATGGAGCATGCACATTGATTCTGTTGAGCAGGAATGAGCTTTGTCTGTTGTTCTTCATCATCTCTGATGTACCAGCATGCTCTATTGCAGGACCAAAAAGAATCTGACACCTGCTGAGTAATGCCAGTTTCCACGTTTCTCTACAGAAACACCCATGTGCCATATGCCAGGGGCTCAGGGGTGCCAGCCCCAACCAATTGGTTCTGTGGCTCTGATTGGACTGTCCAATTCCTAGAAATCATAGAGGAAAACCGTGAATTTGTAGAAATATTGTGGGCAGAGCAAAGCTCCAGGACACTAAGAAAAATAGTTCATATCTAGTTAATAATTTATCTTGCTTATTTCCATGTGATATCAAAGGCAAGAAGGTGGTATCCAGATAGCTTTAATAGATAATTAAAAATGGCCTAAGTGTACCAGAACATGATACATTGTCAAGCAAATTGCCTTACTACTCATTACTTTTGCATCCTTTGTTATCTTCTTCCATGCAGTGCTGGAACACTTATTTCCGCTGAGAAATACAATTTTACTATAATCAAAATAATGTACTTGTCCACTTTGGTGTTCAAAGCAATTGGAAAGAAAGTCTAAAACTTTATTATTTCCTTGATTCATTTGAATAAAGTCAAAAGGCATAATTTTAATGAAGTGGAAATATGCTTTCTGACTTGGGGTTTGATTTGAATATTATAGGGAAATGCATGGTTTAAGTAGGTATGCTGGATTAAATGTTAAGTACATTACCATTTTTTACATGAGGATATAGAGAGTTGCCTGAAAGATTTGACAAGATCATTTTCTATTATTTAAGGCACTCAAAATCAAAACGCTTCACAAAGTCATGTTGATGCCACCAAGAATTCTTTCCAGAAAATTTACAATGATGTTGTAATGTTTCCGTTTTACATATCTGCATTGAGGCATTTGACAGTCTTCATTTAGAAATCATGCATCTGATTATTATTATTTTTGTGTTCTTGATAATACAGTCGTATTTCTTAAAGTGTGTTAAAAATAAAACATCCAAAGTGAATGAATGTTTGTTTAGTTATGAGTTTTTTCAGGTTCTGTTCAGAATAAAAAACCCACACATATTAGCATCATTTGTAAAATATATTTTACCTTCTGTTCTGTTCTATTTTCTGTCTCACTGAATAAAAATAACTGATGTTATTGAAATGAAAATAATTCATCATTGCTAAATTAAAAATTTTAATTAAAATAATCATCCCAACTCAGTGTTCACTAAGTATTTCTCTTTGCAAGAAGGTTTTTGTTTTGGCCTTTTGTGGTTTTATTTTTTTATCTGTGATCATAACATCTTCTTTAGCTTCCACGCACAGATTTTCTGTAAAAAGGGAAAATTCAATTTTTTGCCCAGCATAGTAACTGCTGGTAATATATGGACATAAGCTTTGCAGATACATAAAAATAACCTTTTTCATTTGTTACAATTTTATTGTTTTGTCCCAAATAATACGTTGCCATGTCAACATCCTGTCAGGTCCGATGGCAACAACTGGGTGCTGTATAACACACAATCCGTGAGGACAGGGTGTAGAAGAAGCGATTAAAACCCGCGTTACTCCGTTTTAAGGCAGCTACCCACTCACTCTTATTTCTGGTAACAAATGTCAGAAGTGCTTGCCGCCCAGCCGGCTGGGAGATTGGTGGGTGCTCCTTATTCTCTGTGACTGAAACTAATTTGGGATCATTGTCTGTTTTCACAGTCCTCCTTTCATTTCAGAGGGATAGCAGAGAATGCCTGAGTTCAGTGGGTGCCTCCTCCGGAGTGAGGGTGGTGGGACCTGGGCTGGGCTGGGGGAGCTGCCCCTGCCCCCTCCCATCAGGAACTCTGCTGGAGCTACACAAAGCACCTTGCAAGAGACTTGGGAAGAAATCTTTCTGGAATAACTTTAAAGATTTATTGCCTTCCTTCATTTTGTATAGAAAGCTCATGCTTCCTCAGATACCTTTCCTAGCACTGAAAAGTAAAGCAAACTTGCTTTGCAACTTAACATGTTCTGACCTCTCAAACCCCTGTTAGAGTCACAAATTTTTTTGCATTCTCTGACTGGGCCTGCAATATTTTCCATGGTTTGTCTTGCTTTTGGGGTGCACTTAAATAATTGCCTAGTCAGAGCAACCTAATCTAATCTTGTATCAGTATTATTTTGGCCCATATAATTCATTCAAAGGAAAACAGTTCCCTCATCCCCAGTTCCTTGGAAACCTTTTCTGGTAATTCATATTGACAGCAGTGAGTTGTGACATTTATCGGTGAGGTGAAGCTGACCAGCTGCAGGGCTCCTGACTGATTTACTCAGCCAACAAGCTGCTCATGATTCCAGCCAAGTATTGACTTTTCTTTCCCTTCCCTCCAATCTAGTTGGAAAGAAAATACAGAGGCATTTTTTATCACTACATTTTTATTTTTACTAGTCATATTGAAAGCTAAAAAATGGACCACATCTAAAATTTTCCCTGTAAAATTCACTTTCTTAATGCAAAAAGATCTTAAATATGTTTCAAGGCAAGAAAATCAGCATGGAATCTAAACTAGTTGAAATATAAAATAACTGAGCAGATTTGATCTAATGTTATTGGAATCACTTACTTCAATAGCAGTGAGCTTCAGTCTCATGAACAACCTGCCTGCAATCAAAGGACCTTTGTGATAAAAAAAACTCTAACAATTCAAACTTAGCTCATTTTCATTCTTCAATTCCAAAAGCACAAAATGTGCTTCAAGTATTATTATATATTTTTTTTATTTTTAAAGTTTAGATACCAATAGAAGTCAAAGATAGAGAATTTTCTGTGTTTCTCTAGTTCCTATCACTTTTCAAGTCCCTTCTTTTTGGACTAACATGCCTGAGCCACAATCAAACTTAAGGAAAGCATGAGTATTTCTAGAACTGACATTTTCAAGCACCAGTGAATTACTGAATCACTCATTCTTGGCACCGATACTTTATATCCATAATTGTTCTGCTTGAGGAGGTGACATTTCCAGAAATGGCAGTCAGCGTGACAAAGGACACAACACTGCTGGGAAGATAAGTGAAAGGTGACAAGACTATGCAGCTGCCAAGGAACAGGCACTCTTTGGTACATCAGCACTGTATGTAACTTAACACGAGTGGTGTAGTCTTGGTGGAGATTCAAGTCAACCTGCATTCTAATGCTCTCATCTGATATCTGCGATATGGACTGCATGGAATTAACACAAAGGCCATTACTGAAGCCTTTAAACCTGCTGAAAGGCATCCAGAGTGACTGCTGAGCACAGAGAACAGGTAGGTAAAACAGGTGAGAAAAAGGGGAGGGAGAAGTGGCTCGGAAAATAATGGTCAGAAGGGGACTTCTGATGGATCAGGAAAACAGGTTTTCACCATTATGATAAGAAATGTGGGACAGATAAAATGCCCACTGGCACAAATGCTCTCACCTTGTGATGATTGCAATCGAAATATAATTTTCTGAAACTTCAATGTTTGTGCTAAAATTATTAAAGCAGTGGTTGTACTGCTTTAATAATTTTAACAGTGTACTGATTGCCACACTCAAAGTAATCCCAAAAGTTAATCCATAGATATCAAGCATGTGCAACCATGTATGCTGATTGTTGTATAAACCCACAGAAACTGAAAAACACATATACCTACACTCTGTCCTGTGTAAAGAGATTATGTATTATGATGCTCATATTTACAACGCAGCTAGGTTTGAAGAATGTGCGTATTTCTAGAGAGGGACTTGGGAAGAGAGTACATTTTCAATCTGTGCTTAGAGCAAGTCCTTTAACAAGAAAATATATTAAGTTGCCTGTTTGAAGTACTGTGGCTTCTTCAAATGTAGCTGTGAAAAACGCCTTTTGTCATTCCTCCCCAGTGCATTATGCTGTGACAAGGCAGTCATGTTACATAATGTGATGGGGCTGATACCAAACAGCATGTGAAAGGTTTGATGTCTTTCCCTTTTAGTATGAGTACCCTGAGCTGTGAGTGGCTGGACTTTGGAGGGTCTTTTCATTCTCTTTAAAGAGAAGGAACAAAGGAACACTGTTTGAAAGTCCTTTCATAAAATCCAACATTAGAAATTTTGCTCTTATTTTCTTTATATTGATTAGCTGAAAACCATCTTCATCTTTAAAATATGCACATTGTTTCTGGATCCCTCTTTCCACTGTCTCATCGAGAGCAGATTTTTATTAGGGCCTATAAAACAGGCTTTGAGAAACTTAAGCATGTAATCCTGTATGGCTGATGGCATCACATGGTGAGGTGCACACCGCACTGTCAGTGACCCACTGGCTTGACCCATTTCCTTCTCAGTGCTGACAGCAGCAGAAGAGAAGGAGGAAGGAGGGCACTGAGAAGTCACTAGGAGAGGGAGGGACCAGCAGGGACGTAGGAGGCTGAAAAGTGAGAGTTCTTTCCCTCTCCCACAAGGTATTTTTGAAACTGTTGCTGTTTTGGACTCCCTGAATCCAGTGTATTGAGAAAGTTGCATCTTTTCAGAAGCATACTGAGGAATTATTTCCTCTGCTATAAATTAAGCCACCACGATTTAATCTAAAGATGGTGTAATCCAACTGCTCTTAATAGAGTTATCCCAGAGATAGCATTGGCCCATCAGCGTAATTGCTGTGGGTTAAGTGGCCTCAGAAACCAGGTTAACTGGAGATTTACTGTCTAACAAACATTCTTTTCCAAAGAAGACTTTGAAAAATTAAACAGACTCATCTTTCAGTTAGAGACTTCCAACCAATAAACACAATCCCTCTGTCTTTCTGAAAAGTAAACCTTCACTGCATTTTACTGACCCAGCTGAAACTGTTTTTGTATTCAGAGGTCAGCAGAAGCAGCTGTCAGAATACTTTAGAAAAAAAAAGAAAACAGTGAAAATTTAAAAAATTAACGCAAAAGTTCAGGAAACTTTACACATTAAGTTAAATTAAATACACATATATATATTTGATAAATATATAAAGAGTGTTCTTTTGATGGCTGAGATTGTACAGTACAGTGATAGTATTTTCAAAACTCTCCCTGGAACTCAACCAACAAGGATCTAAACCCTGTCAATGCCTTTGATTACATGTTAATACCATCAGAGGCACACATTTTTAGTCACAGACTTCAACATGAGCAAATAGCAAACATGGCTTTTAAAAAGTACTCATCACAGGGAAAATGAAGTAACTCCAAACACTCAACTTGATGTCAAATATGTCATCATGTCAACTTCCTAACAGGATTGTTTCTAAAATGAGAGACTGTGAACTGACAAGTTAATAGATATGTGCTTTCATTATTACATTTTTTACAACTCTAGAAAGTGAGGTCATTTTTACTTTTGCTATCACCAAAACCCATGAGATAGAGGATGATATTAAGGCCCTAAAACACACCATTGTTGGAAGTCTGGGATTATTTCCCTGGATCAATCCAAGATCTCTTCTAGACCTATGTCCTGCTCTTGCTAAAACTCATGAATTACAAGACTGTTAAGAGAGATCATGGTCTACATTTCCAAGTGTTTCCATGAGAGAATGTTTATAAATTCTAATTGCTCTAGGGAAGGGGTCTTTACAACACACTGTTAAAATCTGATTATTATAATTATTAGAGAGATTTCTTTGCCTGAATTAAGGTCCAAACAAGGCTATATGCTAAAGTCAATAGTATGGATTTTATTTAACAAATTATGTGAGGTAGAGAGAGATAGAAAGAAATTGAAAAAAGAGAGCAGGGAGAGAAACAGAGTGACAGAGAGACAGATTAAGAGAAAAGGTTCCACCACCCTTGGATCCAGATGGCATCCTGTCAGTCTTCTTCTGGTCTTCTCAGTGGCAGGGATCCCAAGGTTGCTTAAAACTTCTCACCATTTATACATTTTAGCAAACAAAGGAATCAATGCTCATTGGCTAACAGTTCTCTTATCCTATTGTTTAAATTATTCCCTCGCTTCCAATGTTAATAATTCCCATGCTCAGTCTTCCTCTTCTTTGGAGTTGGGCCTCTCATCTTGAGTCAGTGTGATGCCTTAGGTTTTAACTTTGATATTTTTCAAATCCTGTACTGCCTAGTGTAACTCTGAAGTTCCTTGTAGCTCATTAGCTACCACTCTCTCATGCTGAGATAGACATAACANAACATCCAAGCTCCTGGAATCCAGGAGGCATATTCAGGCAGGGGGTAGAGGGAGCAGATGAGCAGTTTCTTTGCACTCTTTGCTACACTGGGCAAAGTCCTTCTATGATCTTAACAACATTTGAGGCAATTAAATCTCTTACACATGCACTAACAATTCTTCAGATTTTCAAAAATGCATTTGAATAAGACAATGTATTATTTATTGCTCAGCTATGAGACCTCCACTATACACCTTCAGCAGACTTGCCTATACCTCACTCCTATCTCAGTTTACTGCTGATTCAAATAATGATGAATACATATGTCTGTGATGCCTTAAATGGCTACCTAGNCAGCACTTAACAAGCTACAGGAAACTTCAGAATTACACTAGCAGTACAGGATTTGAAAAATATAAAAGTTAAAACCTAAGGCATCATCTGCTTTAAAGACAGGCCATCCAAAAAATGTAAGCCTCAACTCTCTTTTAGCATTCTGTCTGGGAATAACACAATTAGCCCTTTGGTACAACCCTTTTCAAGATGTGTTCAACATTACATAAGTCTTACTCCTGGACTGACAACTAGGAGAAAATATTGGTCCTGTCTCCATGACTTTCCACTCTTTTGAGTATTTAGTCTATTTGTCAAGGCTCTAGGGATCTATTAGTCACTCATTGTCCAAGTAATATGGAGGACCTGAACACTGAAATCAAACTGAGAATTAATGGTAATTGTGATATATAAGCGTTATCTACACAGCCTAGAAACAGAAAAAGTGTAGGTTTATATAAGTGTTGGTTAAGTATGTAAATATTCTCTGTGTGTGTCGGCTCATTCAGGAATTAGAGAACTTCTACTTTTGGACAGGGACAAATGAAAAGCTGCTTCTTGTGAAGAGAAACTGGAAAACACCAAAATTGTTTGTAGGTTCAAATGATCTGCAGGATGAAACAGGCTTGAGTTTCCCTAATCTCTAACTAAAGGCCAATTGTGTACCTATTCGGAAGCCGTGTATTTATTCGGAATATTAACAGAGTGTAAAGACAGGAAGAATAAAGAGTGCCTTCATTCAAAGATAATAAACCTCAGATGTTCAATATCCATATCACTTAACAAAATTAGAATTATATAGCAGAACCTTGACTGATTGTGAAGGAATTATATGGTCAAAATGGAGTTCCAAATCAGGACACTGGAGAGGATGACTGAGTTAGAATGTAAATATCACAAAGAGAAACAATTACATTGCAGTGTCTCCCAGACATTATAATTTATGACTTTGATTCAATTAAAATAATTTTAGAGCTTTCTAAGTGCAAAGAAGAGCACTCAAATCTTGTAAAGCTAGGAAAATTGGCTTCACAGATGGCTGGTTTGTTCTATAAGAAAGCAGGAGGTCTACAGAAAACTTTCAAAATATCCTCCTGATAAGTCAAAATTTGAAGAGTTGATAACAAGGTGAAGAGGACAATCATACAAATTAGTTCCAGGAAGATAGCTTGGGAAAACAATCACTCATTAAAAGCTCTTGTTCTTTCTCAGACTCAACAAATTAGTTCTTCTGGAGAAAACACTCACATTTTGAAACTATGTCTTCTAGGGATAGAGTCATCCAAGGCTTCCTGCCCAACACATGACATTTAGGATACCAAAGACCAGATTCTGGCCATGCATTTACACAGAAAATAAAGTAAATAAATATGAGGCCTCATAGATTGCAGCCTATTTTGGTGACAGAACAAATACTCTGCTGAAAAATTTGTAGAGGTAAGCTTACATCATGATGTGCTTTCCATCCTTCCTCTCTTCCCAGTTTGTTACATATCTTTTACCTTCCCATCCATAAGAGATCTGCACTTGGATGACCATCATAGTTTTTATTGTTCTTTGGGCTTTTCCAGGATGATTATCAATAACCAAATGCAAAATATGATTGCAGGGTTAATACCATCAATGTTTAAACATTCAGGTTGCATAAAAAAAAAATTCTTATGTCTGCAAATTTAGATAAAAACATAGATCTACAGAAACAGAAATATACACAAAGTATTGAGTGCAGGAGACACAGCATGTATGACACTTATCTGCCATGATGCCAAAAGAGTGCTGTGTCACTGAGCTGCCCACACCTCACTTTAACTGTTGAATCAGGTGCAAGGCAGCTTGCCATTTATAGTGTTTAATATGTTTCCTGTAAATGTGCAGGAAATATTTGTTTGAAGTTCTGAAGGAAGCAGTATTGATGTTCACCGAGATTCAACAAACTACTTGATGAAAGAAATCATTTTCAAGAAAGAGTCCTATGGGAGAAACAGAGCCTGTTTATTTACACAAAGATCAAAGCAAATTTCATATGAATTGATGCTAAATATTTAGTACTTGAGTGACTAGTAAAGAACCCTCTAAACTTCTAAGGGAAAGAATAAAAATGGGAGACAAATCCTGACATATAAATATATACATAGGCTCTCTGTTGGCAAAAACTATTTATTGTTATTTGCATTATGGTAGTGTCTAGGGTCCAGCTTGAGATCAGACCCACTCTGTCATGCTGTATGCAAATACTTAGCAAAATACAGTCTCTTTTCTGACAAGCTTATCACGAAAACAGGCAAAGGTCAGGAAGGAGAACAAATTCTGATTCAATTTGTATGAATTTCCCTCTTCAAAAATATGTATATTAAATAAAATNATTTTCACAAAGACAGAGGATATTCAGTCACAGACTGATCAAGCATAAAAATGATATGACAAACGAGTAGTGCAGGAATAGGCACCCATCCACCAGAGAAAACCATCTCTGTGGGTTGCCAGCAACCTCAACCTCACCCAAAAAAGCTGCCTCTATCTGGCAGAAATCTCAGTTTCCCTCCTTAAAGGTGAATCCTGAGGTTTCAGGAGGAACTTCGCTAAAACCAATTAATTTGTCTGAGTGCCAGAATTTCTGCAGCTAGGGAGGGAGAAGGCTGTGAAATAGGTCAGTGGCATGTATTCCTCATAGTTCACCACCTTCTTTCCAGCCCCTAGCTGCAGATCCCTAACCCTGCAAGACCTCCCTCTAGAAATCAGCACAGTACTAACGCACATCTGTGACTCTGGGACTATGGTTAATCTGGAGCTAGGCTAAATTCACACTTCCTCAAATCAGAAAATCTTTGTCCTCCTATGTGTAATGTACTACTTTTCACTCTATGCTCCTCGATAGTCCTCATTTCTGCAATATTTTTCCCAACAGTACATTAAGTGTGCCTTTACCATCTGTCACACGTGGTTTGTTCTCTCTCTCATTCTTTATTACTACCAATATAAAATAACATAATAAGAGTAGGAAGAGTAGGGTTGTTGACTGCAAGGGGTAAATAAAGGGAAAAATTGATGACAATGTGTAACAGATATTTATGAAAAAATCTTATTTGTTTTCTATTCCTTCACATATTCAATGTAGATTCTTCTAGCTACTGTCACTGGAAAGGTATTCATTACTCTTTCTTTCTCCTCAAAGAGGAATTATGTTATTTTAAACTTAAACAGTGAAGATTTTTCTCTCTCTTTGAAGGTTTATAATAAACATGCTATAATATGAACTAGACTACCTCAAAGAAACAAAAGAAGTAGCATTGCTTTAAATTCCTAACAATGGGAAACCAGTAGAAAATTTAAAAAAAATCCACTGTGTACTAAGCCTTGTGGACAATTTCAGGCACTGAACTATACTGAGCTCAGGAGAACTGACTCCCTTCTTTGCAGTGCCTAATGGAGGTCATGTGTTCCTTGGCACTAGCAGCTCTAGACTTGTGCAGTGTCTGCATTAATTCTCTGTGTGACCTCAGACGAGCTCATTTGCCTGTCATGGCACAGCTGGTCCCTGTTGGATACTTGACTGCTTAAGTCTGAAAAAGTCTGAGCCCTGAAGTTCTAGTCCAACCTCCTTGGCATGGGCAGGAACACAAAGAATTTTCCATATCTTCCCTTGAGAGCTCAGACCCTTTGATGTTATTGTCAGAAAGATTCCCTCAAAATTAATCCATCTTTCCTCTTTTCAATTTTGTCTTATTTTGTTGGGTAACATTGCACTTTCTGTAACCTAGTCTGAAGTTTTTATAATCAGTAGTTCAGTTGCAGATGTTAGAGCTCCTTGGAAACTTTCAAAATTTACCTTTTTTGGTTTTTTAACAACCGTTTATTGATACCACAATGTTTCACAAATTTGTATAGATTTCAATATCAGTTTTGATGGCATGTTTTTTGAGGTCATGGGTGAAATCTGTGGCAACCCTAAGAAGGCATATGTAGACAGAGAGAAATATTAGAAAACTAATCTTTTCACTACACAAATGCATGCACTTTTTTGGAAGAATATTTATTATCCATGTTTTGAACTCAAATTACAACATACATTTTAATTAATACAATAAAACCATATTGTCAGTTCTCAGTCAATCATTATATGTGTGTATTAGGACAATATAATTATGTCCTCAATTTGTTTTTCATCAGAAATACATACCTAACAGGACAGGTTCTAATGGTCTGTCTCTTTTGGGCTTGAAAAAATTCAATATTTTCAATAATGATCTAAAAGGAACAGAGAGCAATCTTACTAAGTAACAGATACCATTTTCTGGGAGGGACAAAAGGAATGTTAGAGGACAAGGAAAGAATTCAAGATGATCTTAAAAAATCAGATCTAGACAGAAAATATTACAGGATTTAGTAGTGTTAAATGCAAGATCCCATACTTAGTCATGATTAATTAACTACATAAATACAGGATGAGGAATAATGGTTAAAAAAATAAATGAAGGATTACAAGAGGTCACAAAGTGAACATGAGTCAACAGTGTCATGCTGTTGTGAAAAAGGCAAATGTCTCAGAATCTGTACAGCAGGATGTATAAGACCATGACTGGAAGGAAATATGAAGTAATCCCTCTGCTTTGTTCAATGTTTTATTCAACACTATAGCCTTAGATAGAATATTGTGTCTAGTCCTGGGCAGTGTACTTCAATAAACTCAAAGATCAATGCAGAGAGTCTAGCAAAAAAAAAAAAAAAAGGTCAGAGGTTTAAAAATATGGCCTATGGGCAAAGACTAAAGGAAATGAATTGTTTAATTCAGAGTAGAGAAGACCAAAGAATGGCGTTTGCCTTAAATAACAGTTAAACAAACAAAAGGGATGAGATGATTTCTTGTCCTAGGATTTCATGATTCCTGGCCACTGAAGTAAATAAGACTATAGTTCAGTGGAGCAGAGACATCAGCCAGAAATACATAATACCTCCAACATAAAAAGCAGAGGTATCTTTACATTTCTCAAACTCTTATTATAGGAACTTGCAGAGGGAAAAGAGCATAGCTGAGTCAGAAAAATGCACCATCCTTAAGTAGCAGCAAAGAGTCTATGTAATTCACTGGATAAAAGCGTAAAGTTTATTTGTACCATGCCATCTATAACTTACTCCCACTCCAGAAATCATAGAATTAATCATAGAATGATTTAGATTGGAGAGGACCTTAAACATCCTTTTATTTGGCCCATCCTGCCATGGACAGGGAGACCTTTCTCTAGACCAGGCTGCTCAGAGCTCCATCCAACTGTGCCTTGAACACATCAAGGGATGGGACAACCACATCTCCATCATTGCAAAAATGTCTTGAGGTTTTTAGTAATCATTTTGCAATCAAATTAAAAGCTATTCAAGGTATAGCTTCTGTACAGATATAACACTCAAAGAGATATATTAGATAGTACAGGAATTTAAATCTCTGTGTCTGTAAAATAATCACTTTGGGGATTTTTTGTAAGCACAAAATCAGAAGCAAATATTAGACGCTCTAAAAAAAGTCTTGAGTGATCGGGTGTCGTACTTTTTATACATATATCTCTGTGAAATTCTTAAATCCTTTATTATACTCCCCAAATGGAAAAAGTGAATTGGTGAGGAAGTTTCAGAATTAAGTACTGAGAAATGTGGTGGTAAAAATCAATGCAAAATGAGCAGCTTACACAATATCGATTCCAAGTACAGTTAATTTTTTCTTCTACAGTTAAGTCAGTTTCTGTGAATCCCAAAGGAAACTATATTCATCTTGTTTCATCCTGGAAGAGGGAGCTGCCTAAAAGGAAAACCTCTGAGAACACAAAGCAGTGACACAACATTTGAGATGTTCTACAGAAGCAACATACAGAGACTGCATCATTCATCAAGCCGCACATATTCTTCCTTTGCAAACCACGCTTTTTTCCTCATCTGCCAAAATAGCGAGGAAACTAATTTATTTCAAGTCCTGTGAGTCCCCTGTGGAAGTACTGGACAGTACTCACTAGGGCTTCCAGAGAGAAGAGGACAAAGCAAACTCAGAGCAGCAGGGAGAGCATAAAACTAGAAAATTCTGGAAGCTGTAGTCATTTGTCTCCTCACCCTAGGAGCTACACTGAATTGAAAGTGTTGCACCCAGAATATTCCATGCAATCTTTCCTGTCCCAGACTTGATTCCTGAAGCATGCAGACTGAGGATCCATGTTCCTCTTCCTACTGTGGTGGTGGGACAAGGAAAGAGTAATCCAGGCTTCTGTGTCACTCAGAGGTGCCAATGAGACCAAATTGAAAAGGTGCAAGGTTGTCTAAATAGGAAAACAATTTCCCAGCTCAGAAGAAAAACATACTGAACACCAAAAACTTTGTGACTTGATAAATAGAACAGGACACCATGTAGCAATAACAAGTGTTTCCATCTAAAAAAAAAAAAAAAATCTTATCAGCCACCCACCATGTGCCATAATTTAAAAGCTTTTGAGCAAAAAGCACTGCTTTACTGCTAAAAGGTTTAAAATGCTGCAGTATGTAGACCAAAAAGTCTTGATTAGCTGTGGCAGATGAGTCAGCAGAGAAATAGTTCACAATGCAGTGCAGCCCTTACACTCTGAAATGTATTGTTAAGGGCTCCCCAAAGTTATTCCAAAGAGGCAAAGAAAGAAGGAAAGAAAGGAAAAAAGTAAAAAAAAAAAAAGAAAAGCGTGGCATGATGAATTTAACCTTGAAAATAACGTAAGGGAAAGGATGTGAAAATGGAGGGCATGGCATTCTTCATCTTCATAGATTTTGTGGAGGTTTTAGAATTAGCACACAAAATTTAGTCTTTCCTGCCGCAGGTGATTCCTCAAGATGTCTATGTATTGGATTGTCCTGGTGCACTCTAGGCAGACGTGGGGATTCTGAGCATCACCACGTCCGATGGCTTTTGTTGGCGTGGGGCCCTGGGGGAGACAGGTGTACCAAGTCTGGCAGCAGATGAACCAAAGGGCAGGAGACAAAACAAAGAGCAGGAGGCAAAAGTGGGATAGTTAACAGGTTAGGTGAAGCGATGTTAATCTGTAGCCATTGGAGACGTGAAAGGTGTAATCCTAGACGCTGATGTTTGTAGCTGCTGAGCTGCTAGTTTGGAACAGTAAGTAAGATGTGCTTTGTACAATAAAAGGGGGCTGTGCATGTACAGTGGAGCCTGTGTTTCAGTCACCGACAGGCAGAAACTTACTCTTGCAGCCAAGGAAGTAGTGTCTTAATATTATGTGCCACAGCACAAGCCCTTTTCTCTTTTTGTGCAAAAGAAAATGTTACATAAATAGAGTAACAGATGTGCAGTAGTGCTGGATGACTACACGCTGTGCATCTTTCTGTGACTCTAAAATCTGTAAATCTAAATAAACAAAAATAATTCAGTTGAAGAGCTGGATAAAACACATCCCAGAAACATGCTGGTTCTGCAACACTGATGTACAGTTAGCTCTTTCTTTCAGAACATGATGAAGTTGAGCTCCCAAAACAAAAGTCAAGAAGGAAAAAAGGAAGACGTAAAAAAGAGGTTCTGACAGTTCCAGATCCCAAGATATTTGTAGCAAAAGTCAAAACTCTATCATTAATATTCCAAGTTTCTACAGGACTGAATTCAATGAGAGTTCCAGACAATCGTATGAGATTACAGTCTGATTTAGAAGTGAGATGGTTTTCTTTGATCCCTCAAGGTCTGAAGAGTTCCTGTCAAGTGTGAGAACGCAGAAGTTCTCTTGCATTATTTAGCAGAGCTTCATGATGGGAAACGTTTTACAGTGTCCTCTTGTAGGACTCCCCAGTGCAACCACCAGCTATAGAAGTCACTTGATCAGGACACAGCAAGAAAGGGTTGCAGAACAAAAGCAGCAACTCACTGCAGAGAAAAAAATTAAATGACAAGTCCACCCTACTACTGGAGATATAAAGTCAAGGGCTGAGGTAACAGTCCCACTTTCTCCTCAAAAGGGGATACATAATGGACCCATGCCTGCAGCAACATAAGGAAAAAACAACATGACAACATAGCTTTTCTCCCTGCCTTGTTAATACCAACAACAGCTTCTCTCTCTCCACAATGAGCTGTATATGCCTAAATTTTGAAAGATTACCGTCTTTTTTCTTTGTATCCTGAGCCTGAACTGAACAAATAAGTTATGAATAATTAACACTCAAGCCTATTTAAATTTCAAAGGTAGTGGAAGTCTTCCTCTCTAATTTTCTAGATCGGTACACACTGTTTTGATTCCAAAATGTTTGTTAAATCAGAAGAGGTGGAGTTTTTCCCTGTACTTTTTGGAATGTGATCAAAGTCTGAGAAGGTATTAGGATGAAGAAGCAGTTTCCAGAAGCATCATTTTTACCACTGTGGGTCAAATCATGCTCTTTTTCTAGTTTAAGAATCCTATCTTTCAGTTGTTACTAATATGGCTCAAAACTGACATAAAAATATAAATAGAAAAACTGATGGATTTCACAGTTTACTGTTAAATTCCTACCATCATTTCACATCATGAGAAGTTTCTAACCACACTGTTAAATTTTGTACAGTTCTTTACACATTCTTATTTTCACTAGGCTTATATTTGACTGTGTTATAGTTGTACTGCATCTAAACACAGAACCATAGGGAGACAGGTAGATAAAAAGTGCAGATGGTGGTAAGAAAAATCTTTCAGCAGATCTTAAGCCAGACAGAACTCTGTGTGCTTTGTATTGCAGCTGTGTGCAGTAACTGCAGACTATCATACTGCACAGATGGAAGTGCAAGTTTGAGGGCTATTGAGCATGTGGATTTTCCCAGTGTGTCACAATTACAGAAACATCTGTGCTAAATAACTTCAAGCTGATCCACAGCAAAAATTGGCAATGTTCAATAACTCTCAATATCCTCTTTTTCCCCTGTGGTGAGATGGCCTAGTGATTGCGAGTTGGACTATAGTATAGAACATGTAGCTTCATTATTTCAGGGCCTATTTAGAGATTTCTCCCATGGTATATTACCTAAAAAATCCATATGTTTTTCTTTACTTCGCTCTATAGAGCCTGAGTTTCAGAGATGCCACATGCCTGCAGCTATCATCGACTTCCATTAGAGGTGTGGATATGTAGGTTCTCTGAAAATTGCGTCCTGTGGGGATATTTTTAATTGATTTTGATTTGCACAGGGAAAGGGAACAGTCTGGGTGGCATGATCATAAGACAACAGAAGGGAAACAGAGGCAGTTTGCCTGCAGGAAAAAATTAAAATCTATGAACACATCTGATATTTATATTGTGCCATAAAAACATAGAGAACATTCATCACTTTCTTTCTTCTAGTGGAGATAGTGAAAACAGTATTCCCTTAAAAAAATTGTTATAGAACAGAAAAATTTCCCAAATACCCTAAATAACAAAATTACACAATCTTCAATATATTAAGACCACAATGCAGTTTAGGAAACTTCAGTGTTCCTTATCTATGACTGAGTTAGGACACAGTTTCTCTCCCTGGATTCTCCTGCAACATTGGAGCCCTGGGGATTTTTGGATGTTAGAGCATCACTCAAATATGACACATTACCAATTCCTCATGCACTGCCACAGAATGACTTTTAGATCCTTATTGCCTTTAATTTCACCTAGAAAAGCAACCCAAAAAAGTCACCAGGTTTTTCTCACTTCCTCCCAGTAAAAGAAATAGTAGGATTCATATATTTCTCAGCTGCAACACAGTACTAAAACTTCTGCCTAATGTACATTTTTTCCATGCATTGTCCAACGTTAGTTGGGGCTTTCCAAATGTGTAATATTCTTCCTCAGAAACTGTGATAATTCTTTAATGTAATAAACTCAGCAGTAGGATTCCTTCCCTTTTATCTTGCATGGTTTTTATTTTCCTCAGTTCCACCCTAGTTTCTTCCAAGAATACTATTATTCAACTAAATATTTCCTTGACTGCTTTGATGTTCAGGCTCTTGAAATATTAGCAAACTAGTGACATGCATCTTATCCGACATTCAGCCAACTTAAATATTGTTAGTTCTTTCATCTTTATAAACCAGCCTCCAGTTTTTGATAATTACTGTTACCTGTTTTTAAATTCTTCCCAGTTAATCTCTGACAGAGCTGCAGCTGCTATAATATTTTAACTACCATCATATCTGAACTACAGAGGAACGATAATCTTCTTGGTTTATGATATGACTCCTCAGAGAGAACAGCCAAAATCATATTGGCTTTTTATGCAGCCTTATCTCTTTGCCAGCTCTTGCATAATTTTTTTGCAGTTTGATATATATTCATCCTAGGGTGAATGCATAGCTAGTTGATGTCTGTAAACAGGCCTTCTCTCCTTCTTGTTTCAAAGATGTTAAGCTTCTAAGTAGCAACACTGTAAAAAGCAAAAGCAAAAGCAAAAACAAAAACAAACAAAAATTCTTGAAAGAAGCAAAACAGACCAAAAAAACCCAACCCAACATAAAGGAGAGATTGAAAGATTGAAAGCATTTCTCAGTCTTTTTTCCTCCTGGCCACCCATCCATCCCCAGTGCACACCCACCTGAAATCATCCAACAGCCCCTCTCCCAGAGTTCTCTGCCAACTCTAACAACTGCCAAGTTGTCAAATGATTCTGTTATTGTGTCCCCATAGCAACAAGATTTCTGGCCTAAATGACAGTATTTCCATATTGTCAACTGGAAAATGTCCCAAATAACTCTAGGAGCACCTGGAGTTTTCCTGCTATGCATACATCTTTTTCTTTTCCCCTCCCCATTCTTCATATATTAAAAGGGAGTTATTTATACTCATTGCAACGGTTGGTATGATGACAGCTGAGCTTTTGAAATTGGCTTTAAAATTCTGTAAATCTGTCCTTTCAGTGGAATTTATGTTCCTTTTGGAATATAATTTGTGAATTTTAATGTCATATTTTAAATAAATTTTTTAAAAAATACCAGTAAGTAAGATATCAAGATCTTGATAACTGAACAGAGAAAATATATAATGTATTATGCGACACATCCTTCATGCTTTTAAAGTCAATGAGAAATATAAGAGAAATGCAAAAGAACTGATGAAAATGTTTTCCTCACGGAGGAACAGGTTTCTAACCTATGTACATCTAATATGTTACTCTACTGTATGCTATGACTAATCTTCCAGAGCAACAGTGTTTTGATCATACAGACTGATTATGCATATATTAAAAGGGAAGGGAGGTGAGGAATAAAAGCAAAATAAATGCCACCAGTCTAAGTGAATTGAGTGAAATTTACAGCCCTAAAAATATGGCAATTATGTCAGCCATCTCAAATTTTACCAGTATTTTTCAGTTAGATGATTTAATCTCACTGACTTTTGAAGATGACTCCTAGCCCATTTATCATGGCCACCTAAGGTCATAAATGAAAGAGTAAGTAGGTGTTCTTGAAGCAGGTGGAAACGGATTTTATCAGCACCAATACAACATTCACTCCAAGTTAGCATGAGGGTAAAAGAAAAGAGAAGCCAGTTTGCTGTCTTTTGGACAAGATGTGGGTCTGTACAGCAAATAGTGAAGTCAGACGCAGTATCCTCATCAAGCACAGGTTTTGTGCCTAACTCTATCACCCAGGTTGCCAGCATAGTTTCAACAATTTAACACCATCATATCCTTTTATTTGTCTGCTTTGCTACGTATTAAGCTTTCAATAATGAGTGACAGCTCATCCTATTAATTGCATATTGCTAATTTTGTGGGTGTAAGACTATTTTGGTGCTTAATTAGAGACTGTTTGCAATGCTCTGTAAGAGGCTTTACTGAATAAAGGATTTCATGTCCAAAATATACCAATGCAAATAACACGAATTCACGAATTAAAAGATTATTCTAAAAATTAGATCCCCATATATGCAGGTTAGTTATATGAAAAGGAGAGACCGAAATATACTTAACAATTTGATGTAAACAATTCATCACTTCTGAAACAGTAAGCATACTTTTAATATGAGAATAATGGAGGAAAGAATTAATAAAATCTACTTCAAGGAGAGAGATCCCTTTTATTGAAAATATGAATTTAAAAATATAGTAATTTTATGGGACAAGCCTTGTAGATTCTATATAATAAACTAAAGTACACTTAATTCACACATTATATCCTAGCAGTTCCAGCTAGTTATGCCTATATTACAGAGAATTATTTAGGGGAAATCCTTACCTGAAGTCTGCAAAAGCACTGGGTCGAGGGAAACATTGAATTTCACAAATGAGACGCTTGAGCATTGTTTCTCTCCGGGTAAGTACAAAATACAATTAGCATCAAAATGCCTGAGTTGGTTAAGTTATGAGCACAAGTTGAGTGCAAAACTTGCCTACATGACAGGAAAAGAGGGATGGGTACAGGACAATCAGGCAACTGGACAAGGTCTGCAGACTGAGACATAATCTGACAGTGACATGGGCCAGCCCTGTCCTCACAGGCAAGCCTGTCCTCACTCTCACACCAGTGCACAGCAGCAGACTGAATCACGAAAGATTCGCAACACCCTACCCTGAAATATAAAATGCAGAAATCCAAAACCTGCAGAATCTATGCTTGTCACAGGAAGAACGAAGGAGGAATGAACATCAAATATTCCACAACATTAAACAACTATTCAGAAAATAAGAGAATCTCAGCACCACTCAGGCTGGAGAGGACCTCTAAGACCACGGGTCCATGCATTAACCCAGCAACGTCAAGTCTACCTCTAAACAATATCCTTAAGTGCCACAAGTTCATATCACCCCATGCAAAGATCTCGTGCCTGGCCTTTGTACTGCTCTGCAACTGGGTTTTTTCCCTACTCTTTATGTTTAGAATGCTATCAGTTTTAAATTCATGAAAGTAGTTTCTTTAAGCAGCATGTGGGCTTTTGCTGTACATAAAACTGTGATTTCTGAGCTGACTCCTCTTTTTTGTCTACAACTGGGCTCAGATCAGCCCATGCCCCTGCCTGCAGAGTGGCTGCTGCATTTAGGTTACATAAGGGTTACTGTGCTTGAGTGTAATATAGCAAATGAGTGCACCAGAATCCCACCGAGGCAGCATGTAGCCTGCGGGTACTAATGGTTCATCAAGAAGACCTTAAAACCTATTTAATGCCAAAGACTAAAGATCTTTATATTTCTTTCTGCCATTTTGCAATTCATTGCAGAGTTGAAGTCAAAGAGAGAAGGGTTTTTTTCCTCATGTTGAAAATTAAAAAATGAACAACTGGGTATTATGTGTTTCTTTATAACACAATGTGATTCATGCCTCATCCTTCATGCAAGCCAATAGTTCTTTGATTTACAGCATGGATAGCTATAAACCATTATTACAAAGTAATCTGCTACAGAAGAATTTATAGGACAAATCCCTTAAGTAAGGGTTCATGGCTCGTCAGCCCAAACATCCTACATCTATCTATTTAATCTAGTTAATTTATCTATCTCTATATTTGTAAAGCATCCACTCACTGGTAGCCAGATGTCACCAGTGTAAGTGTAGTTTATTGACAAATGGTGGGGGGAGGAAGGGTTGTTGCTGAAAGATAGGGTTCAGTCATTAAGGAAATAAATGTTTTAAGAAATTTAATCACTGTGTTGATATATTTTACAAAATTTTATGTTCTCTCACATTATAGACCCATTATAGTATTTTTATTTGGACTGGAATATTTATCTTTGCAAGTAATCACTGGGGAGAGATGGGGAGCACAGGGAAGGGTAGTACCAATGAAGAGTCCCAGATCCTTGCTGAAGCAGCAGGGTCTGCTATCACACAAGGAACTCCTTTACATGTTATACTTGTTAGAAGTGTTAGTTAAGCAATCAAAAGGTTAATTTGGGGAAAAATCAGTGAGGTTTCATTTTCTTCTTCCCTGTTATTCATAGAGACTACATAAAACACTTCCAAATTGGGAATATTTTCTCTGGAACTATATGTCTCATTATTTTCCAGGAATGATTATGCTTATTATGTACCTAGGCTGGGATACACACAGTTGAGAATTGCATTTGTAGAAATGAAATATCCACATGTGAGCTCACACATAAGAGAGCTGTTGTTTCACAAGGACAGTTCCTGTTGCTGTTCCTGATAGAGAAGTTCCTGCTGTGCTACTTTTGTATCTGCTATGAGGGGACAAGTTCTTGCCTGCAGGTGAGACTGAACTTCCAAACTGATCATGTTGTTCTCCATGTCTAATGAGCAATGTGGAAAGCATGGGGGTTTGATTTGAGGGTATAGGAGAGGTATAAAGTTTTAATGCCTGGAATGAACCACACTGCTAGAGTTTACTCTGCCACTGGTCAGTCAACCTTTCTGTGCTCACATATCGTTGCAAATCATTGCACACTGCTATATTAAGGGACTATTTCTGCATTTGTTGTGTCAATGGAAATTTTATAATGGCAGGAGTTGGTTGGTTTTTTATTGTTTCAGTGAACAACAAGCATGTGAAACAGTAGCAAAAACATTCTTGGTCAGACCATAGAGCTTCAAACTTGAGCTGACACATTGTGGTGACGTATATGTAATACAAATGCTTTCCATTTTCTGCCAGAAACTAGGCCATCTAACAGCATCCTCTGGAGCAGTGTGAGTCCCAAACTGCCTCTTCCATGCCTCTTCCCAAAAGCTTCAGAATAGCCAGTCCTTATATTCTGTCCCCCAGCTGTGCCTCATTTAATCCAGATTTTGAAGTAGAAAAGAAGCTGATTGCTGAATAGCACCATGAAGAAGATAAATTGAGATTTTTACTCTTTTATCTATGGGCAGTAATGACACCTTTCCTGGGAGTAACAGTGTCACTCCCAATGGAACTTAATGGCTAAATCTGTGATATTATGCTATAGAGACTAATATCTTTGTAGATGACTGCCCTTGTTCTGGAGTACCTTTAAGATAACAATGTAAGGGCACATACATTTTCAGACTTCTAATATGACACAGTCACAATCCAGGCCCTTCACTCTTCACTGCTTACAACCCAATTTTATACCAGGTGCCAAAATTTGTTTCATTTTTCTTAGACACTGCAGTTATTTAGTTCTTTTACATTTAAATGCTTCTATTTTTCCTTACCTGTTTGATTATTATTTTTCTCCTCACTCACTGTGTATTAAAACCTGTGCTCCATCAATGTGAAAAAAATTAATGAAAGGTGTAACCTGGAGTCATATTTTGGTTGCCTAAAATAATTTCAAATAAAACCCAAGGGAGAGCTGTTCACACTGTTCCATGGTGCATAGAGGTGCAAGGATCAATTAGACACCCCAAAAAAATCAAGTGTGGGTTAGAGATCCTGGAACTCATGGCGATGCCTTAGGTTTTAACCTTTATATTTTTCAAATCCTGTACTGATAGTGTAACTCTGAAGTTTCCTGTAGCTTGTTAAGTGCTGTTCTCTCATGCTGAGATAGACATAACAAAGCCTCTCTAGCTTGCTCTCCAAGGACACCCAGACTGTCCTAGGCCCAAGAACTGTAAACCATCATCTTGGGGAGAGGGGGGCAAGCTTGGGGAAATTCCATCATTGTCTGGGTTCTGGTTGGTGAATTTATGCTGATATAAAAGTGTGAAGAACTAGTGACCTGTTGTCCATTTTGGGATGCACTGAGGCAGGAGCCTCTGGAGCCCAGAGTGTACATCTGAAAGCCTTTCAAATAAATACCTCTTTTATTGCTTTATAGTCTCTGTTTCTAGGTAGCCATTTAAGGCATCAGTGGTAGTGCATGATACTTGCCCAGGTAGTTATTTTAGGATACAGAAATGTTGTTGGAAACTTATTGGTGCTGTGTATCTGCTGTACCAGCAGAACCAGTATTTATGCACATAAATTCAGATCATGTGATCCCAATCATTATATTTGCTAGTTCTGGTGCACATCTTTTTCTATTTCCAATACAATGAAAAACTGATGTCCTAGGACTGAGCATGACTCGCTATGTATGAATATTTCTCAAAAACCAGGGCCCATATTAGTCAGCACACATTTTCACTCAGCTGCCTGTGCACACAATGCATTTTTTTCCCTGTGTTACCATGACCTCTAAAATATAGTTTTGTCATTCCATGCTTCCTAATAAGCAGATAAAGCTAAAGCAAAACAAAACAAGATTGTCTTCCTCTGATCTCTTTTCTGGCTTCTGTACCTAAGAATGCAACCTCTATTTCTCTCTGCTCCCTGGCTCATTCCTTTCTGAGCACACCTGACACACATAAGGTTTAATAATTTACAGGTAGAGGGCCTAGTTTGCCACGTTAGAGACATATTCCAATTTCTTCCCACAACTCTAATGAGACAAAGCAGTCAGAAGCTTATTGCTACCACCATATAAAATCAGATTTACGGTTGCTTTTTGTCAGAAAGTGGTGCAAGGCCGTTTGAGTGTTCCACTGAATTTCTCCATTCATCTTCCAGAGTAAAGTTTTCCCCACCTGCTAATGGAAGAATCACTATTATGAGTATTACTTTTTTTCCTAATTAAAAAGTTAGATAAGATTTCCCCAGTCCAAAACACAGTGTGCAATTCTACACAAAACTACTAGCTTTATATCTCGTGGTTATAATTCCCAGAAGACAGTGGAGAGAGGGTTTTGTGTGCTATAGTTCATTCCTGGCTGACACATTAGGGCGGGGTGGTATGGAACTAGTGATCCTCTAAATGATCTGCCACTGCTAGCAGAGCTCCAGAGAGTTCCCCTCAGATGGCAAAGGTTATTCTGTCCTCTCTGAAAATGACAGCAGAGCATGTTATGTATCCCCTTCTTTTCCAGCTAACCAGGAGATGCCCATTGACTTTTGTTTGTTTGCTTTTCTCTGTTTCTGCTGTGAATTATTCATTGCTTCTGTTGAAACAGTCTGGGGTTTTGGATCATCTGAAGATGCCACATCAGCATTATAATTTCAGAAGATGTAGCACAAAGGCAACAGCGACTCACGTTGTGTATGGTGGCAGCACATCCAGCTCTAGAAGTGGCCAGATCTGAGATATTATATTGTGAAGCAGATGGTGCTGTCAGACAGCACAGAATGACAAGTTTTAGATGATGCAGAAAGGGTAATGTGCCCAAGCAGTGAAGGAATTCTGTCTCCAGTTGCTGCACTTTTTTCACTTTGGTTACAGATGGCACAGCAAGGATCATCTCAGAAGGAAAAGTGAGACTTCCTCATAGCTGATCTTAACTTAAAAGTATGTGTTGCAACATTTCAAAATTAGGCAGGCAGACCCTTGTTCTTAGAGACTGCCTTTGGCTGTCTCATAGTATAAGGAATAGAGGATAATGCAAGGAATTGGGAATTGTTGTTTGTTGGTTTGTTGGTCATTTTTTTTTCATAAAAAACTACAGAATAGTACTCATTCCTATCAAGCAACGCTTCTAATGCAAAATATATATTGAAATATGGCATGTTGTTTTCCTCTTCCATTGAAATTTGTTCAAATTTTCAGGTCAAAATACTTTCAGTTCAAAATATAACTTAGGGTAGGAAACAGTAAGATATTTCTAGGAAATCAAATTGAAACAGGTTGAAATTACCAAAATTAATTATATCATTGACTCAAGCTATCACGCTTTACTTCACAAATCAGAATTTTTGTTTTGTTGAGAATTTTTTAAAAACTACTTTCCATCATAATTTGTTGTCTGCAATTTCTGCTCATTTTGAAAATAGTCATAAAGAAGTATAGTATTTCTTACCCAGTGCTGATTCAAATATGAGTTTTAGCCACACTAGACCAATTATACAAAATGCAGACTTTCCTTCCCAAATATCTCAGGGTTATATATTCTGTATTCACTCCATTTAGCAGCATAACACTACTAAATGATTGGACTTATATAAAAATGGGGCCCAATTTCTATCTTATCCTAAACTTAAAATAACTTGGCTTTGAAATACAGAGGCCACATGCCAAATTATCTTCTTTCATCTGAACTAATGAAAATTAGCACATCAGTCCATAAAGCGTACACTAAGACTGTGCCAGCAAAAAGTAACAATACCTGGGGCATTTGTTTTGCTTGTGGAAGATAAAGTCAAGGAAAATGAATTGTTATTCAGAGAATCACCACCTCCACCTGCAAAATTAACCACTGAATTGAATAAAAAAAAAAAATACGAAGATAAAACTCCTACTTAATGCAATATGCTTCTTCTCTTGCTGTAGAAATTTATTAAAAACATACAAATAAAAGTGGCTTAATTCTGCTGATCTCAGCCCTCTGCAGCCATCACAAATTGGCTGGCTGACAAATTTCTAATGACAAATAGGTGGAACTTTTATCTCTAATGGGAAAACATAAACAAGATATTATTTCAGAAATTTAGGACTAAAATATCGTCTTTAATCATTTAATGGAGATGCAGAGGGCAGCCAGAGAAATTAGAACATTTTTACCTGTTGCAAGAAACTCAACTCCTTGCCATATTTGTGTTGAGCTGTATGGCACATCTTTAAAAATGATACAAATTTACTTTTGGGTGGGATGGTTAGGAGGGAGGATAAAAAATGAGAATCTTTTCAAATGAATATATGGATGCAGGGAAAATCAGGTGTAGATGAATCAACACAGAAGCAGCAGTCAGGAAGGAGCAAGGGAATGAAGATACTTTTCTTTCAGGGGAGCATTTATTAGGACTGACTACTTAATGAAAAGATATATTTTACATTGCTTAGTATAAAAAAAGTCCATTCTATTTCAAAATACTTTATTACTGTGTCCTGGGTTGCAATGTAAGATCTGCCCAAAAGCATGTATTCTATCACCATCCTCATGAGCTGTTGAAACCAGGTGGGGCAGTGCTCCCTGCCCCCTCCCTCTGGACTATCTCCTGTTAATGGCCCATCGGTGCCTTATCTCAGAACTCACCACCCCATTGTGAGATGTTGCGCCCAGAGGGAGGAACCAGGCATTCCATCCTGGATATAAACTGGGATTTTGAAAACCACAAGCAGCCTTTCCCACTGGATATCCAGAGGACAAGAACTGCATGGCTACCAATGGACCTTCCAAGGAAGACCAGACCTTTCTCCAGGATCACTGCTCCAACAGAACCACATCCATCACTTTAGGAGGACTGCAGCCACCACCTTATCGGACTGCCACTGCTTCCCTAACAGTCAGGGTGCCAGGTCGTATGTCAGTGTTAAACCAGTATTTCTCCTGCCTTGTTTTATATCTATATATATGTGTGTATATATATATATATTAATAAAGAACTGTTATTCCAATTCCCCATATCTTTGCCTGAAAGCCCCTTGATTTCAAAATTATAATAATTTGAAGGGAAAGGGGGGGTTGCATCTTCCATTCCAAAGGGAGGCTCCTGCCTTACTTAGCAGACACCTGTCTTTCAAACCAAGACATATTGGAGACTTTTTTAGGCCTAAATTTTCTTATTCACTCAAGGAAAGGAATTTTATTGAGCATACGCCCTCTTCTCCTGAAGCGTAATACTTTTGCAGAATTAGAATGGATGGGAGAACTGCTTTCTGTTCCAGAGTGAAAACACATTCATATGCTTTTTTTGCAAGTTTTCTTTCAAAAGCTGATCTACATTCATGTAGCTCTAGCAAAAATATGGCATCCACCAATAGCTAGTTTTTGCTTGCTTGTTTGTTTTTTCCAAAAAAAATGCTTTGAAACATGGTAAGCAAAGCCAGCAAAAACAAATTTACATTGGCAAAACTGCACCTCATAATGGTTCTGCTACTGTAGTGATGCCAACCTGGGGAAGAGATATTTACAATACTAGCAGGAATGCTGAGAAAGTTAAGCCAAGCAACATTTTTAACTAGGGTATATAAATATCTTGAGTTTGATTTTTTTGTTTTCTTTTCTCTTGGTAACAATATGTATAAACCATCATGTAATCTACACCAATGCATGCAGCAACAAACAATTAAACTATGAAATAGTTACCTTCACAGAAATGTGGTGGGATGACTTACACAACTGGGTGCTGCAATGGATGGCCATAGACACTTGAGAAGGGAAAGGCAAAGAAGGAGAAGTGGTGGGGTAGTCCTGTATCATAGAATCATAGAGAGCCAGCAGAAATGCTCACCAAGCCACTTTCCATTATTTGTAGCAGTCCTACATAACCAGAGAGGTCCAAGCTAGCTTGAGGCTAGCCATTATGATGATTACATGAAGGACTGGAAAGAGGATCTGGGGAACTACAGGCCCCTCAGTCTGACCTCAGTGCTGCTGAGATCAACCTTGAGTGCCATTGCATGGCAGGTACAGGACAGCAAGAGGATCAGGTCCAGCCAGAATGGGCTCACGGAAGGCAGGTCCTGCTTGACCAACCTCCCTGTGTGATGTGATGAGCCTGCCACACAAGGGTCCCCGAGGACCCCCTGGGAGGGAAGGGCCCTGCGAGGCATTCCCCAGGTTAGGGGTCTCTCTAACAAGAGGTTTCTCTCACAGGATGCTGTGTTCTGTTATGCTAATATACCCCAGTTCTGATCCAGATGTGCCAGTTAGTGACATGGTTTAGTGGTGGACTTGGCATTGCTGGCTTAAAGGTTGGACTCAATTCTCTTGAAGGTCTTTTCCAACCTAAATTATTCTCTGACTCTATTCTATAAAGCAGACCTGGAAATTGTATGGAGACAACTACACCTGCTATGTTCCAGGTCTGAGATACAATTTTTTTTTCCATTAATATTGTCCTGGTTTGAGACAAATTCAAAGGAAAATATCCTCTGATAGAAAGCAGGTTGTAGTCACCCCTCCCGCACCGCATTTCTATTTTGGGAAAATAAATATTTCCTCGGAGGAAAGTGAAGAGGAAACAAAACTATTTATTGAACAAACACACAAGAAAAGAATAATAATGCTAAATAATAAATTCTCTCACTGTGGAAAGAAACCTGGAAGAGTTTAGAGTCCTTCTGTAGGTGTGGTGTCTCTCTCTTTCTCTGTCCTCTTTGCAGCTGGGTTGGCATGGGCCCCCCCACCAGGGTGGTGGAAGGTCTCCCAGTGAGGTTTTGATGTTCTGGTGTTCTGAATAAGTCCAGAAGAGAAGAAGGAGAAACAAAAGTCCCAGGAAAACACAGGAGTATAACTCTCCATCTCTCTCCAAAGAAACAGAGCCAAGAGCTGTCTGGAAAGCAAAAATAGGGTGCGTCTTCCCCTCTCTGCAACAGCAGCAGCTATACTCCCCACAGCAGAAGAACAACAGAGAGGAGTAGTGACCTTGAAGCACAGAGCTGCTTTGAAAAAGTTCCTCTGGCTGTTTTTTTTCTTTCTCTCCCTTCTTGGGCTCAGTTTAAAGGCACAGAAAGGCACAAGATTCATTTTCTGGGCATAGAGTAGGAAATATGGGATACATCATAAAGTCACCCCAAGACACAGAGGTACGGTAAAATAACAGTTATCCTGCTGATGGATGAAAGACTAAATAACTTCATCCATAAATAAGCAAAAAACTTATAACAGATGCATCTGTCATAGAATAATTGGAGACAGCTCCAAAAATACCTCTTAAGCAGGGATC
This sequence comes from Erpornis zantholeuca, assembly GCA_013400515.1. NCBI lineage: Eukaryota > Metazoa > Chordata > Aves > Passeriformes > Timaliidae > Erpornis > Erpornis zantholeuca. The sequence goes on from VZTN01026046.1 coordinate 36,955, forward strand.
AATGATTAGTTTTACCATTCTAGGTAGTTCTCAAAACTATGTAGAGTAATCCAGCTTCTGAATGACTTGCCCTTCATTGTTTTCTATAAAGCCTGGACAGGTTTCTTAGAAGCAGTTGACACTCCTGATAGTGTTCTGTCAGTAGATGAATGAGTAAAAGCTCCACTGTTAAGTCCTCTGCCATTTTAGCTGGTAGTTAAAGCTCTAAGTACCTTCTTCAAGTCCAGTCTGGCAGTTTGGAATGCACCGTATATAACCCACGTGATGCCACAGGTATTTTCAAAAACTGCAACACTGGAAAGAGTGTACATTAAGATACATATTTTGGACAATCCATTGGATATTGGAGCATTGCAGGGAAAGGTACTGCCTTGTAATGAGAAATGGGACTAAATCAGAAGGGGAAATTTACCGCTGATCAGAAAATAATTTCAAAGTTCCGTAAATTAGTTCCATCCAGGTATTTTCTCATAAGAATTTGTTAGTTTTTCTTTCTCACCCAATACCTTTCCTTGAAAATTTGTTGGAGTTTTATTCCTTTTTGGTAGAAATAGCTTCGGCTTCATGTACAATGTGGGATTTCTGTACTTCCACCTTTTGATATTGCATCAGATCTCACTTCCTCCTCTGTCAGGTAAAACTTGAATTATCAAACACAGAATCAGCCCTCTGTTTTAAGCACTTCTTCCAGGTACAGATCTTTCTACAAAGACTCAGGTCCCTCGTCAGTAAAGTTACTCCTCAGCTACCTAACTATCAATGACTTACCATCACAGCATTCTCACCCAGACAATATTGCCTCAAAAGATCTCAACAGATCAAAATTCACCAGCAGTCATCTTATATTGGTAAGGCTTTATGAATTTGTCTCTCTGAGGGTCACTAAGTTTCCCCAGACCAACGTTTATGCTCACAATTTAGAAGAGCAGGAGTGACATGGCCACTGACAAGTACCAGCAGCATTATTAGCTTGAGCAGACATGCTGTCCAATCCAATTTTAGGCTCTGCAGACCTGCCCATAACTGCAGTTCATGAAAGGTCAGATCTGTCATTTGTGATCACCACACAAAAAAACAGATTAATGTCTCTGTTCCCATTTTACTTGATAAGTGTGGCTTCACCCACTTGCTCTTTCCCCTGGAGTGTTAGAACAATCTTCATTAGAGTCATCCAGAAAGCTAGGATAGACAAATAGCTTGTATGGGAGTTTTGTCTCCTCCCCTGCCCTGCACATTCACCTTTTCCATAAGGTCATATTCAGAAGATGAGGAGAGGAACTGGCCTGAGCCTGGAAGCACTAGCAATACATTTCATTATTCCTATTTGACGTGGTCAAAATCTGCATCAGTTCTGTCAGTCACCAATGAGCAAGAATCACTCTCATTCTATGTTATGGCCTCTGGCCACAGAAGCTCTGGAAAAGTTTCTTGTGATCTTCCTGAGCCTCTTGGGATTATTTCTTAACTTTGTGCAGCACCTTCTAATTGTTCAAGTCCAGGTTTGAACAGGCACCCCTAGGCAAACTCACCATGACACATCCAACTTTTGTGCACTGAGCTCTCCGTTTTGCTCAAAGTCCTTTGAAACTTCTCTACTTTGAGGCTCTAGTTAGGGTTAGTACTTCAAGTGCTTCTTAGTAATGTAAACACAAGTACCTGCAGAAAGATAAATTCCCTCTGAGCTCCTCACTCCGAATAATTCTCTGAGACCCTTACAAATTTTTCTAAAAGGGTTTATCGCTGCCTCATTTGTTCTAACTTCAACCAGAAGCCAGAGATCATCATGCAGGTGTGACTGTGGTTAGATTTATCTGACATATGGCATCAGTGTGAACTGTCCCTCTGCAGGTTTTATTTGATTTTATCCCCCTAAGTCTGTCATTGCTTTATTTCTTCCCTATATTTTTTGTTCCTTTCTGATCCCCTTGTTTTATTATAAGTATTTTCCTTTTCCCTTTGGATTGCCTTGTAAAAACAGAGCACCAAATCAAAGTATCGCAGAGTGGATAGTTAATTGTACTAAATTGACAGCCTTATCTGCTTGTGTCTTGTCATTACTATTGTTATGTTTAGAGAGGACATAATTTCTTTAATCTTTTGAAACCCTCAGGAGCACTTAGGAGAACTTGTATTGCTGGTGCAGGCTTGTGTACAGGAGAGAGAAAACTCTCTTTATCTGCTACATTGTGGTTTTGGCCACAGCCCACAGAAAAAGGCAGCACAAAGTGCACCATCCCATGGAAGAAACTGGAGGAAACCTGGACTGGACACCAAGCTGCCTTGGAAGTATAGTACCTTTAAATGTCCTGGGCACATTCTTTATATTTGACTGGTCTGAGGAAAAATCTATGACTTCCTTTCCACTCTGCTTCAGATGTTGTCCGAAGGAAACACCACCAATACTGCCCATTAGCCCCAACTAGAGCTTCTGTGATGGGAGAACACAGGTAATTTTAATGTCCAGCTGTCAGGAGGTGAGTCAGTGTGGAAGAGACCTTCATCCTTTCACATGGCTTGCTGTCTTTAAAAGCCCCTACAAGCTTTTGGGAACCTTCAATATTAGTCAGCGATCAGATCTGTTAAACCATGTAGAAAGATGAACTCTGAACATCTCCTCTCCCAACAGCCAGGAAAGCTATGGCCTTTCTGATAATTGAGAATTTAATATTTAATTCTGACTACAAAGCCACAAAATTATGGAAAGGTATAACCTCCCATGGCAGAGGGGTTGGAACTAGATGATCTTTAATGTCCCTTTCAAGGATTTTCACTTGGCTTTTCCAGCTTGGAGTACGCAGTTTTGTGGCCACCGAATGACCACAAAAAGTCTGTCTTTGCCTGGTAAACTGGGGATTCCTTAGAACCCAGAAGGGCTGTAAGTGTCTGTCCCTTTGAGTAATACAGTGTTTGCAGAAAGCTGAGGCTTACTAACTTGCTCTGCCACGCTTGCAGAGCATCACTGTGAATGCAAAGACGTAGCATGTTTCAGACCACAATGCGCAGGGATGTGCCTCCTCCTTATTGAACTGAAAATCCTTCCCGGTTTGTAAAAGACAGAGCAACAAACAGGGAGTGTTGAGCTGAAGTCTATATATAATGGATCTAAGAGATATCCTTCTGTCATGCTGAGACTTGATTACAGCCTAAGTGCTGTCAGAAGGGCCATATGTTCCGTTCACAGTGTGGCTTAGCCCTCTGCGGGCTCAGCAGGAGTGGGCAGCAGCTTGGCAATTTGTCCAAGGCACGTCATGAATTGACTAGGATAAAGAGATTAGGGCCCTGATCCTCAAGTACCTTCCACCTCGTAGAGTGACTTGTGTGAGTGCAAAGTGGATATGAATGGATGCTGCTTGGCCTTGATAGTGATTTAACACCACTTTGGGCTCATTTTGAGAAGGTGAAAATGACTGTAGAAGCAGTAGATAATCATTGACCTTAATTCCTGCCCTGCATTTCCTTTGTGGTTGTGTGTTTCTTCAATGATTTGTCTGTTTCTAACTGCTGCATTTGAAACAAATTGGAGTGGGGAAAGGCAAAGGCCTCTGTGTTCCTTCACTGCATTTGAATCTGCTGTTAAACACCAGGCATCTGTGGTCACTAAAATCAAGAAGTGATGGGAAAAGCTAATGGTTGCTTTTAAATAAAGTAAGATTAATAAAATAATTCACACAAGAAAAACGTGGTCTAGAAAATTAATGTTCTCTTCCTCTGCCAGTCTTCTAACATTATTTACTACCCTGTTCCTCACTTCTAGTGTCTTTCTGTAATGGTGTTTTCTGCAGTGCCTTAGCTTGTGGGCTCTCAAGTCGGTGGTACAGCAGTATTTCATGAACTACCTCTGGAATGGGGATCATTTCCAGAGCCCTAATTTTCATGCAAATTACTGACTCTGTTTAGAAAGGTCAGTACTGCAAAATGCTAACAAAATGCAACTGCAGGCAAGCCTATTGGAGTTAAGAGATTGCTCATGAATTTTTTTCAGAGCCTTGTAGAAAATAACCCTGTCTCTGTCACAAAGAGCACAACATTATGATCTGAAATAAGATTTCTATGAGTCAGTTGAGAAGTGGATAATGTACTAATTTACTTCCATCTAAAAGGGAGGGGGAATAAAACGTCAATCTCCCCTTGATTTTTGCTCTCAAAGAAACCGAACGTAAGTATGGTACCCTGAATCACAGGTATGAATCAGAATTTAACACATTTTTTGTGGTAATTGGCACCACACTCCTTTCTTCAAAAGGGCTCCTCAATTAATGCAGATAGGACAAAAGGAAGAACATTGACGTGGTATTATCATTAAGCTCCATCTGTAATAAAGGGTCAACTTAATGCTAGCAGGTATAAAATTCCATATTCTGTCATATGAGGGGACATTCAGTCTGTGAGTTCTTTTAACATTAGACAGAGCCTGGTATTTCAAAAGTACTGGAGTTTTCTGAATCGTTTTTTCCTTGGTTTAGGGAAGGGGAAAGAAATGCCATAATAAATTCTTTTTTATTTGACCCAAATAAAATGTGTAACTCAACTATTCAAGTTTTTAACATTAAATAAATGGTAGCTATTTTTTTTTAATTATCACTTCAATTATTTTAAATGGTTAGCTTTTCAAAACTATTCTTTTTCCCATTTGGACTGAAATGTACCCGTTTTTTTTTCCCTGAAATTTTCATTTTCAATTAATAGGTTGCCCAAATGCAGTAACTGTCCACGCAAATTTTCCAGGTTATATGAAAAAGAGAAAAAGAGCAGCATGAAGAAAAGCTTATTTTCTGAGTGGTTGGGGTAGTCTGGAGACGACTGATTATCCATGATCTCTGTGATCAGAAGCATGGAGGATTTAACATTTAGTTCTTACTAGACGAAGATACAGGGCTAAACACTGTAAAGCATTTGGTTTAGTCCAGCTTTGCAGTTAGAAAGTATCAAAAAAGAAAAATTCCTGAAATCCAGGGAGTCACCTGTAAAAGTGGGAGAGGGAGGCACGGGTTGAGATGAGGTGCTGAGCTAGTCTTATTTTTCATGGTGGGATGGTGAAGGTTTGTATGCTGCAAGAACAGCTTCAGGGCATGGTTCATTCCACTGGCAGGACTGGAGCTTCAGTGCTTAGCAGAGTGAAAAGCTCTGTTGCAACGTACCATGTTGTGAAACCATTGCCTTTTTAGCTGTTCAAAACCTCCCTGAAGTAGAAAAAAGAATGGCAAAAAAATTATCCCCTTTTCAATGCACAAAATTAGACGGGACTTCATTTCTTTTTATCTGCAAAAATTTGTGTGTTGTGTGCAGCAAGAAATATCAACCTCTGACAACCCAGTTCCTAACAACTCACAATCAGAAGGGAAATTCATCACATGCAAACCTATGTACACTAATTTGGTCACCTCTAGCATTAATGATTTGAGCACTCTCTTTCCTACTGACTGTTCTGTTATGCCCTGTGCTAGTTCAGCTGCTCTCTTCTACTTCTCGTGGGAGCTCTGTAGTATATTTGGAATATATAGTATATTTGGACCCTTTGGCGTCCAATTTCCTCCATTGCTGCTCCCTGCTAGTAGGCTTCTGTGATTTTCAGAGGTGATCTGGGAATGAGCTGCTTTGGATTCTGATTTCATTTTTATTTAGTGTGCACAAATGACGAGCAAGCCACGACAGTGCCCCTCTGCTTTGGAAAAGTGCCAGGTTCAAAGACCATAGAGACTTTTATAAAGCTCCATTACTAGAATAGGTTTCAGTCCTACACCATTCACATCCATTAGACAGGTGCTCAAACACATACTTTCCCCTACCCTAACACAGTGGGGTACAAGGTGAGACAGATCAGGATCAGCAGAGAGGTACTACCACTGCATTCTCAAATTAGAGTGAAATTGGTTTTGTCGATTCTTTCATTGTACTCCCATGGAGAAAGCTTGTCCTCAGTAACTGGTTTTTTTTATTTTAATCAAGTGCATCAAGTGAAACTTCAGAAGTATTGGAGGTGTGACTTTAAAAAAGTCTGTCTTTGTAAAATTTTGATGAAGATGCACATTTAAATGGCATCCAAATCCAGGAAAGTAGTATCAGAATTCAGGATCCACACGTGTTTATCTTTATAGCTATTAATCTATTGCTAAGCTATAAATCTATTAGGAAGGGCTTTGAATATTGCCTTTCATCTGCTCCTTTCCTCTTCCTAAAATAGATCTCACTCAATAACCTTCCTATTCCTGGATAAGAGGTTCAATATCCATTGGTATCCTTCTCTTGTCAGACATGAGGTTATTACTGAATAATGATGATAATTAAAAGTACTCTAACTGATGTGACTAATAAAACAAATTTACATCAATGGTGAAGGGCAAATCTCAACACGTTGGGTTTGGTTTAGATAAGCAGCCAAAAGATTGATTATCCAAATGTTATCTAAAGGCTGTGTGCTAAAATGGGAGCAGCAAAAATTCAGATGAAAATCTTATAATAGCAGCTGCTTTGTGGTAAGTTCCTTCCTGCAGCTGGAAAAAGAACTGCTGTATTTTATAACTGAAGGCAATATAACCATTGATCAAAATGGGCTGATATATGATGCCTTCCCAGCACTTCTCAAACCATAATCACAGATACTGACACTTTTTGGGCATTGATGAATAGTTTTCAATGAGGTGGGGGGACTTGTAGCTTTCCATTCTGACCACTGAATATAAATAAGCTCAGTTCTGGAATTTTATGAGAAATATAAAAATATGTTTATATTAAAAATATATATCAAAGAATGTTTTATGCTCTATTTTTATTTTCATTTGTAATAAAGATTATAAATTTATATTATTACTTATAATATATCGTCATGTATAGCACATTCAGCTTTCTGCTCTAGGTTTTCCTTGCTTATGAACACTGTTCTCTTCAAAAGCAAATGCAAACCTTCTCGGCTCCATCTATATGCCAGCCCTTTCTGCTTCTCTGTCAATATAAATGTAAGCATTCCTTTCACTTCAGCCATGTTAGCTTTTGTCTACAAGATAAACTCTACTCTCCTTCAAACCTTTGAGTAAATCTCTCCTCAAATCCTATCTTTCCAAAAATGTGTCTAAGAATCCAGCCAACTTTCTGGGAAGTGAGTGAAAAGACAGATAAAAGAAAAAAAAAAAAAAAAAAGATGGAAATAATAAAGCTGAAGTGCTTATTCGCATTGAAGACTGTAGTTATTCATCTGTGTGGTTCCTCTCCCTTCCTTTAGCACTGGTGGAGTCCACTGTGCAGCAATGTAAGCACAGCCCTGATGTGATCCCTGAGGTGTGCAGGCAGGAGTGATAGTATTCACCTTATCCATCAATGGAACAGCTAAAATTCCCTTCTACTCCTCTAACTACAGAGCATACTCTGCCTAATGATTTTCTGTGCCTTGCTAACAAAAATAAATATTAAGCAGTTGAAAGACACAGGTTTGGAATAAAAGGCTAAAACCTCTGGATGTAAAAGGTATTATTTTTTTTCATGTGAACTTGAACATGCCAATTAATGGGCAAAAATTTCATCCTGTGAAAAAATTTCACATATAAAAAACTGAATAAAATACACCAAATAAAGTCTTTACCATGAACAGTTCACCAGCTCTAGTCCCTTGCTCAAGGAAACTCCAAACCTTAACTCACATCTCTGACTAGAAAGCCTGGGATTTAGTCTTTAGTTTTTAGACCTAAAATATAATGTCTTGCTCAGAATTAGTGAATGATGTCAATATGACATTATTCCAAACACATGATGACTAATATGGGCTATATAAAATCAGTTACCTTCCCTTTTTGTCTTCAATTTCCTTGAAGAGGAAAACACAAAAAGAATTCCTTAAAAATTAAAATTTAAAAAAAGAAACAAAAGAAATTCCTTCAATTTCCTATGAAGAAGCCGTTCATACTGAGTAAATTAAAAAAAACCCCACAACCTAAACACATTCATATAAAAACAATTTCCTTAGATAACAGCTTTCTTTATTCCTCTTGCTATTATTAAAGATGCTAGTGTTTGAATAGCTTTCTCCTTCACAAATCAGCTTTCCCTTCAGCTGAGGGAAGTCATAACCCCGTCTTTATAACATCTCATGCTGTTTCTTAAAAATAATTGTTGTGCCACCAGTGCAGAAAAGATCACAGAGCTGATGAACCCTTAATATGTTAAACAGTTACTCTGATTTGAAAAGCTATATTTTCAAATTAGATGCATCCTGGCCTTCAATTTTGCACTATCAGGATAAGGTACCTACACGCCCCGAGTGCACAAATTGGAGCACCTGTGATCTTGAGCCCTTAAAGGGAACACAAACAAGGATATCAAATACAAAGGGTTTGGCTATGGCATGTAAAGAAAAGCATTTCCAAGGTTTTGAGTACATATCAACTCCATCAGCTCCTGTTGAACTGAACAAGAAATGAAGATGCAGAACATTCTAAGATATCCACAGATAAGTGTTTAATCTTTACATTAATGTTATCTCTTTCAAAATACCACTTCACCTCATGGGAATGTTGTGGCTTTTTTACTGTAAGGGTGACAAAGCACTCAAGCATGTTGCACAAGGACATTGTAGAGTCTCCACCACTGGAGATATTAAGCAGCCATCTGAACAAAGTACCAGGCAACTGGGTCTAGCTGGTCCTGCTTGAGCTGGAGGGCTTGGACCAAAGGACCTCTGGAGGTCACTTAGTTTGGGATCCACTCCTTACAGTCAGAAGCTGCTCTTGCTTCCTAAATGAGGCTACCAAGATGAACTACTAGCAAAAACATTTATTTTTAATAGGAAGAAAAATCAGCTAGGTAAATGATGGAACATAAATGTATTTTCTTCTGTTGGATGGTGGGCATTATTTTTACATTCTCCTTGCTGTACTGATGTCTTTTTTAAAAAATGAAACAGTTTCTATGGTAATTTTCTAATTTTAAAAAAGTGAATGAAATAGCACTTCGTAAAATTTATAGAAAAACATGATTAAGGTAACATATTTTGTTAACAATTTTCAGGGGGAGAAATACATCCATAAAAAGAAAAATGAGGAAGGAACAAACTTAAGCAAAACATCAATTTTAAGTCACCTGAAACACGATTTACTTTTCTGATGCATTATATTAGTCAGATGAATCCTGAAGAAAAAGGAAGAGAACTTTCCTTTGAAAGAATTCTTTATCTGCTCTAGAGAAATTGAACTCTTGGTTAGGGTATGGGTGGTTGAAAACCAGTGCATAGATAACCATTTATTAGACAGCCTATAGCCATATTTACCAGTAAATCCAGCTTAGAAAAAAAAAAAATCTAACAATACTTCAGCTCTGTAAACAACTCCCCATGCTTTTGTTTTTCTGCAGGATTGCCTGGTGCCTCCCTGCTCACGCTGTTGAGGACCCGGAGGGTAGTTGTACACCTCTGGTCCCCCAGGTATTCCTCCAGTGTGCCATCCTACCCTGACACAACCCCTCAGTCAGGAGGAAGCATTGCCAGCTGAGAGCTGTATGGAAGTCCTCTGGTAGAATATAGAACCTCCATGTCTGAAAAAAAAAACCCAGCAACAATGTTTTCCCACAAAATTCTCCTTACCTTCTGGCCCACAAGTACAAATTTTGGAGGGTTTGGAAGGTGCAGAACATATACTCAAATCCCCTGCTGACACTGAGAATTCTGACTCATATGCTTAAGGTTAAGGCTCAATGTCTTTGAGATGGAGACTGGATGCAAGTACATCCTATAGTCAAGTCACACTTATGGACTCACAGTGTACCCTTTAGATTTGATAGTACTGACCTTCCACACTGCCACAGCACCAAACCAAAACTGAGTGTAGGCACAAAGCTCCCGGGCATTTTTCAGCTTCTTATGGTGACACCAAAGAGATTGTCCTTTCACTTTTTTTGTTGTCTCCGTTTGTAGGTTCCTTTCGAGTCAGGATTGCTATTTCTTTAACATAAAAAAGGACTGCTTTATCTTACAAACTAAAGTCATTGGGAATGTTAATTTCAAAATTCACTAGAAAATTAATAAGGGTTCCCACAGAAACTAAAAGTTACTTCAGCCTTTCATGTCCAGGCAGGTTTGCATGGCTGTAGGAGCTACCCACTCACACTATGACAATTATTAATTAAACTGATCCAGAAAGGAATTAAATACTCAAAACACCTGTGAAACTTAGCAAATGTGACACACAGAATACTGTACACTATATCACCCAATATCTCCTGCAATAAGTAATAATCTCCTTAAAAAGGAGGTCATTCATCTTCCCTCCTGAAATGGTTTATTTTCCATGTCTCACCGTGTTAACTTTGAGCTGTTGGAAGTGGGGGGATCAAGACATAGGCAAAGCAAACTAGGATATTGACAGAGAATGAAGTGACCCTTAAGGAGAATGTTGATTAATTAGGTGAGAGGTTTGACACCAAGGATTACATGGCAGTATCTAGTTTGCTTGTTATGATTTCTCTTCGACAATTTTGTCCTAAAACTTCTTTAGGAAAGCAATGCAGACTCTGGTTTCATTGAGGACCTAGTTTGATATGCTTTTCCTTCAGATACCCCATCAGCCAACAACTAAATCTTCCAGGTTGTTTTGCTGCTGCTGTTGTTGTTGTTTTGTTGCTTTATTGTTTGTTGAGGCTTTTTTTTCTTGATTTCTTTCACATTTCTGGAAATAAACTATTGTGCATGTAAATTTTAGAAGCAGGAAGTGATGACTAATTAGATCTAATGTGATCACTAACCTGTGATCTACTAAGCCTTGTAAAGAAAAATGAAATGGATTTTTGATAATAAAACAAGATTGGCATCAGGATTAATATCATTTTTGCTGAGACCAAGCCCTGAAATTAGTAAAAAAATTCTGGTCTGACTTTATTACCCATAGATCATAGAAGCTGCACAAATGTCTCTAAAGCCACTCCAAAGTACTTATTGCCTTCCTTGTTTATGAAGAGCTCTCACAATAAATCAGTCTTCACATTTTCAAATGCATTTTTACAGTTTTTATCAGGTATAGCTGCTAACTTCCAAGACAAATTTATAAGGGAAGAAAGTGGAAATAGTTCCACCCAAAATTAAAGAACGTTTTTTTATAATTTGCTATATACTATTGTTTCTCTTGAACATTAATAATAATTTGGGGAAAATTAAATAGCAATCTCAATTTCAAATTACTTTAAGAAAATCAATATTTAAGAAGACCAATATTGAAAGAGAAATAATGTTAAAATGACCAAATCTGTCAATGGAAATTCAAGGAAAAAATCAACTAAAATTTTCAGATTTAAAAGATTAGTTGTAATGTCACTAGAATATCAGTATGTGAAAATCTTTTTTTTTTAAGAAAGTATCTGATTATTTCAGACTTAGAAAGTGAGGCTTATATGCTAGGTTCCAGATAGGTCTGTCTTATTTTCCAACTTTTCCACTAATTTGTTTGCCATATTGAAGTTCCTTGGCTTGTTTATATCTTCTAATAGGTCTGGTCAGTTTCAAATAATCCTATTTAAACCCACATTAAGCCAATTAACTCATTCAGATTTGAAAACTGTATTAATATAACATGGGAATGGTAGTTAAACATTTTATAGCTTTTCATTAAATTACATGGATCTTTCCCCATTGAAAGAGTTTTAAATCTCTCTCTCTTTTCCCTTTCTCTTTCATAAAAAAGAGCTCTCTGAAAGGACACCTAGGAACTAAAACATTTTTTGCCTTCAAATAACAGTGTTGAACTGCCTTAGTTCTCAGCAAGGATCAGTGCCAGTTTCATCACTGATGCCCTTCCAGCTCTTTTCTCTGCAGTTTAGCAAAAACATGACTAACATGGTTCAGATCTTCTTTGTTGCTTCTCTGTGAAAACTCCAATTCTGTAATAATAAAGCTTAAAACCAAGAAGGTTAAATTTTGTGTTCAATATTTTGTAAAATATTGTTTGATTAAGTAGACACAATTAGCCACTTAAGAACAAAGAAACACAGGAAGGTCATGCTGAAGCAAGTCACTATGTCTGCCATCAGATTAGGATGAGATTAAGTGAGACTGAACTAGCATTTGCTGTTCCTATTAGATTTAATTCTGACCAGTCATGAGGAATTATTTTAGGAAGTAATAGGATTAACTAAGCAAAACCCAAGATGCAGCATTCACTTTTTCACTAAAATAGAAGTGTTCTTATCAGTCTTTTATTATTCATTAATGCTTATGACTGGTTCTATTAGCAGGTGCTTGTGGCAAGATCAATGTAAAAATCACAGAAAAAACAACTTGCATATCTGTATTTGGAAGCGTTCTTAGCTAACTAAGTTTGTCTAACTAATAAAACTCATCTGAGTTAACAGGAGTGGAAAGATCTCCCAGCTACTTATGTCCAACTTTCCAACCTAAAAGTATTTTTGTGTCTTTTACGGTTTTTTTATTGGTTTTATGGTTTTATTTCTTGTTTAAACATTTTCAGAAACAAGGGACTTAGATGGAATTCCGTGTGTGTGTATACATATTCACAGTGGTCATGGTAGAGAGAAGAAAATCCTTAGCATGTGATCTATTCATCTAGCACAAAGGTGGGAAAAGAAGTACCGGTATGTTATCTTTGAGCATTGAATATACATGTACACACACATATTAAAATGAGGCAGAAAGAGGTCAGAAACTGGCTGCAAAGGTCAGGCAAAGAATTCTTCTTCAAAGAGAAATAGATTGGGAGCAGAAATAGATTTTCTGACAAAGGAATGCTTTCAAGTACGCAGGAAAATCTCAATTTATTTTCCTTATTTCATTTGCAAACTAAACATCTCTCTATCTCCCAAAATAAAAAAAAACCCACAGTTTTGTTTTTGTAGGAGTTATCAACTTCTAGTCTGAATGAGCAGCATTCTGAAGAAATGAAGAAAAGGAAGAAAATTCACAAATTCCACTTAAAATGTCAGAGTAGGGCACAAAAGCAAACGTGAGACTTTCACATAAGAAAGGTCGTTTTTACAGTATCCTGGTTTAAAGTGTCAGTCTGGTGAGGTAAGTGACATAAGGAAAATTCCGATGCAATAGCAATCTTGAACCAGCAGCTCACTCAGTTGGGCCTGCACCAGCTGTTTTTTTCCAGTGCTTTGTAGGAAAGGGAGAATCCTGTGCTGCAGGAAGGGGATCTGGCTGCAATACAACTGGGCACGAGGAACCAGAGCTCCATCACTTGCACTGAAATAAGTAGACATGTTTAAGTGGGCGCAGTAATTGCTGTACGAATTGCCAAGGCCAGGGCTACAGATTAAGCAGCTGCAGATAGTTGCCAAATGCTCCACCTATATCTTCTATGAGGAGCAGAGATAGAATGCAGTGCCCTTTGTGTTTGAGTGTCAAGTCTGTGGAACATTTGGTTGCAGACATAGGACTTATTCAGCAGAAAGGCTCTCAAAATTTTAAGAACTTAGAACACTTAACTGGTTCCTGCCAAATGAAATTACTTTAGTGCTAAGGTGGAGCTGAGATTGGTAGATGACTCTTGAAACACTGGTGAAATCACTAACATTTCAAATCCCTATTGTGCATTGATTTTCAGGACACTTTTATTGATCATTGATCGTACTGTTTCCTATTGATTAGCAGGTTTCTCCGTGCATTGATAATTCTGTGCAGCATTTATGTCTCAGTCATAAAATATAAGACCCCCAAGAGCTTGAAAAGATGGGGGCCATTTGAAAACTACTCAGTAAATGATTAAGTTAGAGCAATTAGCAGCTAAAAAATCTAAAGATAGTGCAAGTGTAGGGATTATTTCAATAATCAATATTTAGGGAGAGAAAAAAAGGATAGTAGATGAAAGGAGGAAAAATAAAAAATTTAGAAGGAAATGGGATCAATTTCTAAATATATTTTCATTCTCATTTGCATTTACAAATCTAACAAAATGCTCCTGAATCCTTATGTATCACTACTTTCTAGGGCAGACCTGAGCTATCTGCTTGATCCAGTTAGTTCACAGGCAGGTCCAGGTTAAAGAACAACAAAAAATAACACTTGCTCTCTCCCCCTCAAAAAAACCCACCAAATCCAAACAAACAAAAAACCCACTACACCTTATTTAGCATATATTAATCTCCTCCTTTCCCAAATAGTTAGTTCAGTTACTATTGTTAAATTCCTTTACAAATATTTTAATCAATTTGGAAAACTTGCATATGCAACAACAACAACAACAACAAAATTATTATTTGCCCACAGACTTTAAAGCTAAATAATAAACTGAGATCTCATACATTTAATACAATAAAATTAGGTTCTACACAATCACCTTAATATTCTACAGCTTTAAGGCTATGGAGGAACAAATCTAGTATTTTCATCTCCAGGGGAAATCCAGGAGCTTTTGTGTTCAGATAAGTATCCCAGACATTTTCCAACTTCACTTGCTGAGACAATCAAGGAAAATACCAGCCTCCACACACAGTGGTTTCTGTGATGAAGAATTCCAGAAATATGGAGAAAGGAGGAATTCTGGTGCTCTGGATTGCAGATGCTGAGGACCTAAACACACCACAGCACACATGTACTGGTGAGTTTTGAAGTAGTATCTGACCATTGATGTACCTCCCTCTCCTAAGAAGTTAGCTCAGACTTTCTGACATCAGTGACTTTTTTTTTGTGAATCAAAGTGCAGAGCAGGGAAGAAAATCCCCCTCTTTTTTTTTTTTTTTTTTGCAGTTTACGAGAAAAATTTTGTGACAATGTACCAGAATTGTGGCAGCTTTTAGATAGGCCATGTAAAGAGAAAAAGAGGGAAAAGTTCTTACACTTTGCTGACAAGTGTACATATCTACACAAGCAAGGAACATTGACCACAGCTGTTCAGCCAGAATTCTTTAAGTGCTCCCTGGGGCCAAGTGGGTCTGATACAAATGAACACTGTACCACTCCTGTGAATCAATAGACATCTGTGTTAATGTACAATATCTAAAAATTTAATAAATTATTTTACACAAT
>VZTN01026051.1:2008-24321 GCA_013400515.1 Erpornis zantholeuca
TTGCCCCTCCTGCAAAGATGATTAAGTAGGACAGGTAAAATAAATCCTGGTCCTTCTGGACAGCATGGCTAGAAATCAGATGAGAGTCATCACGATGTGGTACACATGTCTATCAAATTGAAATCAAAGCTATAAAATATCAGTGCTAGAATGGCTAAAAGAAGTCCTGAACAACAAGCAAGGAATGTCTTAACTCCTTTTTGGCACAGAAAGCCAATTGTCTCTTGAGCAGCAGAACTGGCTGGGATATGCATCTTCCTCTCTTCCATCAGCTTTCTCACCATGACCCACCTGAGGTGTTGCATATTGGTAACATCTCTGGATTTCCAGTATCTCTTTTCTTTTCCTGCCTTCCTCCTTCCCAGATGATAGACCCACAGACCCACAGACGTGTTCTACATGTGCTGACGAACGAGATAAAAGCTGTGGGGAGAGGCCAGCTGGCATGCCAGAGCAAATACTCTGGAGTTCCCTTCACAGTTTTTTCATGGGTGGAAGCACTGAGGGGAGGACAAGATGTTAGACCATCTGCAGTGTTTGACCCTTAATCATCCACTGATGACTAGAAAACTTGAGTGAACTTTGTATTTTTAAGACAATGCTTTATTGAATTTTGTTGAGGCTGATTGCAAGAGGTATTGTGAGTGGAGCATCAGGACATCTAAAGAAACAAACATATTGATGGTCAGAATTTTGAAGGAAATAACGTCCAAAAGAATTAGAGTAATACAAATAGAAATAATGGAGGAAAAAAAAGAAGAAACACTACGAGTTCACAAAAGTAAAAATAGAAACCCAGTTGTAAGAAATGGTCTTCGTATAGCAAAAAAGAGCAACAGTCTTCTGAGGGAAGAGAAAGGGAAGACGGGGCATGGCAACATTCAGATGAGAAGCTTTCCTGAAAAGTAGCCTGCTAGAGTAAATCATTTTAAAAATTGCTTTCTGAAATTCTCTGCTCCTTCCTGCTCAAGAGAGGGGGCTTAGATTTAGTAGGAAGAAGAACAGAGTAGGCACCAGACCTGTCTGAAAGACTGATATTTACACAGTCAGAAAGGAATCAGGAGAGCTCAGGCTGGAATGCAGCATGCCTTGTGCTCCTATACAGTACCACACTGTCTGAGCTCTGCAGTGTTTCTCACAGCCAATAGGAAAGAATTTTTTTCCTTTTAGTTACTGTTCTGAGCAAGTGGCAAGACATAGCAAGACAAGATGCAAACCCATAGATCTCTCTGTCTTCCAAGTTTCTGTTCAATATAGATAGCTATTTCTAAATAGCTGGAATTTGCCTTTCCTTCACCAAAACTCTCCAATTTAAAGTAGCATTTCCAGTGGTTTCAGTCCTCATTCAGACTGAAAGAAGATTCAATTTTAGAAAAAAATTGTGGGATGAAGGGACTACATCATATTTGCAAAGAATAAAAGTGTAAGTGAGGGTTAGTTCAAAGCATGAGCCATTGCAAATGCACTTTGCCTACATTTCTCATCACTTCTTGAAATATTTAACATAAGGCCCTATTGGTAAGACACTTATACAACTTGCTTTCCTGACCCTGACCATCTGACATCCCGAAAGTCATCACCAACTACAGGGTGAATGGCTTTGCTGAACAAACCTGCCCATGCAAGACACATCCTTGGGCTTTGGTCATCCTTCAAGGTAGAACCTGCAGAAGTGTTATCTAGGTTGTCTTGCAGAAAGCACACTCAGAAATATGTCTAAGTGTGTACTACTGTAAGCAATTAAAAATTGCAGAAGTTAAACTTGTGATCAGAAGAGACCTAAGGCAGTGTAGACATAGGTGCATAGGTCTTGGAGAAGGTAAAATGTGCCCTTGGGATCCAACAAAAGATATCCTGGCAATGAGAGCTCCCTCATCATAGCATAGCATTAGGTGGTAGCCATCAGAATTACAGTGAGGGAAAGTGAGACCCATTTTGTATGGATGAAAAAGCAGTCTGGGAATTGAAAAAGAAACACATTTCCCCTTGTTTTGATGTCTCCAACCTCCCTGTTCTTCCGACACATAAGGACTTTTCTAGGATGAAACATTACTAAATTCTTCCTCACCTTTGATGACACAGTTTTCTTACTAAGCTGGAAAGTTCAATGTAGAAAGAAACCCACATCAGAGCTGAATTTCTCTACTTCTCAGAAGCACCTCTTGGTTTAACAATAAATTATACTGTTTATTACTAGATGAAATATTATATCTCATTGGGAAGCTGCTGCTAATGTCACTCTCAGGGTTCTTTATAAAACCTTTCCAGTGGTTTCAAATGCTGTTAAGTAACCCAGACCTCAGAAATTAAAAAAAGTTTTCCACCTTCCAGAGCAAATGTAGATTTTACCTCTAACATTTATTCATGATGAATTAATGATATTAAATAGCCAACCCCTAAATGACTCACTAAGATAATGAGAGGTATTAGGTACTTAGGATGATGGAGTCACTTAGGTAATGAAGTGAAAGGACCTAGATGGAAAAATAGATCTGATTCTGAAAACCAGCGGTTTGTGAGAAGTGTTTTTTCTAAATAAGAAGGGTAACTCAGTATGTAAAAACAGCAATGGAAAGGGAATCTGGTCCAACTTATGCAAAAAGCCTCACTCCTCAGTGTTTGCTAATTCTCAACCTTGCCTCTCTGGCCTTTACTTTTAGAACAAGGCTTCTTTAACTCCTGCTGATGCAATACCTAAAAGCAGGGCTCAGCCTTCAGTGTCCAGTGTGTTAAACTGGTGCTGTGCTGCTAATGTGCTCCATTGTATGGCACTGCAAAGATTAAAGCCCTCATGCAGTAAGCACCCTTATAGGAAATTATTCCACTATCTGATACATGTCACAGAGGATTTCCTCCTATGTAAAACATTGACACAAATTGCTGAGCTACAAGATTTATCCATTTACTGTGCCACATTTTTCACAGGATTTTACCTTCTTGCACACAAAGATTACATTATAAACCTATTCGTACAGAGAAAATTCATTTTAAAATATAAAAAATTCAGCATAGCACTTATTCTGTCAAGAAGCGTTTTTCCTAGAGTGGGAGTTTCTTGAAGCAGATTTGGCTGTACAGTACATTATGACCTTTGGAATAAAATGAAAAGCCTGTGGGACAATACCAGATTTTGGCAGGATAGAGTTGTCGCTTTTCAGTTTTCACTTCAGCCGCTGGCCAAATGCCACACCACAGCCTTGTTCTAACAGTGTAACTCACACCACAGCCATCACCATCCCATGTCCTGAATGCCCTATACCAACCACTACCCACTCTGAAATAAAACATTACCTGTCATCTCTTGCTGCAGATTTTAGTAGACATATTCCGTATGTATGGGTAGTAGATGCCTCTGAAATATTCATGTAGTTCCACTTTTGCATCCTGTGTCCAGGATTTCCACTCCCAGTTTGCCTTTTAATTTTTCAGTATTGTTTTGCTGGATAGATTGTCTGTTGCAGAGAACTATGAAGAAAGAAAAAAAAGAAAGAATGAACAATTTCATGCTTTTAAGGATCAATTTGACTTCTTTTACATGTTCATCTGAATAACTGACAATTTATGAAAATATCACCCCAAAGTTCTGAATCTAGCATTCACTATAGAAGCACAGAAAACCCATCCTTAGAAATTCCTAATAATCTTTGATCTCAAAATTATACAATTCCACAGAACATACTGTGTCTCTGCCTGCTACTTTTACCAAAAAATGTTTGGCTAATAACTTTTAGGGAATTCTGAGTGATTGTGTACTAAGTTCTGAGGATCTTACTCAGGTTTTACTCAGATAATTTCACTTAGAAGGACTAGAGTTAGCCATTTTATTTTAAACCAGAATGAAAATCAAGGGATTTTCTAGGAGTTATTAACTTATCTTTCCCTTCCTCATTGTGGTACTTTGCTCCAGGTGCATCAAAGAGGTTATCAGTTTTCAAATATATACAGTTTTGATGAAAAGCAGTCAGTAAGCAAGTTCAAAAAATTGTTTTCAGTGGTCTCAGGCTTTCTGGCAGTGGAGTTTTCTTTACCTTCTGGTAGATGCTTGACTACCAGGAACCCCGAGGGCTGCAGGCAGCTCATCAAGACCTGATGCTTGAGAAGAGAGCAGATGCCAGTTACTGACTTTAGGATTTGCTAGGCATACCAGAAGATCCATTATTTTCCTCACCATTCCAAGACAAGTTCTGTCATCCAACTTGAACAATGGCAGGAAAAATGGATCAGGTAGGGGCTTGTTCTTCCAATGCCACAATCAGTATATTTGGTCTTTTCCCACACTTTGATGAAGGTGATATGTGTAATTGTTGGCTTGCAGACATTTTCTAACTTAAGTTAATTCCAGAAAAATAATCAATTAATGAATGACTAAAGGAAGTAGTGGGTAGGACTCAAGCATCTGGGTGGTGTACAGGTGTCACATGAGGAAGATATGCAAAGAGATGAGGATTAAGATGATGAAGATAAAAAAAAAAATAGGTTTTTGTCTTAATGCTGCAGAATCAAATTATGAACTCAAAACCTTTACATCTGGCAGAAGGGATTGATGGAAATCATTGGAGAGATATCAACAAGGAGGAAGGTTGAAGCTCAAGGTCCAAAATAAATACAAATCAAAGATATGATCAGAAAACAAGGGATTTTCTCCCTATGACACATTTTCAGAAATGTTAATTATTAAGATTGGAGAATAATAATGGGTTGTTACACCCTGTGTCTTTGAGGCTGCAGTACCAGATGGATCAGGAGTCCATGAACAAGTCTGTCGTGAATGATCATATTCTAAAATGTGGCAAAGTTAATCCTTGTTTCACATATGGCCGTAAAAAAGAGTGAGCAGCAGCAGTGAGCCCCGTTGCCAGTTGTGTAGCACCAGTTTCATGCCAGCTAAGTTTCAGTAAAGTTCACTCGCACTGGTGTGAAACTTGTGTAAAGTGTTGAAAGCCGTGCCTCATATATCTACCCCTCTTGCCTGAAAATCAAGGTTTTCCAGACGTTGCAGTGCCTGTACAAGCTGCTTTTCTTGGACCACTCTTGGGCTGCACAGGATCACTGCAGAGGAGGAGGGGAGTGACTGTTCCAATCCGCCCCGAGGCCTGAACTCTGTTCCCCAGTCAGCGCCATGCCCTGATTTATAACCTGATCCAAGAATCCTACCTACAATGCAGCTATATCAACACCTGCATCCTGGGAAAACAAATGCTTTTTATGGTGAGATTGTTGGGTACAAATAAGCTGAAAAGCATAAAGCTGGCTTGGGGCCAGGCCCAACAAAAGGCATCAGGCACTGCAATGCTCAGTGTTGCTGGTTTCAGAATTAACTATTAAAGGGATCATTAAAATGACATGTAAAATCAGCCTGTTACTGTGAGGTGCTAAGTGCTTCCACTGAAATGCTTTAAGGGAGCTGAGCCTTCTCTGCATCTTATAAGATTGGACCCATATTTTCCAAAAATGTGATGAAATGATGCATTTTTTTTTACATCTTGACAAATCAATTTCCTGAATGAGTGTTGAGTTCACAGAAGGGGCAGCACACGTTGCATTCCATTAAAAATTTTACTAAACATTTTTCTTTTTGTCTTTTAGCTGATGTATATCGTGTGCTGTGAACACTGAAAATTAATGCTAATTTATTTATCATTAAAAATAAGGAAATGAGGCTAAGCAGCAAGAAGCAAAAGTCTGGAAAGTGTGAAAGTATGTTCTGTATTCATTAATTACTACAGAAAGAAAGATATAGAAAGGTACTATTTTTGTTTCACTTGATAATCTCAAAGGGACACCAAATAAATTGGGGGTGACTGAACTATTAAAATTGCTTGTTTAATGGCTTCTCTCTTACCAGGGGGAAAACTTTTCAGCCTGTTTAGACTGAAACAATCTAGGTGGAAAAAAATCTGGTCCCATAGATTTGTTTTGGCGCCAGTTTTAAACCCCTCTGCCTCAACTGCTTCATTTTGATCTAATTTAGTTACATTTTCATCAAGATGAACATGACAACTTCAGTGGAGACCATCTCTAGATATAGTAGAGATCAAAAGGTAATTTTCCTCCCATGTAAAATTATTTCAGGCTCAAAGGTTGTCTATCAGATAGGTATCTATGTTTGGTTTCTACCATAATCCAAGTAGTGATCATACCCCTAAAGTGGATATTCATTTAAATATTTCTCTCCTTAGAGAAATACTTCAGTCTCTTTATACAAACCAAGTGCCTAAGCTGGTTTGGAGAAAGGACCTGGAGAAGGTCTTTACAGAGATACTAATACAGGGAGGAAGAAAGATTGCTGTGGAGTGAGGAAAGACGAGGGGGAGATAAGATGGCTTTTTAACGCAGGGGAAGGCAATGAAAGGGACCCCAGGAAACAAGGGTCTGCTTTTCCACGACCTGAAGTGGGTTTTTTCTTCTGGCTAAATTGGTGCATAATTGTTCCCTGTATTTGGGGAATAGGTGGCTCCTATCTCAGGTTACGTTTTAAAAACATACTGTGATCTCAGCGGTTATTATATCTTGTATTTATTTTATTCTTAGAAAAATTAGATCTGTTGTTTCAGAGAATCCTAACCATGACTGCTAGACTTCCATCAGCCAAAGAACATGGATTTTACTAGGTGCTAGCTAATAAGTTGGCTGAGTAGTTCCACTGACAAATCAAACAAGACCAAATATTTAATATGCTTCTATTCATATGCTGGTTTTCCCAATCTGCAAAAACAGAACGTGAAAGAGATTTTCATATTGCTGCAATTACTATAACCACTGTTAGAGTTCATCTTTTCAAGTACAGCCAGATTATCTCTTCAATTATTGCCATTAATTTGAATACAACATATAGTGTCAGCTTTCCAAACTAAAGTGAATGGAATTGTAAACTTCAGGAAATTTCCAAAACCAAAAAGACAAGAGGGAAAGACAACATCAAAATCTGAGAAAGTTAGTAAGGTTTAGCTTAGTAGGAAATATTTTTTCACCGGAGGGAGGTTTTAAATTGCTTCAGAAAAATAGAAATGCAGGAGCCATTTCTCTTTTAAAAAATATGCCACAGTAGTCAAGAAAAATATGATTTATTGCAGGATTCTATGCCTAAGTTTTAGGTGTTTATCTGCAAGTGTGTGCTTATGTGCTTTTCCAAAGAGAAGTGTATTTAAGCAAGTGCTTAAGTTCAGTATTGAACTAGTGCCTTAAAGGTCTAAGAGGACACCTCTTGGGACTGGATTTATCTACCTACTTTCAACCACTTAACAGAGACATACCCAAAATAAGAGCCTTGTGACCCTACTCTCTCTCTACTGGGAGATTTATTGAATATAGATGGAGTTTAGGGAAAAGTGGCCTCCACAGTTAAATTCTTAGGTTCCATGGGATGAATCCAGGCCAATCCTGAACTGAATCTAATTTAAATAAATGGTCTTTTTGCTTTCAAGCCACCTCATCAGGAAATGTGAGAGAAGAAAGGCTGAGTCTGCAGTATGACCTGAAATCACCTAAGAAATATGAAAACAGCAGAGAGAGGATGCAGTCACCAACAGTTAAACATTTGTCTGGAAAATGAAAAAACAGGAATAAAAAATTCTACCTGAGGGGATTAAAAACTTCCTGTTTTTTTTTCTCAGATTATGGTATCAGCCACTGCAATAAAGGCCATGGCAAGCCAGGATAAGGACCACAACACATACTTCCTCGTGGAGACATGTCACTGATCAAAGAAGAATTCAATGTTTATAGGTCAAAGAGAAATTAAGGAGACATCTTGTTATTGTGTTGCTCTGTGATTACAACAGTCATCTATAAAGGAAGTTGTAAGTTCTCATCCTTCCTGGCCATGCTCATTATGCTTTTTAAAACTTAGAGAGATTTTAATGGAGAATTAGTCTGTCTCTAGTAGGAATGTAAGTACTGATGTCCTGACTTGTTTATTCACTGTGATTGTTGCTGACATGCTGTACATTTTTTTAATGGCAACATGGAACAGGATTTGCACCTAAACATGACTTAACTACCTACATATAAAATTAGGAAAATAAAATTCCTGTAAGCTGTAAATGGAAATTTTCATATTTGACTTGGATTTGAGTTAATGTTGCATCCCTTGTAAATTGGCTCACTGATTATCACATGGTTATCACATGTTAAAGAATCAAGAAATTATCAGAATGCACCATGTGAATGTTGGCTAAATTCAGCAGTCAGAACCTGTGTCAAACCTGTATCTCTCTGGAAAATTGGGATGTAACTGGATCAAGTTGAAACACATCACTCATTCTGTGTCTCTCAGATATGAGTGACAGTCAAGATGATGAAATTCAGAAAATAACCTATTTTACAACAGATGGTTATGAATGGTTTTCACTCAGCTAAGGTAATGAGAAACTTAAGATTCACAGAAACGTATCTCATGTAAGAGATGACACAGGAGGAGGGAAAAACCAACACAGCAATTTGTGACTGATCTGAGACTAAAAACTTGCAATATTAGCTGGCAACTCCCTGATAGAAACATGGAGGAAAAGGAAAAGGAAAAAAAACATGATCCACATGATAAACCTAGAAATCATTATTAACAAAACAGTTGGCGTTTGACAGGCAGCAAAAGTTTTAACTTAAGAATGAAATTTCCCAAAGATCTTGTCTGACACTTTAGTGAGAGGTTTCAAACTGTTTTAAGAAAAAGGAGTAAGAATAAGAAAATTTTTAAATGAGTCAAAAAATAAGCAACTCACGTGCAAAGGAAAGATCCTCTTACCCTAAAACAGACTATGATGTTTATTGCTCTAGGATTCACGTAGCAAAGAAGAACTACTAGAGTGTATTCATTTGCTAGCCCTTTAGATTAAAAAAGAGACAAATCTCTGCCTTCTTCAGACAAAGTTCTAAAGAATTATATATATATACACATATAATGTGACAACTTTCCTCTGCCTATGAGAGGAGCCATATTGGGGAACATGGATAATGCCAAATAGCTTTCAACAGGGTGCCCTAAGAATAACAGAAGGTATTTGTTCACACTCAACAGTCCCTTTGAGAAATATTGTTTCTGCAGACTACCATTTGGGTTCTTTCCAGCCCCTGAGGGGTTTGACTGCAAAATATAACATTTTTGTTGGTAGGGAGGTTACAAAAGACTATAAAGATGATGTTTAACTATGAGAAGAGAAATCTGTATTATGTAACCAGAAGCTTTGGAAAACATGGGTCAGCTGAGATAAATCTGAACAAGCAGAAATGTAACTTGTATATGAAGACAATAATATATGTGTGTGTAAGACAGTAAGTGGTAGGTCACATCAGAGTTGAGGCTTTTAACAGAGGAGTGTTTTAATAGATGTGACATTGATCCAAAATTATTTGAAAATAGTATTCGTGTATACACTTAGCCTAACAGCCTAAACTGACGACCTGGGAACATTACAGTGCAAAGTTATTCAACAGACATGAGAAACTGAAGCAAAGAAGCTCTGATCCTGAGATATAATGGCATGAGGAGCAACATTAAATTCTTAGAAGATGCTGCAAACAGGCTATTCACTAGGTCTTCATGTAACAGCACAGCTGAAACTGGCAACCATCATTTTATTCATCATAGATTTTAATTATTCATCTGCTCAAATCTTTGGCCTTGATCAATGGTGTAAAAAGTTCCATGCTTTTGTTCATGTGAGGGTTCTAGTAGCTTAAACTGCCCATAAAATTGTTCTCAAAGCTAGAAAGTGGCCCAGAAATACCCACCCCAAAGGGAATATTCTTTCAGTTAAAAATGGCAGAACAATGTGACAGTCACCAGCACCCTTTCTAGAGGACTCAACAGAAGGGATGGGATCAACATCCATCAAGGAAATTGTTTATCCATCTCCTTATTTGAAAATGTGCAACCTCTCTTTAAAATTGAAAGAAGATCGCTGGTGACTTGACAGTATATAAAAGGCAATTATGGCAAAAGGCACATGTCCTGTATCACAAAATATGCCTGGCCATGCTTTGTGAAAATAATGCTGTTACTGGGGGGAAAATGAACATGAACAGAAGTAGTGAGGAGCACAATGTCTGGCAATCTGAAGAGGCTGGCACCTTAAGAGAGCCACATGGAAACAGTGACATGTTTTCCACCTCCCTGAAGGGGGAAACAGAGATATTTGGCAGGCAATGATCCCAAAAGTTGAGGCATAAGACAGGAAAGTAAAAAACCAAGAGTAGTGTTATCTTCTGAAAACAATGATCTTTATTACTTGGAGAGCCTCAGTGAGCCTTGACTGCCTCACAGACCAGCTGAACATCCTCAGTAATTTTAATTATTTGACTGATTACTCGTATGTGCAATGATGTATTAAATAATGCTGTTTTTCAAGTGATCCCATTCCACACCTTGACTTCACAGACACCAGGCCTTTAAAAGAGTGTGATTAGGGTACTGTGAAGTTCTCAACACTGTTTTGCAAAGGCAGTTAGACCCAGGTACAGAGAAAATGGGTTTTAGGAAACCTTCAAGTCAGAAATTCAGAATGGTGTTAACTGCATGCGAGACGATAAAAAAGTAATCTTTGTAACTGGATCCTTTGGGGGTAGTAAAAATGAGTTTATCTGCTTTTCAATCCCTGTAATATCAGTGACATATACACATATGAAATATACCGTTTCCTGATTTCTAGGCTTGGGATGCAGTATCTACCCTTGCACCCTCTGGAGGAATTGAAGAGTCTCTAGAAAGACTTTGTACAATGCCCTCTTTTCCATTAAAACAAATATATAGCCCCAGAATACCCAGTTTGTCCTGGAAATTATGCGGGGATAGTCTGAGGAGTTTGGCTGTCTAATCTGCCTTGTCTTAAAGATCAAGCACTGTAATCTGTTTTGTTTGGGTCCTCTGTATGTGAGGGGTACGTGGGCAAGGGGAACACTTCCCAATAAAGGAAGTTTGTATGTCAGTCAGGAAAGAAGGGATATGAACTGTAAGGGGAAACTTTGCCAAAAGCACGGGAGTACTAAATCCTTAGTCAACTGATTACTTCTCCTTGTTAACTATCATTGCATCAGAGCTAAGTGGAAGCTGGCAAATACAAACAGTTGTTTTGGGGTAAGCATAATTTCAGCTATAACTATTTTCATTTACTTGGTATCTATCACATTATGGCAACACATGTTCTTTGTGAACCAGGTGTTCACACAGGGAAAAGGAGAAGGAAAGGCTTGCAATTCCTAAGGCTGCAGGCACCTTAAGAATAAAAGGCACAACTTTTCAGATGTTATATATTCTAAAACCCTCTAGAAACAAACATAGCTAACACTATAGCACAAACACTTTTACTTCCTCTCAGCATCATTTCACAGCTTTCAGCTTATGGAAACATTTTTCCAAGTTTAATTCAAATAGTCCTTCAGAAATTTTTAATAGTCTAATGAAATCTTAAGAGGGGTGGGCAGGCTATTTCTCCAATCCCTGTTCTTGAAAAAACACCTTTTGTGTGGAATTTGTGGGAATCCCTCCCCGGAGGCGCAGAATGCAATAAAGATAAGAAGGACTACACCTTGCAGCACAGATCTGTGGGGCTGTATGAAAGGGGCTGCACAGTTACCAGCTGTCTGCTCCAGTCTTTTTCTGGAGAACAGCTGGAAATGCGTTCTCCAGAGATTGCATCTGGCTGGATTCCTCTGCACTCAAATCCCATTGATCTGGTTCCGACCTAGCCCTCTGTACTTGCAGTTCAAAGAACAGCGAGGTCTGTAAAGAAATTATTGCCATATTGTTCAATCGGCCACAGTGAGCAATATATAGGATTATAATTAGGAACACATTAAGGAAAACAGCTCAGTGGAGATAAGCTGTTTGACTGCATACGCTTTTTGATGAGGGCTTAGTGCCAATCCCAGAATAAAAAAGATTAAATGTTTGTTACCAATTCTTTTGAACTTCTGGCAGAACATGTGGTAAAGCATTTTTGATTCAAATTAAAAGCATCCTAGGATAAAAATAACCCTGTTCTGTTAGACCTTTCCAAGTGAAACCATTTGTAAGCTGATTTATTGTCTTTTCTTTCACCTCCTTCCACCAGCATGATTAACATATGCATTTCTGAATCACATGTAAGCCTGGACAGGTATTTGTCTTGTTACACATCTGTGGAACAAATGGCAATACAAATTGTATACAGAACAGATGTAGATTTTCAAAGTCTCAGCAAATTGTATTTGACCAAGCACTTAGATAAAAGTTTTATTTATCAAACAAGTTTTATTGTTTCTTTCCGGTGGACAGAGTTCTATGAGGAGTCAGCAGCCTGCAGGTGACAATATTGATGCAGAGCACATTGTAGATAATCGGGGAACAGGTTTATAATCGGGGAAAACCCTGTAGGAAGTGAAACACTACAAAAGAAGAAATAAAATACCCACTAATAACCTTATGAAATGCTTATCAATGCATTTTGTGGTGTCTATTTTGTATATCTGGGAAATGTTACTTTTAGAATTCTTTCTTCAGTCTCTAGAAGATTTTGAACTGGCACCAAGTATACCAGAGAGACTGGAATTTGACAGATTCATGCTGTGTTCATGGGGCCTCCCACACTGAGACAGGTTTATGATGTCACTCCATGTAAATCATCAGAGCTGAGGGAAAGAGCTATATTCTCACTCACATCTTCCTACACACAGAAGTACCATTTTTTACATCCTTTTTGAGCTCCATTTTTAGTGAACCGACTAAAGATATGCAATTGGATAGGTACTGATTGGCCAGACCAGAAAATATATGTAATAACATTAACAGAAATATCCACAACAGACTGTTCAGCTCTGCTGTAGAAATTGAGGTTAAAAAAAAAGTCAGGAAATTTGTAACAAGAAGATGGATTTAGGAGGCTAAAAACATAAAGTGATCTTACATTCAGAACATATTACTTCTTTTGGGAAATCTAGTCTAATAATACTAAATGCTTTTAAGCAGTATTACTTTTACAACATGTGCAACTTCATAGAATTGCTTCAATTCTCATTTACTTGGGATTTAGAGAATTTGTGCTAAGTCTAACATAACATAGGATCACATTTGTACTGAGTGAGGAACAGTCATTTCACACAT
The DNA here is from genome assembly GCA_013400515.1 of Erpornis zantholeuca. NCBI lineage: Eukaryota > Metazoa > Chordata > Aves > Passeriformes > Timaliidae > Erpornis > Erpornis zantholeuca. The sequence goes on from VZTN01026051.1 coordinate 15,084, forward strand.
GATGTAGTCAGGAGATGGCAGCCTGTTGTGAGGACAGACTTCCAGGAGGTTGCTGACCAAAATTGCTGACCACTTTTGTCCATGGACATTCCCAGATGGCCTATCTACCTTTACACATAGTCAGAAATGCCCCTTTGCTTAAGACAGGCTTCCCATCCTCCATAACAAGCCCTCAGCTCTTTGCCATATCTGAGATGTCTGTTTTGTCCCTGCCACTTTGCATGCAGCCCTTGCCCTTTTCTCAAAGGTGACCCACTTTTAGTTTTGACTGCAGCAATGTTGACCCTGACAGACTCAACTCCCACTCATCCCTTTCTAAAGGAAAATCCAATTGAATTAATTATAAGATTTCACTGAAAGGATGCAAAGGAATGCAGAAATTGGGATGTATTTTCCAAAGTCTGCCCATTATTTTGAGATGGCTGGTTGAAAGTTGCAATAGATAACACTAAATTGTTATTTTAAGATGTGGAATAAAATATATGGGATTTAAATCAAACAGGAGACATTGACATTAACAAAGTATTTACTATAGTAAATGCCTATGGTAATCATACCCAAGCTTTAGGCCAAAGCTTTTGTTAATTGCTGGCAAAGACAGTATCAAACTTGGTAAGGAACTCAAGAGCAACAAAACAAGGTGTATCAGCCTGGCATCTGGCCTGGGTCACAGAGAGAAGGACTGCTTTGGTAGCAGAATTCAGGTATCAAGATCCATCCTACCAAGAGCATCTGTAATTCCTTGGCCAAGAGGCATTTTTTTTGCCTGGAGATGGGATTTCCCTTTCCTGCTTCTGTATTTTTGAAATAAAGCCTTAGTTACATGCTCCCTGGGCTTATCCACATACATCCTTTGAAGGTACAATCAGCCCATCCTGCAGTTCTTATCAAAAGCTCGTGTCTGCTGGGAAGCATTAAGAGAAAAAATCACCCAGACTCACTGATGCTGATTTGATTTACCTGGCAAACTAGTGTCACTCATGTTTTGGAGGATAGAAACAGGTGTAATGTGATTAGAAAGAAATATAGTACTAAAACATTCACATGCCGTATATCCAGAAGGACAGTAAAAGGAATCTGGTATTGTGGCTGCAATGAGTAACATTGCTGCAAGATGATTATAACAAAAAAGTTTAGATGTGACTCTTGTAAAAAGGATTAAAAAATAAAAAAACAGAAAAAAAGGAGAGATTAAATTCTCAAAGAAGGAAAAGAAGAACAGAGATGAGAGCTAGCACTTACCCAGTGAAGCCCTTCTGAAGATAATAATTTTAGAATTACAGTTTAGAATGGAAATTTTTATTTGAGAATTTTTTTAAAGCAAGTGGGGAGTAGCTTTAGAATGGAGAGTAGAATAAAGTTTTTGACTTAAGAATGGCAAAATTATATTTAAAAATTAAAATTAATTTATTATGTGCAATGCTAAAGTACCAAAAATAAACCTGTAAGTAAATTTTCTTCTTAGATATACAGCAGAAATGTATTGCACAGGGAAAGTTAAATAATTATTACTTTTTATAGAAAAACATAACTGACTGAAAGGTTAATATAGTCTTATGTCTTCTCATTCTTTTTTTCACCTCTGAGATCCTTTCTTTCTGTCCTCATCACCAAGGAAAATATGGCAAAATAAGATGTATTTCTTCATTCTCAATTTTAGAAGACTTGGCACTACTCCTATTTTTCAGAGAACCAGCTAAAAAGCAAAATAAAACACCTTCAAAGCAACCACATCACAGAATTTTTTCCCTTGGCTTCTAAAGTGGAAGATACATACCTGCCTACCTGAGGAGCCTGATTATCCATTGCCTTAGTTGTCAACATGCTCATGCAAAAGAATTGCAAGATGAGATCCAGATACTGCTAGTTTTGGTTTCCATTTGGCACCCAATTTGCACCCACCTTTCCAAAGGAAGAAAGAACTGTAGATTTGCAACAATAAAGGTGCAAACTTCCTGAGTCTTTTCTTCACAAGCATTACCCTCTCCCAGACTCTCCCTATGTCTCTATCTTCCCTTCAGCACAACACTCATTTGGCCATGTGTGAACACACCCCACTCCCCAAGGGGCTCTTCCCAAAATCTCACAAACCAGACCACCTGCAAGGCCAGTGCAGGCATAAAGTGCAGCAGATGGGTCTGGGGATGGAGAATGAGGATGCTCAAGATTGATGCTGGCTCTCCTGTTTTTGGATGCAAGCTGACTTCTATTTACGCTACAAGAGATTCCCCATTGGGATCTGCTGCTCTTCCAGTAAATAATTCTTACCAAAGGACAGTTTTCATGAGTGGAAGTCTCCCCACAAACTATTCACAGCAAAAGAGAGTTAAGGAAAATATCTGCCATCCCCATTTCTATTGTCCCACAATGCCAATGGAACTTGCATCCTCAACTGAGAATGAGCTGCATTTAGATGCCTGTTACAGAAGTTTTGGACAAGACTGCTGTTTGATAAAGCAGATGGTAGGCTTCTGGGACACGTCTTTTATCTTATACCACATATACATTAGACTTCAGGAAGTGAGCAAACAGTCCTAACTAGATGAAGAACAAATGCTAGAAAAATCTAGACTACTTGGAAAGCATAGTTAGGAGGTTCTGCAAACAATGACACGTGGCCAGTGATTTCGTGGAGAAGCCTCACACTGGTTTTTTGTAACTTGATTTGCAATTTCTCTCACCAACATTTTCTATCCTTTCTCTTTCTTAAGAGAATCTGTAATTTTTATACAAATGCCCATAGAGGTGTCACTGTGCATGCCACAGTAACTGCATCTCTTACTCGAGAAGGTTTCTGCTCTTTTTTGTTGCTGCACAAATTATGTGTTCTCCACAAGTTTCCACTAACCTCACAGGAGTCAACTATAAAGTTGTTCACACACTAAAATAGATGAAGCCAGAGAAAAGTGTTTAATCCAAGAATATAGGGAGCATTTCTGGGCCAAGTTTGCAGTATGTTTGGTGTTCCTTTGTGTGTTTAGGACAGCATGACTGTCAAAGGACAGGTTTACAGCCAAGGCAGAGGACATAGGAGTCCAAGCAGGGAAGCTATTTTCATATCCATACACACATATTTAATAGATCCATTCTATGCAAAGGGACACAGTTTCAGAACTCTCCCCACAAAAGCACCTTCATGAAAACCATGGGCACACACACATGCCTTTGGCCTGGCCTGCCAGCAGCTCCCACCTGCCTGAGGCTGGCAGGCACTCAGCAAGAGCCAGGGTTTAACTTAGCTCCTCTCCGAAGCAAAGAATGTCATCTTCAGTGGCACTTACCCAAGAAAGGTCTTGGGACGTAGAGCATTTCTGGGATGCTGTGACAAAGACAATTTTCTTCCTGTTTCCTTTTTGCTCCCAAATGCTACTAATTTGCTGCAGGCTTTTATCAGCATTGAGCTACTTCCCTCTCAGCTCCTGCCTGGATGCTCTAGCCACTCTAGAAAGTAAAGGCCACAGCCCCTCTTCCTTCCCAGTCCATCATAGCCCACTTGCTCTCTGTCCACCTGCTCTCAGCAGGTCACTGGCTGAGGAGCAACAGTTCTGCTGCACCCAACTCTTTCCCTTGGGTAATCCAAACCATTGTCCAGAACCAAGTTCATGAAGGATATTATGGAAAACTTTTTCTTCATCTTAAGTGCTTATGGAAAATCAATGGAATATGGTTTATACTGTGCAGCGTAATGGTAGGAATTTACTGAAACATGAAGTTCTGAAATAAAATTCCTACTACATCGAACCCAGATCCAGTTATCTGAGTTTTTCCAGATACAACCTCAAGACAATGTTGTTAAGAGAAGATACCCAGAATATGATAAATAAATCACTTCTGAAAATTGTTTGAATGAAAAAGCCCAATGCATCTGCAGGAAATGGTTCACATAACTTGGAGAAACCCCAGTTTTGCTCAGGAAAAGTCTTGGCAAGTGTCAGGGTCTTTTCATGCTATTGTTGGCAGGCCACTACCTACAGACATGGTACCTTCAGTTGCTGAGGTATCACACTTCAGAAAGTTTTGTTATGGTTGATTAAGCAACAGGCACAGCAAAACTTGTTTATTCTTTATTTTACAGTAGCATTCATAGGAAAATAAGCATGTGAATTGAAATTACCAATTGGCTCAGCAGTTTCTCATATCTCAGAAAATTGCAAACAGCCTGTTCTCATTTTTCACTGACTTTGTAATTTTTCATTTGAATCAGAGAGCATAGTATCTATTCCATATAAGGAATTTAATATATTTAAAGAAATTATTTACTTGATATAGGTTTCATGTAAAAGTATATGCTTTGCAGATGTCATTTTCATGGAATAATTTACCCCAGAATTCAAACCAACTATTAGATATTCTGTCATTCAAAAGACATTCAGTATGTTATTCACATAGTTGATAATAGCACAAATATAAAAATCTAGAAGAGAGAGGGAACCTGTGTGATGACTCCATATTGGTGACTATGCAAAGTATGCATATGTATTTAGCTTCTGGGCAGATAATTCCATATTATGTGTGAAAGTCTTGGTTATATCAAGAAAAACTTACACCAAGTCTAAAATACTGTTTTGCTATAATGGGAATGCTAAGCTGTTATTAAAGTCTATGAAGTCAAACAACGTTTCATAGTAGAGGATGGATGGTATGGTAGCTGTTTCATTAAAATATATTCCATGGGACTCATGAATTTTCTATATCATTATTTAGACAAGAAAAGGAGGCAGATAGAGTACAGCACCAAAAAAAATATGTTGGTTGTTCTCATAATTTTGTTATATCAGGACCCTCAGGCACAAGCAGATATACAAGCTGCACCAGAGCAATCGATCCTTTCACAGATACAGCAGGCCATATTATGTTTTTTCCAATGTATCAACATTATTGAGGAAGATGTTTCACTGTGATTCGCTTTGTGTACTGTAGAAATCCTCGAAGATTTCTCATCATGATTTCATTTGTCAACAGATTTGCCATTACCAGATAAACTAAGATGCTGTAGTCAACAAATTGATGAAAACATGTGACATATTGCGTTATGAAGGCTTACTGTCCCCCACCATTACTCTCAAGTTTAGATGTTCCATATATATCTATAGGAGAAAATTAAACATCACTTGAAGAGGTTTTTTCATTTGTATTTCTGAAATCTTTTACCTTCAACTACAGAGTGCCTACATTCACATTGCTGCTAGGAATGGCTGTTTGTGTTCACAAACTACACCGAGAAATTGTTTGGTGTAGTTCTAAGTGGAATAGAGCAAAATGACACCATGGGCTGTTTAAATAGGCAATTGAATTCCAGTAACCAGGATCATTCCTTGGCACTGATTGTTTTACATTAGACAAAAAACAATCAAGGAATGACTCACCTAACCTAGGTGTACATGTCATCAGTGCAGATGCCTTTACCTGAGCTAATGCCACTATGTTGCTTTCATAGCCAAAGAGTAAAGGACATACTCCTAAAGAATAATTAATTTCACATATTTTAACTGTCCACATTAGAAGAAGATTAATAATTCTCCCTTTCCTACTGTTAAAGAGGACTCAGGTGACTATTTCAAAGGTAGATGTCCACCACAGATTAGACGCTTTGCTCCATTCCATGGGACGCCGCCAGAGAAACAGTTTTTTACTGAATGGAATTAGCACTGGTTCCTTCCCAGCCTCTCCTTTTCTCTCAGAAGCTTATGCTTGCATTTTCTTGGGGGCAGCAATATGACAAAAAGCACTGCATGAAATTCTTTTTGTTTGTTTTGCTGTGTAATTACAAATAATTAAATATGTCTGGAAGTTGCACAAAAGCCCACTATCCCTGGATTTCCAGTCAGTCTACACCACTAGATGAAAAAACAGATATTTTAACTGAGCAACTCAAACCCTTCCAAAGCTGTCAACTTTCCTGAAAATACATCACAGTCAATTAGGAAAAAGATTAAAGCTCAGGGGATGCCTTTCAATCAATTTCCGACTGATAATGCAAAACCACAAAGCATTCAGTGGCAGATGACTTCTGGGAATCAACCTGATTCTATTGTTGGGAATATGCTTTGACTGATCAAACTATTAAGTCTGCATTGTCAGCTGTCTTCTTGCAAGGCTCATCAAACTTGTTCAAACAGCATGAGTAGATTTTATTCTTTATTTGTCTTGCAGTAAAGGGTGTCATTTATGTAAACTTACAAAAAGAAATAGTGATATTTTCTTTCCCCAAAAGCTTCCAAATTAAAGGCAGACAAAAACTAAGTCTGGCAAGGAGTAGGAGAGTAGAGATATTTGGATGAACACTACACTAGAAGTACATATGGTTTTTAATGTGCTGGATTTTAAACTGTGTTATTTCAAATTTACATCTCTGTAAATCTGGTAGAATCCATAGAACTCAATGAAATAAAAAGAAAAAAAAATTACAGTAATCAACCTATCCCTTTACACATAAAAATCTGTACTTTCATGTGTGATCTGTGAGGAGATTAGCCACTCCTTCAGAGATTTATTTAGAGGAGTTGGTCATTCTTGATTTTTAGAAATGACAAGCATACAGCTGTTAGCATGCACCATAAGATGAAAGTTCATTCACTCAGGCTGCATTTTTCCATTCATAAGATTTTTGAAAGAAGGTTATTAAATCATGAGGCAAATATAGGAGTGCTAGTATAATAACAAAGGGGGAAAAAAGCAGAAAAAAAAGCATTTTCTCACCATATGAACCCCAAATCAGCTTTTCACCAAACATATAAATCGGATTCATTTTCCCTTGTATTTTTTTCTGACGAGAATGTCATGATACAAGTTTATAATTACATTTATAACTATGGGACAAAATCCATATGTTTAAAATTGCCTATTGGTTTGGGCTTTACCTCACAGAACCACTTAGGGGTGCTTAATTTTAAGGTATCAAATGCTTAATATTCTCTAAAAACCAGGAATATTTCTGACAGTTTCAAAAGAATTGAGAAAGGGATCACACAGCCTGGACTTCTCCTTGCTATCCTACCTCTAGAGAAAGTGCAATTGCTTTCTGAAAAAGAGCAGTCTAAGAGAGCTAAGGTGCAGTAAGATCTAACAGATTATTTTCATTCCCAACTGTCTAAAAGACACGTGCAAAAAGAAAGGCAGCTTGCTCACAGAGAAGGTGGAGTGACAGGCATACAGTGATGGAAAGTTTATTTTGTTTTGGTATTCATAAAACACTTTCCAGAAGTATACAGATAATATTCGGCTAGGCTTAACAGAATGTGAAGTTCAGTGAGAATGTCATCCATAACTTTGAATTAGGTTCTCACCTGTATTAAACTCTAGACTTGAGAGATGCCTATACCTTTAAGAAAGCCTCAAACCAAGTAATAGCGCTACTTAGGAATGAAGCATATTTGAAGTCTTGTCTCTCTCACATTCATAGAAGGACCTTTTTACAACCGAGATAAAAACCTACATGCACCTGGGATTTACAGCTTGAAATCTCCCAGATTTGTAAGAATGAGGTTCTCCTCATTATGCATCTGGAAAGTTTCTTTTTAAGTGCATGGGTAGAGGAACAAGTTGTGCTCAGACTTCTGCAAAATTGTTTAGCACTGGGAAAATAAACGAGAAGAAAGTTCATTCTCTTATTTAGTGATGAGCACAGTGCTTTCAGAAAATAAAAAGATTTTAGATTCTCTTTATCTATATCATGTATGTTCTGTATTCATTAAGATATTATTAGCCAAAACACAAAGTCAAAGCAAAAGGTCAGAACTTCTGACAGTACAACCATCCTTGTCAGAAAGATGGAGTCATTTGCTCCTGGGTAATCTTATTCTCTGTCCCAAGTCTGGAGAGTTTAAAGTGGATTCAGCATTCCTTGCAGTGCAGCATCTTGAGGACAGTGGAGAAGGAATGGAATAACATCTAGTTGGGTGGCTAGGCACAAGTAATATTGCCCAGAGGTGAGTATGGGAGCCGATCCTGTTAAATATCTGTGTCCAGTTGTAGGTCCCTGAACCCAGGAAGGACACTGAGGTGCTGGATCTTATCCAGAGAAGGTCATCGAAGCTGCTGAAGGGTCTGGAGCATAAATCTTATGAGGAGTGGCTGAAGGAGGTGAGGTTGTTTAGCCTGGAGGAGAGGACGCTCAGAGGGGACCTTATCACTCTCTACAGCTACCTGGAAGGAGGCTGTAGCCAAGAGGAGGGCAGCCCCTTCCCCCTGGAACAAGTGACAGGATGAGAGGAAGCGGCCTCATGTTGTGCCGGAGGAGGTTTAGATTGGACGTTAGGAAAAATTTATTCACAGAAAGATTTATCAAGCCCTGGAAGAGACTGACCAGGAAAATAGCAGAGACAACTTCCCTGGAGGTGTCCAAAAGACAGATAGAAGTGGCACTTGGAGATATGGCTTAGTGGTGGACTCAGCCCTAACTACAAGATATTGCAAGAGCATTGATTAATTTCAACAACATGAGATGGAGACTATCTGAACCTCTGCTGAACACATTTGGTTTTGCCTATATTTTGTCTGCATTAATCTTAATTGTATATTTATTAATTTACCTAGTTTATCTTAATTTATTGGCTGTAATTCCAATGTCACTCTTTCTGGATGAGACAAAGCACTATTGTCTTTCTGCCCCATCCATTTTTTGTTCAGTCTAAATTTTGTTCTCACCACTGAGAACTCACATCTTACTGTGTTTTCACTAAATCTTGGGGGATAATTTTCATAAGGTTGTCCAGGCCTGCTTTTTTTGAAACAGAGACTGTCTAGCCTGTGTTTACTCTCATATTTAATTTAAAATAAATCATATCTGGATTCAAAGCTATCTGTTACAGTTAGAACTTCCATTATCTTTTTACCCTGTGCCCCAAAAAAACTGATAAAAGCATTATCTCCTGTTGTTTCTGTGACTCATAAGGAAAAGCTGAAGCCTTCAAATCCAGCTGTATCAGGATGATATAAATTCCAAATATTTTTCAAACTATTTATGTGAAATTAAGTTTCTCATAATAGCAAAATATGATGATATTTCTATGTCTTAAATCATTAAGGAAACTTGTATCAATGTATAAATCCAGTCTGGAGTCACATCAAATTTCTGACAAACAATCACTACCAATAACTACTTTTAGGGGGTTTTGGCAGGTGGGAAGTTGGGTTTAAATTGGCTTAAACTTGGATTTGTAAAACTTTCTGTTAGTTGCAAAATCAGATATTAGTAAGAGATTTTATATATGTGTGTGTGTGTACATGTGTGTGTGTA
>VZTN01026051.1:24368-39102 GCA_013400515.1 Erpornis zantholeuca
GTAGGTCTGTAGCATTTTCTGGTTTTACTTACTGCCCTGGCTTGAGTCAGGAATTTTAAAAGTGACTACAGAACAAAAACCAGACAAGAAAGGTTATGTCAGCTTTTTTCAAAACCAAAGTACTGATTCATTGGAAACACACTTTGAGTTTTGCACAGTTGTTTAAGTGACTTCTTCTTTTCTTTAAATTTTTTTGCCCATTCCAGATTTGACAAAGACTCCGTCAGAAGTGCCATCAAGGAATGTGGTCTCTGGCAGGTTCAACTTCTGTGGTAAAATTAGTAGATAGAGTTTGCTAACAAAATCTGGCACTCACCAACAGACCACATGGGATGAATTTTCAGCAAATACCCTTTAGCATGATGAACCCAGGCTGATTAGGTTTGTTCCACCATTGTGAAGGCAAGGGGAAAACACTTAGTGACAAGTGACATGGAAATCTTTGGGACAGATTCAACAATGATTGTGGTTAGAGAATTTAAAAGCTCCAGAATTTAAGACATCATAACAAAAGCAGTTGTTCTCTTATGTAACTAGACAATAGCATTTTTGAGTAAATTAGGCCTTTAAAGCCATGCTCAAGGTAATTTTAAGTGTCCCTTCATTTTACATTCAAAATAACTTGCAAGACTGAGGCTGGTACTACATCTATTGTTATTGTATTTCTGCTTTCCAATATTGCAATATCGTATCCATACAAACAAAACATGGAAACCCATGTTTGAATAATTTGAGAGGTCAAGTTATTTAATATGCATAAAAATGCAAAAATACATTCAAACAATGTCTATATTTTCATGGCAATAAGGATATGAAGAATATTTAACTTGGTTCTAATGCCAGAAGAATGACAGCATTAGAGAAATGGTGACCATATTTAGACCTATTCCTCCTGCTCTACATGTGAAACAAGTCTAGCAGAATTTTTCACTGATACCATTATATGTTCAGATAACTATTTTATCTCCAGACTTCAACTTCTCATTTTGAATGCAGTTAGAAGTTCCTATACACTTGATCATATATAAAATTATTGTCATAACTGGACTGTGAAATATCATAGGAAATATTAATTGTAGATTTCTTTTTAATCATGATGGTCTAGAAGCAACTGAAGTCATAAATAAATCCTAAGGGTCACAAATGCCTTATTTTTTTTCCTGCTTATTTTCCATAATAACAGATTTTTGCTGTTTCTTTGTCATATGATTTGGTTAATTTTTTTTCATGCATTTTTATCCTGGCTTCCAGGTAAATGCTTGCCAAACCTAAATTCCTGCAAAATAGCTGGGCCACCTGCATCCAAATAGGAAAACTCCTAGAGGTGATGATTGAGGGGTGTGAGAGAACTGCTATCTGTCTCCAACTCCATCCTTAGTCTGGCGTAACTGCTTAAATTCTGTTGAAAATGGGATTATTCAGAGTTTAAAATCAAACATATGCTTAAGTAGTTTGGCAAATCATAGTATCATCCATGAAACTCACTCCATATATTAACAGCAGACCTGAATATATCCAGTTGGACAGTTTTTTAAAGTTTTAGTGCATGAAAAAATATTGATTCTGTCTGACCTTTTTTTCAATTTGCCTGAGCTTGCAGGCAAAAATTTTATAGTTCTTTGCTTGATGAGAATGTTAAGGATGAGATAAAAATCAACCTCTTTTCCAGCTGCTGGAAAGAGTTTGGTGTTTTGGATTAATCAGTCAAGTGTCAGTATGAAGTGTACAATAAAAATAAACAAGACATGTCTCCAACAGTCTCTTCTTAACTATCTCTAGCACCTGTGCTGCATCTTAAGAGTTCCTTGATTGAGGTCAGATCACTGACATATTTTCCTGTGGAGAAATCCAAATACAGTTTTTCTTTCTAACCCCTGAATCCTAATAGCATGGACAGAGAAGAATCCAACCCCAGAAATCGCTTAATGGTTTAGATATTTTGTTCCACAACAGACAGCACTTCTATTTTCATTCATTCAATATTATTCAGCCTTTTGAAACACTGAGAGAAAATCTGTTGAAACAAGTGTTTTGTATTTATGAAAAAAAATTCCTAATGGGAGTCTATGCACAAATTGGAAATGGTTTTCATCAACAATTGAAAAGATAAACATCTGAAACCACATATTTGTCAGCAGGCTGACTTTTATTTTTATTTTTAAAAATACTGGAATATAACTATTAGGGCTCAATACAAAACACAATCTGGAAACCCAAAGAGAAAGGAAAAGGAAATCCATGTCCAGCTAGCAGATATCTCTTCGATCTACCAATCCATAACTTTAGAAAGATCACAGAAATCTTCCTTGTGAAGGGGAGAGGAGACACAGACACTGTTCTCTCCTCTCTTGTTACCAGTGACAGGACCAGAGGGAATGGCCTGAAGTTGTGTCAGGGAAGGTTTAGGGTTTTAGGTGGGGTATTAGAAACCAGGTTCTTCACCCAGAGGATTGTTGAACACTGGGATGAGCTCCACAAGGAAGTGGCCACAGCGTGAAGCCTGTCTGAGTTAAAGAAGTTTTTGGACAATACGTTTAGGCACATGGGGATGGTCTTGTGCACAGCCAGGAGCTGGACTCAAAGATTCTTGTGGGTCCCTTCCAAAATGCAGAAAATTGTGTGATTCCGTGATTCTGTGACACTGTACCTGCAGTTCATGCACTTGTTTCTGCTTACACATCCAATATTTTTTTCTTTTCTTCCCCTCCCCTCGTCTTATCTCCCCTCTGTAGCACTCCCCCCCCCTCCCCAAACTCCAACTTACTCCTTCAGCAACAAGGATCCATAAAAACCCATATACTGGTCATTGGTAGCTTTCTAAAGGGAAATTGCAGTTAAAAGAGTTAAAGAGGTTGCAATGCCAGTCTGTGGTATAGAGTACAAAGGTTGTGGTGAGAATAGTTTTGTTGTCTGCTACTAGTGACTTAATGTTACTTTTCTGACTTCTCTATGCTCCTGTGGGGTATCTGTGAAGAAATTTCACCCAACTGACGTCAGCTAAGGTTGCATGTACTTTTGGTACAACATTTTTTGGAGTCATCACATGTGCCAGAAATCACCAAAACTGCATAGAAGTAGAACCCCCTGTCTTTCCACAGTTATTTATATCTAGAGATCAAGTTAGCTCCTCTCAATTTGGTGGACTGCGTCTCTGAGCTCGAGTTTAAACTTTGTATTGAGCACTGTGCGAAAACACATCCCGCAGCCAAATCTTCAAATAAGCTGAAGTCATAAAGAAAATACGGTCCCTGGCAGCAGGGAGGCACAGGAGCACTGCACACGAGACGAATGCGCGGTGCCCCGGCCGGGGGGAGCGGCGGGAGGCTGTTCTCAGCGGAGGGCTCAAACCTGCTTCCCTTGGCCCCGCGCCAGCGCCCAGCCAGGCCAAACCCCCAGCGCCATGTAAGGCCTGTCTGTTCTGCCCTCGCATCCTTCTTAGCAGCAGGGCACGGCTCGGGGACTCGTGGGCATCCTTCTCCTTTTTATTTTTTTAATTATCATTTTGCTGTTTATAAGATCCTTCATTATAAAGAGTTCTGCCTTCTTCTGACGTTTAGGATTGATTGTCATTCGGGAAGTGCAGGGCAGATACGTGATAATGAGAGGCCAATATTAATTAATTAGATTTGCTTCCTTTTCAATCAGGCACTGCACACTTGAATGAGAGTACAATAAAATCATGCTCTAAATCATAGATTAAGGATGACTATTTCCTTCTTAGTAGAGATCACAATTTTTAATCAACTCTCCTCAATTTCAAATACAGGCCATCCTCTCAGATATGTCACCTTGCATTTAGCAAATTAATTGCACATTTTCCAATTTGAAATTATCTGAGTTCTTGCCAATTTGTGCTGGGATTACTTCTTGAGCTATAGACAGTTTAGGAGGTTTTTGTCTTTGTTGTTATTTTAAAACCTGCTGTGCTGGAGGGAAATGAAGTCTTGACTTTGATGTTCTTAGTGCCTTTACAGCTGTAGAGTTGGACTGTCTGTGCCTCCTCAGGTTTCCCCAAAGAGCAATGGGATACAGCTAAATGACTGTGGGGATGAGGTGTCCCTGGGTGAAAAGTGTGACCAAGGAGTCCCACAACCATCACATCCTGGCTGCCAAGGCATTGCCTGCAAGGGGTACTGGAATTATCTCAAATTGTCCTGAGCTAATTTATAGCTTGCTTTGCTGCCTTGATCACAGGAGCAACTAGATGGTTAAAAGCAGCATTTCCCCAGTTTTGCTCTCAGGGTAAGATACTCAGCCTCTTTTGAATTTAATTAGTGGCCATATGAGATGGTGTCTCTTCTGTTTTGTGAATTGTCTTTCCTACTGAAAGAAAAAGAACAACTAGTGAAGCAGCGTTTCCTACAGCTTTGTGTTCTGTTCCACACACTGGAATATTCCTATTTGCCTTGCAAATCCTCCACTTTCTGACCTGCTGCAAAGGAAGGAGCATCATTTGTTATGGCTGAATCCGGTTGGTAGTTTGGTTATTGAAGCAAGTGATTCTCAGTCAGTTGGTTACTGCTCATTAAACTCATAGGAATTATATCAAAAAGTGGCCAACAAGTTTTTACAGTTTTAGAGGGGCTGACAATAAACAGAAATGGAAGGCTATTCAGATAATGTAATAGTGCACACCTTGGTTTTTGGGAAACAAGGGGAAAAATAGTTCTAAAGCCAGATATTCATGTAGTCTGGCCAAAAACTCTTGAAGAAAGTTTTAATGGATAAAAGGTACTTGAGATTAAAAAAAAAAAAAGCAAGCAGGTCTTCTGAAAAAGATAATAAAAGTGGAAAATTTTAATCAAGGCTTTTTTTCTTTATACATTATATATCCATTATTTATACATGGAGATATAAATTCTGAATCACAATTTGTGCAAGTCTATCATGGAATCATTGATAGTATTTAAAATTGAGGTTGGGGTTTTTCTTAATTCAAGGATTAAACTATTTGCAAACACAAATTTATGCTATGAAAATTTGTAGTGCTTTCTCTTTAGAAAACAACTTTTTAAAATTTAAAAATAAACTTAATTCATAAAGCGATTGATTTAAAATATATATTTTAAGAAATATGCTATTATATTTAATGCGTAGGGGTTTTTCTTAATAAATTACCTTAGTAACACCCTAGTACTTGATTTGGTGCTCACCAAAGGGACACAGTGGCCCTTTTAAATTAAAAGAGCAAAACTTTGTGAGGCCAGAAGGGATCATTAGGCTGATTTATGTTGCACAACTGCATAACACAGAATATGGAATTTTAACAAGTACTTTTGTCATGAAGTCCATGACTAAAATCTGAAAGTGTACCTTGTAGACCTAAACTTGATTTAAGCACTATAACAGCCACAGGATCCAGAACTTTCTAGAAAGTGTGTATCAGAGGTTATTTTCTTCAGCGTCTATTTTGCAACCATGACAAATCTTTTACATACAGATTCTACTTTTTAAATTACCTGCTTCACCAGACGTTTTCAAAGCAGGTGGCCAAGAAAAGATGAGAATAATGTAGGTTTTGCAAGAACGAGTGGGAAACAAGACAGAAAATGTAGAGCCTGAAAAAGGGAGAGAATGTCAAAGATAGTGTAAGTTAAGAGAAATGAAAATAAAGGAATCTGCCTTAAGAAGGAGGAATATGACCATATCAGCTACTTTCCACCGTTCTGGGGAAGAATAACAGTTGTAAATCCAATTCAGCAAGCCAATCCTTTCCACAGGCTTTGCACTACTGATAAGTAAACACTTGAACAAGCCCACAGCATCTGAACAACTGCATCACCTGGGCAACACCAGGAGTGGTTGAGGCAAATAAGAAATGAGGCATTGTTAAAGAATCGGCCTAGTTTAATCTGGAACAACTCTGGAATGCACAAGTCATACATTTTTTCCATGA
This sequence comes from Erpornis zantholeuca, assembly GCA_013400515.1. Classification (NCBI taxonomy): domain Eukaryota; kingdom Metazoa; phylum Chordata; class Aves; order Passeriformes; family Timaliidae; genus Erpornis; species Erpornis zantholeuca. The sequence continues at coordinate 30,265 of VZTN01026051.1, forward strand.
TATAACTTGTGAGGGGGTATTACCACAATTTAAAAATTTTTCACCTTCAAAGATTAAAATAAGTTTGGATTTCTTGAGAATTTCATGTTAATTGTCACGATTTCTAGCTTTAATACACTTACTTTCAGGATCACCTGGCCACAATTTCATCAGTTGATGGCTCCTCAATTCAAAAATGGCGTTTTTTAAAATTAAAATATTCCAGACAACCATGTTAATTGTTTAAATAACCAGGTTGGCTCTGTGGCAGCTCATCCACTCTCTGCTTGCTGTACTGTTGGTGTAAGTGCCCACTTGGGTGCAAATCAACACCATGCCCCCAGCTGTGATGTTCTGTAGTTCATCTACGATCTGTGCTTATCAAACCTGCGTATCTCAGGTGTGCAACTGGAATTTTTTGAAAGATGGCATTTCCATTTGTCTACATTTTACTTGTCATGGAATTTCAAATATTATAATATTTCAAACTTACAGTTCTGAATGTTTTTAACCATGATAATAAGTCTGTGTCCTCCACTCCAAAGATTAATAAAATAGATAGAATATTACTGGTTTGGGGGTTTTTTGGCCTTAAAATTCTGTTATAATCTGTCAGGTTCCATTCCATTCCACCTTACTTTTAACAAAGAAATAGAAATATGAGAAACTAGAACGATGAAAGCCAGAGAAAGTGAACTATATATTACTTTACTGCCAAATATTCTTCTTTTTTAATGACAAAGATTGATGTTCTAGGATAAATCCAAATTGAAGTAACATAGTCCAAGCACTGAAAGTTACTATTGTTTTACCAACTCCATATCCTTTTACAAACAATTCAAATTTTGCTTCTCAGTCTGGATCTATTTCTATTATAGCTCTGAAGCACTGAGCTCCCTCTTGTGACTAGCACCTGAACACTATTCTGATTTTGGGACTGCACATTCTGCATACTCTTGAGAGAAACAGAATTGTTTAGACACTGAATGCCATCAGATCACCTCTACTTGTCTCTAATAATGTTCTTTAAAAATGGCAACAGTGTCTATCTGGAAAGAATACAGACTTAATCTTCCCCATTTTTGGTAGCTCACCCTTTGCACAGCTGCTGTTTCAAGGTAAAAGAAGTGTGTCTCCTCAAAAGTCTTCCTTTCTAATGCTAAATCTGTGTCTTCATGAAAACTATTTGATCACTCCTTAGTGACTGATGATGCAATAAACACAATACAGTGACCAGTAATCAAATGAAGAAAAAGTATAAATTTAACAAGCATAGAGCCAGGAAATACAATCCATCATATCTGTCAGCAATTTCCTTTCAGAATTTTAAGGTTGTATTTCTTTATTTACACTTGGTGATGAAGGTATAATGGTTCATTAGCATAGGAACAATCATTTCTCTATGATCTGTGTTGCCTTCATAGAGCTTAATCCAAGATGGTATTAAGGAATAATATTAATAGCTGCATAAATACGAATACTCTCTGTTCAGTAATTGTGAACTTTCATTTAATACAGATATACTGTAGAAATGTTTTGTATAGAAATGACCCTCAGTAGAAGACTGAATATGATAAATAGTCTGAAATGTACAGAACAAGAGGAATCCAGGTCAATATGCCGTTTTTTAGCTCCCTGACCTGGAATATGAGTTCTTCGAGACTATTCCTTGGTAGATGAGAAAGTATGAATAACACACCCCCTTCACATATGACCTCCAAATTATGTGGTCATGGCTGGGAAAAAAAGCCTGTGAATAATCCAATCCATTTGTTTCCAATAGTTTCCACTTCCTTGCACATAAAAGAGAGTTATAAAGGGTTACATTTTTAATACTTTTAGGCAAAAACAGAAACAAAAGAACAATTAAAAGGTATCTTTCTTCATAGAATTATTTGTAAGAACATTCATTTTCACATCTTCTTAATTCTTATATTAACTAGTACCAAAACCTTCAGACTGCCATTTTTAACATTTAACATTTAACAGTTTTGCAATTTCTATCATCTGACAGTGTAAAAATAGGAGTAGGTTTACAATTGCTACCATTGCAAAGGGCCCCAAATTTAACATTGGATATAAACCTCCTGTTTTCTCAAACTATTGCAAAATAAGTTTTATTTCATCTAAACAGGTGCACAGATAGGCACGTCTCTGTGACAAAGCAAACGTCTTTGCTAATCTTATCCACAGATGCAGTAATACATTTTTCCAAGCAATAGAAAAACACATACCCTGAACTCTACACTCTTACTCATGCTAGTCTACTGCTGAAGTGGACTGGAGCTTTGAACAGTGTAGAGTTACAGTTTAATGAATGGTAGTTCTTCTGTATAGGAGAAATTCATATGCTTTCATACTCTCTCAGCTTCATTTCCTTCCAAGGCTCATTAATTTTTAAAAGAGCCAGCTTTCTTACCCTTGCCTCCTAGTAGGTGGTGTTGCACTAGCATAAATATAAGGGTATTTATAATTTTAGCTGGAAGAAGAGTATGATAAAGCACAATTGCTCAGCCAAAGAGGTTTGGCTAAGTATCCACATCACCTCTAAGGAAAAGCTTTAGTAGATTTCATGGTGGTCACTGGATTGCCTAATTTGGCCATATAACATTTCTTTTACTGGGCAGAAAACAGCGTGATTGTTATTTCTAGGACCCTAGCAATTTGTCTGGATTCAGATGCTGTGCCTGTCACGATCCAATCATACACTGAAGAGAGAAATGTTCTTTTCCAGAATTCTAGGTTTTTTCCACTGAAACTTAGGGACCCTTTCAGCAAAGTGGAGCATGTAATAAATGACACATTCATTCTGAGGTGTTCAAATTATTGAATGTGGAGAGGTAGAATGGAGAGGTAGAATGTTGTTGATAAAGTAGTCAAAGGAGACAAGTGGAAAGAGTCATGAATAGCCCAAAAGTCCAGGTCCACAAGCAAAATCTTAAATACCACTTTATCATTTTTCTCTTCAGTTCCTCATCCTCATAGCAATGTTCTCAGTCTTCAGATGCGGTATTGTTGACACTCCCTTCGAATCAAAGTCTTTTCCCTTCCATTTAATCATTATCCCCTATTTCTTGAGTAGCTCCGTGCCCTCCTGTCTAAATGACATAATATATTACTTGGTCTTTACAGACTAAGATACAAATCCTATTATGGAGTGTAATTCCATCACTTTCTTTGGTTTTTCTGTTCATTCTTTACCTTCTTAAAGAGACCAAACAAAATTTCAGAGTGAAAATGAGGATGTGATCATCTGACCGATGAGTGGAGGGCCCTTTGAAACCTGCTATAATCCTGGAAAAACTTTTCTCTTTCCTTTTCTATCCTACTGCTGTGTACACTGCTGTGTAGTTATCTGAGAAATATTTCACAGGTTCTTTGATTCAGTGTACTTTGCCAAAAGCCTGAATTCTGCAAATGCAACTGGTATTACCAATCACAAGGTCCTCATTAAATAGACTAGCACACAAAGCTGAGTTTTGCTTGTGAAAAATTAGGGAGGGATTGCAGCATTAGCAAGATTTTTCTGTGTTCCTTTGTGAGAATTGTGGTGTGAGTCCTTCAGTGTCACATAATACATGGTCAGCAATAATCCCAGGATTGGTTAGGTGAAGCAAACCAAATTTTGCTCACTGCAGAGAATCTTGAAAAACTTTTCCTGAGCATACTTAGGCCAAAAAAGATATTTACCAGAGGTTCCTACTCCTTGAAAGATGCCTGCCAGTGAAGTCAAAGCAAGTTTGATTCAAATTTGAATCCTCATAGCATGGACCATTGCAGTTCTAGATAACCTTTATGCTGATAAAAGGAGGAAGGGAGGAAGGAAAGTTCTTTGCTTCCCCCTGCATTCGTACATACATTACATGCACAAGACCACTTATTGGGCCAACAGAGTGGCCTCAAACCTTTCAACATATTAGATACAGAACAATTTATTACTGGGGCTTTCAAAAGTGCTGAAAAGTTTCAGTCATGGAAAGATTCATTAACATGAGTTGTAAAACTTTTTTCCAAAAAAGGCCCTGAAAAACAATTGAATCACTTGATGGCTAATCCTAAAAGCACCTCCAGCCCATTTGTGCTGATTTGTCACCTTGAAGGCCCCATTTACTGGCATTTACCATTTTGATTTTATACATAGCATTCAAACTCCTGGCACTGCACAGTTGTATGGTGGAAATTTGCTAACAAGGAGGTCCAGAATGTAATCTCTCACTGTGGTTAATCAAAGTAGAAGAGAATAAAGAGGAATTGGTTGTGTCCCTGATCCATGAACAAGTTCATATTACACAGATACTGGAATCTAAAATTTCTATTGTCAGGGTGAAAGTTACTGAAAGGTGCTTGTGTAGGTCCCCTTCACTTCCTGCTTGATGATGTTGCTGCATCCTATAGAAAGGACTTAAATATCAGCTGAGTGAGATAATTACACTAATTTAGCACACGTAAGATTCTTGGATATAGTCTTTTCAGTAAGAAATAGCCATGGATTCAATGAACAGCAAAATGTTTCTCTCTGTGTTTAGAAGACTTTTTCTTAGTCTGTCTCTGATGGCTGTCTCAGAATATCTTACACTTTAGGGGACAGAGACACCACTGGGGAGCTGTGGAGGAAGAAGTGAGCTCCAGACTGAGCAGAAGACCAGAATCTAAATACTTGAATGGGTGTTTGAGTGCTCACTGATGACAACTAGTAACATCAGTGTTTTTCCTCAGAAAGTGTCAAACTCTGCAGCTGTGACACCCAGGCACATTATTCCTTGTTTCACCTAAGCAATATCTCTTCAGACCACCTCTTTCTGACAGGTTACAGAGTTAGGAGCCCAAAGGCATTTTTTTTTCTCGGCCTCAATCATCCTGTTTGTTTTTGAGGAGCATCCCAGCTCCAGAAATGTCCTTCTCCCCAGGCTTGACCTGTTTGGCTGGACCACAGAAAAAAGGGTTCAATCACCCCAAGCATGGTGCTCAGGTCTCTTGCTCCCAAGCACTCCTACTGCTGGGTTATTACACAGAGAGTGGGGCAGCATCACTTGCAGTGCCTCCTCTGCCTGTATTTTGGAAGGAGACACTAAGATCTGCTTTACTTTTTCAAAGACTTGAGATAGGCAGCTGCTCTCAAGAAAGAACCTAGTGTTTGGCTGGACACAGACAGCTGTTGGATACCATGGCAAAGACTTCTTAGCTGTGGAAAGGGCTACAATAACTTGAAGTCAGTGATATTAGACAGTTCTTCCTGCAAATGTTATTTTGAAGAATCTATTACTCCAGACTGTTTCTGAAGCCTAACTCAATGACTGATCATTTTATTTTCACTCAGAAGCCAGGACAAGATTCAGAGGTGTTTTAAAGCTCATTCTTTAATGACATTGAGACCAAGTCCTTAAATACCTGTCTTTATTAAATGTACCCCTCAATCCCAAGGGATGTAGGAACACAAATTCCTCTGAGCCTTTTTTTTTTTAAATTCCCTTCCCTTTCCTGTCTGAATGGGATCCGTTCTTCTAAAGAGGGACTGGCTTTTTGAAAATCTCATCCATAAAATGCTCATTATTGTGGAAAACTTTGCACAGCCGTCAGAGAGCGTTTTCAGTCCTGTAAGCCAAGCCAAACTGAATGTGGCAGGGTTCATTCAGAGCACTACCCCTGAGTATATTTTTCAGTAAGTAGGTAAATTAGCCGCGCACGCATGCACGGCACAACTTCCTTCCGAACATTCAGCTGTCATTAAAACCTCTGCTGCTATTTAAAAATGTCTAAGCTTGTACGATGGGCAGCTTTCAAGGACTCATAACTCAACCAAATCAAAACCAGTTTTCACAAAACTGCTCCAAGGCTTCTTGATGAAAAAGGTTTCCTTACTGCGTGCCATTGTTTCCAGTTGTTTCATCCTGCTAGGTGTCTAAAAGAGAAAGTCACAAGAATTTGTATTTGTATAAGAACTTTCACTCTCTCATTCAAAAATATAGCACTGAGGATAAGCTTAGCAGGAATAAGAAGGATTAGGCATTTATGTGGATAATGAGAACATCCATGATTACATCAGTGGGGTGAATAGGATGAAAACACTGTGGCGACCAGCCCTCTCCTGGAATCTTTTAACATTTGTTTAAAAATTTTATAGGAGAAAAACTCCTATAATGGTGTAAACAAAGGGAGTGGGTTAATCAGACATGGATTAAATTAAAGTCACCCACCTAAACACATTGATTGTGGAGATTAAAAGCACCATCACCTTTCATCTATCTTGTTTACCTCCCAAGCACCCTCTGGCTTTTGTGTGGCATTTTGGTTTCCATGGCCACTGAAGGTTCCTTCCTATAATCAAAAACGACCTCCTGTTATAAAAGACTCAGAGTCTTTGCTCAGCAGGCCATTTCCCCCTTTTATTATTCTTTTCTCTTGCCTTCAGGGAAAGCTTTGTGCGAGCAGGACAGAGCACTTGGTTGGTTGGCGGTTGACCTCAGTTGCACACAATGAGCTCTGAGTGCTACCTGAAATGTGTGACAAAGAGGGAAGGGTCACTGNGCACGCCTCACTAGTTTAAAGCCATTTTAATAGCCTACAGGCAAAATTTGTCATGGTATGTAGCTGAGTGCTGTGCTTGCTTAAAATGCTTTTGACAATGTGAGGAAAGCCTTTAAGCATTTGATGAAGGTAAGTTAGTTAGCAGAGCTTGGAAGCCAGTTTGCAGGTTCCAAGATAATTCCTTGGGATCCAATTAAACTGTTGAATTTTACATTCATTCCACTTTTCTAATGCTTTTAGTTAAGGAGATTTCTCCCATACATAACCCAGTCTCACACACCCCATACTCCCAAACCAATGATTTTAAATACAGTTCTATGTGACTTTTTAGCTGGTTTCACCCTTTGATTGTTGAAGTGTGTTACTCTTCAAAAAAAAAAAAAGCTTTGAGCACATTTTTCTTTCCTGGCTACAGCAACAGGGAGATTCAATGCTGTATATCTTAGCTGAAATAGGAGACTTGGTTTTGATTGCAGAGGTTATATGAGAGTAGTGCCTGTGGATATTTGCTAAAGAAAGCAAAATGTTGACAATTTCTTATACCAGCTATTTACTGTGCTGCTCAGATATCAGCCATAGGACACCACAAAACAGGATGTGAAACCAACAGAATTTCTCTTGCATATGGGTACTCACACTGAGGGAAATCCATGACTATGAGAACTATCAAATCTTCAACAAATACTATTCAAAGATTAGTTTAGCTGATATTCTAGTGTAAGAATTCTTATTATTAAAAAATAAGAAAATTTGGGAGTTCAAGGGATTTCAGAAAGTACTGTTTTTATGTTTGAGCACAGCAGATCCTGGTAGGGTAACCTTTATACTTCCTAGTGCAGGAATGGGGGGGAAATATTTTCTGACATTTTCCATCACATTTGTATCTTTCTTTGACATGAGAATTAACGCTCTTGTCATAACAAAGAATATATTCAGCAGTTGGACTTAAAAGAAATTGAAATCTGTCTTGAAAAACGATCTTAAAATCATGCAATATGTCAAAAGCCATAATGTAACATTGTATTATATGTTTTATATTACTTTTCACTCAGTCTGAATTAATAGCTTTTAGCAGAGTTAATTCTATCAAAAATCATGACAGAATTAAGACATTTGTATGCACTAATCCATCAAAAACATTCAAAACTCAACACTGTAACTTGTCTTTGTGGTTGAAACTTTTACAGAGTAAATACACAATACCAACACCACCAGTGAATCTTTCTGCAGTGAATACTGCAGTTCATCTGGGAGCAGGCACTTTCACTCCCCACTTGTGATGAGCAAGAATTGGCCTTGTAGCTGAAAACATTTCCCCTGACAGAGGATATTGAGGACAGAGATTTCTGCCAGGAACTCCACGCTGCTGTTCATGCAGCTTTCATCTTTGGAATGTTATGTTCAGATCTGCTTTAGATCATAAAAGAGCTGTGAATTTTTCCACGCTAGTAGGAATCAGGTCACAGAACGGTATAAGCAGAATTTGAAGCAGAAAGGATTTCTGTTGTTAAAAAATATTTCGTTATCAAAAGAGGTTTGTTTTTTGACTGATTTTTTTTTTCAGGATTGAATGACAGTATACAGAAATATGCGACAAGAATGAGTGAATGGATTAAATTTAAGCATACTGCAATGTGCACTTTCTTTTTCCTACAGTGCACAGAAAAGACAGAAGAAAGGCCAAAGAGGCATCTTGTTCTAACATGGTCAAAATAGCCTAGTCTTTATTTTTATATACTAAAACTGTCATGACGTTCATAAGAGAAATACAGAGAATGTCATAATATAATGGGCATAAATGAGGCTTGTCATAAACATCATAATTCCTTAGGAGTCTGCTGCCTTAACTAATATCCAATGACATTGTCAAAATGATCTCCACACAGTGGGGATGATGTTCACCAATGACCCAGTTAAATTTCCCATGAAAAGCTACCACTGACATCTCTGAACTTGGAATGCCCTTTAAATGATAATCAGTTACCTATCACCAATAAACATTAGTCAAGTTCTGCTTCTTGCACCTTATTTCTTGATTCCCTTGTAGTTACCTTTTCAAATATTAGGCAGGTATTTTTCATGCTAAATAAATGCTCATGAGAATCATTTGTTCTAAATTTTCTTCCCACAGACAGTCACTCTGCTTCCAGTGCCTTCAAAACCAAATAAGCTAAAGCACCTGCATGCAAATTCAGCTTTAGAAGAATAACGTTATACACATCTGGAGGAAAGGTCATTTAGCAGATTGATTTGGTCACTGAACATTTTCCCTGCTGCCATCTTAAGACTCATACCTTAATCGATTGCACTCCCTGCTCCATGACCCCCTGCAAC
>VZTN01026054.1:1207-12007 GCA_013400515.1 Erpornis zantholeuca
GAAGACATATTTCATGTCTTTCCTTCTTGAAGCAGATATGTTTAGTTTATCCTTGAAAGGTATACTTAAAACAAACAAACAAACAAACAAAACCCCCCAAACCTGTGATTTCTCATGTACTGATTCAATCCAATTGAAGAACTCTAAATGCACCATACGACTTTCCCTCACCTTAATTTTCTCTCTCAAACACTCTGGATGTATTATACTGAATGAACACTGAGTCTGTAACAGTCAGTCTTTTACAGGCTGTTTTTATTATCTATTTTCACTATATATCTAGGTCTCCAGGAGCAATAAATACACAGATTATTTTATTTTTCAGATTTTATTTGCCACATACATTGATTCTTGTTCCTGCATAACTGAAAAATAGAAAAGTTAAGTTCTTCACAATTTTTACATAAAATTCTAAAACCTCCAACTCAACTCTTTAGCCTCTTTACACAGACCAGTCTACATAGGCTAAATTCCCAATTCTCCACTTTTTTACAGTTATGATGACCCTCAAAATTAATAAGCCATAAATTACAGAAGATTTTCCAAGCACCCCAAGTAATACTTAAAAATAAATTCACAGTTCAGCAGAGAACTTTAAAAATAGTACTCACTTCATTTAGCATATTAGTGCAAACAATTTGAAACATCAAGCAGCTTTTATTTTTTTTACTATATAACCTCAATCCTGATCACTATTCTGGAAGTCAGAAAGGCACCACAACGTATGTAAGAAGATGACTACAAGGACAGACTATTTCTTCATGTGATTCAATACAGAGATTATATAAGTAAAGTGCCTTTTCATCCAAAACAAACATCCTGATTTCAGCAAAACTTCACTTCTTTATCTTAAAGGAGTTGATATAACTTACCTCTCTAGCAGCACAGTCATGAGGTGCCTCTTCTTTATTTACTTTCCCTTTTGGAAATCCCCAACCAGATTTTGCTAAATAGCCCTGAACCAAAAGAACCTACAAAATACAAGAGAATGCAACTGTCAAACATGCAGGTGTTCTAATCAATTTTATTAAATGTCTTCCCTCCACCATCCCCTTGTTCTCCAAAAGGATACCTTAGCCTGAAGGAAGGAAACCATTAGGTTTGCTGTGTTCTAGCAAGAACTGTGAAATATTTTATGGAAACATGTAACTCAGAATAAAAAAACTTTAAAAACTGAGACGAAAAGCAAGCAGAAGTATCTATTGTCTCACATATTATATTTCTGTACACAGACACCAATATCAAGTAACTGTCAGATCTCTGCGAATCTGACAGTGAATCCAAATTTCTCCAGAAGAAAAATGTAAACAACAAAGAATTACTTTTGCCAGCATATGCCATCCTTCCTTCTAGACAGTCCTTCACAGCTTTTTCCATACTTACATTTTCAAGTGTCTCATCAAGAATAATTGCACCATAGGTTGGCACTCCCATTTTGTATTCTTTCCACTCATCCAAAACCTTTTGTACATCTTCACCTTGAGGCAGTAAAAAAGGGCAGTGATTGAAGAGTATAGCAGCATGTTAAGGAAGATAAACCTAAGCCAGTTCCAAATGACATACTGAATACAAGAGATATTAATTCGAAATTTAGAATAAACACTCCCTCTCCTAAGTGCTTTCAAGATACATTCTCTTGGAAGTAAAAAAATATTATGAATAATCCATTACCAAACACTAAAAGTCAGAGCACATCAAGTAAATTGGCAATTCCTATACAAACCAATTTAAATAAATGAAAATTAAAAAAAAGAGAAGACAAGAAAAAAGATTGCATTTGTTTGAAGGAAGGTCCCCCCTAAATTCTGAAAAAAAAGTAACCCCATAACAGTTACTCTGAATATGTATTATTCGTAAATACATTTTCTTACTTTTGAAGTGAGCGAGGCGGAAAAAAATTCAGTTCCTTGTGCTTGAAACAACTGGGAATAAATTTTTCCCACAATCATTTGTTAAGATTATGGCACAGAATCCTATCTTCAGTATTCATGATGCAAAAGAAAATTTTTAAAGGCATAGTTACAGAAATCTAAATACTAATACCCTTTATCAAAATTCACCATGCAGAGAAAACATAAACAACCTCTATAACTCCAAAATTTTGAGAAAAAATCTGCAAGTCCTTAATAAAAGTATTAATATTATATATTACATATATTTTCTACCAATAAAGAATACTCCACAGTGGAATACTTAAAAATATGACACTGCAGAACTAATAATTGTGGCAAATATGGGCTAGAAAGGGACAGATGTAATGAACATGTAACATCTACTGCATTTTTTCTGCACTGCCTACAATTACTAGGAGAATTCTGTTGGTCTGAAAATACATTTATAATTAAAAACATACATAAAATAACAGCATAACATCAACCAACAGAACATTACCATATTTTTACAGTTTACTGTTAAAATAAAAGCTGTAGTGTTTCGAAGTAAATCTACTAATTATGAAACTAACAGAGGTAAGTATGTTATGTAGTGAAACCATAGATAATATTATCCTCAAAGTTACAAGCAATATTACAATCTCTCATCAAGAACATACTGCAACAGGTTAAAACTAAAACACTTGATGGATGAAAGCCATAAAGTTTTCTCTAGCAAGGACCAGATAGTACACATTCCAGCAGTCCTTGCAAGCAACAAAAAAAGCAGAGGCCAACCATTTGAATTCAGTAAAAATGCATCCTCTACCCTACCAACAGAGACCTCCAACAAATACATACCACTGCCCATGGGGGAACACATACCACCTTCAACTATTGTAACACTTATGTCACTATTTACTTGAAACTTAATTAAACTGTGGAGTTCAGTTTGAAGACCCCAACAGCTCATCCTTGAAGCCTACTGAGCATGCAAAATGTAACCATGAGAAAAAAGTCCTCAAACATCAGAAACTGATTGTTTTCCATAGTTCTGTAGCAGTCCAGAACCACTCTTTTGTGGACGCCACAAAATTATGAAAGCAGTGAAGTCAGTACCATCACATACCTAGAAATAATAACTTTTAATCATTAACACATGAACTGACATTATCATACTATGAAACATCATTTACAATATTCAGTTTGCACTTTACCACTGAGACAGAAAATAGTCAGGGTAATAAAAAGGATATCAGCTTTAGCAAAGTCTCTTATCCCACACTGAGGTAATCCTGGTGTGTTTTGCATGTAGAAATCCAAATAAAACCAATGGGCAAGTTCAATCTGAAAACACACTCTGATTGCATTGTCTCTCTCTTCACTTGGAATGTGCAAAATAAATCGGCTGCCAGGAAAGAAAGAGTAAGATTAGCCAAATCTATTGATTAAATACAGTTAACAATAAAAACATTGCAACAGTACAATTCTTGATCCATTAGCACATACCAGGAGACCACCAGATCCTCCTCATCTTCTGCAGGGACAGTAAAAAGTTTTCGCAAAATAAAACTTTTCAAGTCAAGAAGGAAAATGGATTATGATGTTCTTTCAGAAACATAAGTTACACTACACTAAGTAAATTAACTGTTATGAAAACAGGGAGCACGAAGACAACCTACTTCAACGGCTGTATTACAAAAATGAAAGCATTTTTACAAGTCCATTAAAGAACATCTGCAAACTCTGATAAGACATTTCAGTGCATTTTTTTTTCAGAACACAAGTTAAACATTAAGTATTTAAGTATTTTCACTTAAAACCACAGTAAACTAATAGTTTATGTAGATTTTAAAATTCAATATGATCCTATTAATTTTCTCAGTCTGAAACAGAACATGGACAATTGGGTTATTTTTCAAGTGTACTTAATGCTTTAGCCCAGATACTGGCACACAGTCACTGAGATAGAAGATAAAGCAGCATCATGTGATAGCTCATTTTACTTAAGCAGAAGAAGCTTTATTTATTTATTTATTTATTTATATCAAGAGCAGAACTTCCTTTTTAGAAATTTAGAAATAAGGTCACACACCCCACTGAACCTTGACAGAGATCTTTTACATTCAGCTCCTGAGTGCCGCCAGATAAATTCAGAAAGTACATAATACCATTGCTCAAATCAGATATACTGTATCTTTGCTTAAAATCTGACATGTATGAATTGTTACAGGATTTCAGCATTGACTGCCTCTCCAAGGCACTCTGGCCAAGGACAGAGGCAGAAGGTCACAAGCAAGCACACACTTGACGCTGTCCAGGCTCACAGGCACATTCACAGGGCCCCCAAGTACCAGCACGAGTCTCCCTTTCCACCCAACAGCCCTGCCCAGATCCCAGACCCTCACACCCATAACACACGTCCCTGCCCCACCATAAGGTCCAGTTTGGAGTTTGCTAGTGAGCACATGTGCACAACAGGTCTGGGGAAGATACTTGTTCCCCCACCAACCCAGCAAAAGGACTGTGACCCACAGCCCTGCTGCAGCTGCCAGTGCTCTGCCTCTCGGTCACACCATTTCCCCCATAGAAGCTGGTTTCCAGGACACTCATCATTGCCACCCCAGACACCAGGAGCTGAGACCCCCTCCCTTGTGAGTGGCTGGCACTGAGATATGCTCCCTCACTCCAGCAGCTGACTCTGCTGGAGTGACCCTGCCCACTCTCACACACAGCTCCCATCAGTAGCTGGCACTTCATCCTTGCAGCACACATAGACAGGGGGCAGAGAGTGGAATTAGCCAATAAAGAAAAAATATAGAGAAAAAAAATTTACTGCGAAGCTGTATGATAGGACAGTCCAACACTTGGGCAGAAGGCTCAGACAGGGAAGTGTACTAACTTGCCCAGTTTTACAACACGCCTCTTTTATACCCCTTCCCGCCTACCCTTACTTTGTCCCTCCCTGCTTCCCTTTTCCTGTGGCACTCCTCCCAGTCCAGTAGGATCTCCTCAGGTCTAAAGCCCTACGGGATGCAAAGGCCAGGCTGATATTCCTGGGAGTGATGCCTGTGGTTCCTAGGCAGCTGGTCAATTAGTGCAATTAACAGGTTTTTTTTCTTGTCATTGTGTCCACTTCCAATTTCTTAGGGTCTGTGTCTCAATATCTTTTCTTTCTGATTTCCCCACTTTTTCCCTGTTTTCCAGGAGCAGGTCCTTACTCAGATAAACTTGGTAGAATGAACATTCCTATACCTCCTCATTAATCAGTGGCCAGGTTTGGTGCCATCCTTATCATTCCTCTGATGGGTCTGTAGCCTTGCATGCTTTATTCACAGATTTCTCATCTTCTTATCCAATTTTCACACTGAAAAAGGTCCTTGGACAGATACCCTTAAAGACCTTGGCAGGCCTGAGAGGGGGGCTGTGTAAACCTCATGATATTCAACACAGCCAAGTGCAAGGTCCTGCACCTGGGTTGGGATGATCCCAAACACAGCATAAACACAGGATGCGCAGAGAATGGATGGAGAGCAGCTCTGGAAAGGAGAATCTGGGGTGTTGGTGGATGAGAATCTTGACATGAGCTGACATAGTGAGCCCCCAGCCCATTCTTTTAATAGAACACAGTGTGCACAGCAGGTTGAGGGATGTGATTCTCACCCTCTATTTTGCTCTGCTGAGATCACACCTGAAGTGCTGTGTCCAGCTATTGGAACCCCAATAAAAGAGGATGGGGACCTGCTGGAGCAAGTCTTCACGAAGCCCTTCCAGGACCTAAAGGGGACTATGAGAGAACTGGAGAGGGGCTTTTTAGAAGGGCATGTTGTGACAGGACAAGAGGGAATGGCTTTAAAGAGAAAAAGAGAAGCTTTAGATAATAAGAGAAACTTCGTCCCTGTGAATGTGGTGAGGTATTAGAATACATTGCCAGAGAAGTTTTGGATGCCTTGTCCCTGGAAGTGTTCAGGAGCAACCTGCTCTAGAAGGTGTCCCTGCTCATGGCAGTGGAGGCTGGGATGAGATGATGTTCAAGGTCCTTTTAACTCAAAGCATTCTATGATTCTCCCTTGCATAAATAACCTCATTCACTTCAACTATACCACTTCCCAATTTTCAGTTAGCAGTACCACTCCAAATTTCTTTTGAAGGTTCTATTCTGAGTGTTGAAAAGACCCCTTATCTATAAAGCAGCTGTAACTAAAAGATAAAAACTTAAAAGTCTATGTTACATCAAGTTGATTATATTTTCTTGCTTCAGCACTGCAGTTGAACATAAACCTAAAGATAAAATATGCAGTAGTATCAAAGAGAAGTACCTGCTAGGCATTAGGCTTAGAGAACAAGAGCAAAGCCAAGTAGAATGCTACTTATTAATCAGAAAGTTAACTTCTAAGTTACTTGGAGTCACTGAAGTGCGAAGAGGCATCTCTAGGTGCAGGTGCCAGGTGCTGGCAGTGAGGGGCTAATGCTGGACACACTGTGGGACTCAGCTGAAGGTAGCAGCTGAGATAGCGGTGCATCTACGGAAGTGTATTTAAGGACAAAAATACCAGACAGGCAGAGGAAGTGAAAAAAATAGCATGAAACAGCAGTGCAAACACCAACACTGGAGAAGAAGCGGGCAGAGGAGATGTCCACCCTACAGCCTGTGGAGGATCATGTGGTGGAGCACATGGAGTAAGATACGCCCTGAAGGAGCCTCAGGCCATAGAAGTGATCCCACACTGGAGCAGGGGTGAAGCATAAGATAGAAGAGTGGCAGAGAGGACGTGTTACGGACTGACCACAACTCCCATTCCATCCCCCTGAGCTCCAGGGGGAAGGAGTAGAGAATGAAGGAATAAAGCTGACATGAAGTTTCCCTGAGAAAAAGAAGGATGTAGAAATAGCTATTGTTCAAATGTTTTTTGAAGAGGGGAAGTGTGTGGCTAAGTGAGCATCTGGCTACTGAGCTAGCTGAATCAACCACAGTCCTGAAGTCAAAAGATGGGGTAACAGCACTTCTTTATAAGACAAAGGGAGTATCAAGAAGCCACAAAACCTACATTAAGTCTCTGCACCTCCACTTCTTTACTCAGTAAATAACAACTCTGTATCACAAGGCAGTACGACAAAAAACTGACATGGATATGTGTAACTTGTTATTTAACAATACCCAGTAACTGAGTAGGAAAAATCACTTGTCACTTTCTACCAAAATTCCCTCTATTATTAGACATAGATTGAAGAAAGTAGGAAATGACAGATATTTTTATAACCAATTATAACATTAACACAATTATAATACAAAGCAATATTTTGAAGCTAGAAGGCGACAGTAACTCTTAACACAGTAAGACAGTGGGACTGACCCTATTACAATGTAAGATTCAAATACTCATGTGTCCTTCTATCAGTCACCCCACAGAAGTGACATTAACAGGCTGTATAAGTTTTGTAATCACTGCAATTCCCCTCTGGATTTTCTGAAGAAGGCTTAAACCCTATGTCATATGTGAGCAGAGATCTGAAAGGCAAGTTCCTCTCTCCACAGGGAGCCCAAAGGAGACACAGTGAAAACACAAACATGCTTCAGAGGCCAGATTTACGGAATTGGAAATTTACATGCCTATCACAAACTCTGACTCTTGCATTAGACAAGTGCAAAACAATATCAAGTGGGGCAGTTCTACCTTCCTGTGGTATTCTCACTTCTAAACGTTTTCACTCATTTGAAAACAGTAATTACAGTACGTGGGGTATCTTTCCTCTTCAGTAACCTTTCCTTCTTCGACATAAATACATCATAAGGAGTCCCTTGAAGGTGGTAAGACAGAAGGATTATTTCATGTCAAATATCACATGCAGTTTGTGTCATCACATTCTGGGGATGACAGACAAGTTACAAAGTTTGAAGGGCTGCACCACAGATGGTCAGAGGTTGAGACCATAAGGGGAAAACGCAAGTGCTTCCTTTTCAAGAACACAGAATCCATGCTTTATGAAAATTCAAACGCAAAGCCCCTGAAACAAGAAAAGTATTTTACTCTGAAAGAACCAACAAGCAGGAGAGGGCAGCTTGAGACCGAAGGGTGTCCCTGTGGCTCTTCCCTTTCCGTCCGCTGGCACGTTCCCTTCCAGCAGAGGTAATTCAGCAGAAGGAACTCCCTGCCACCCCTTCCAAATGAAACCAGACCTCGGAGCAGCAAGTACCACATCAGTGCTCGGCTACACGTCACGCCAGCCCCACGCTCCCAGCTCTTCTTTCACCTGCGCAAACACCGCCGACGCAGTTTTACCTTTTCCGGCCCAAACCCCGCAAGAAATCCCCACAAACAATGTTCTCTCACTTCCCCCGCGCACTCGGCTCCCCGCCCGCCGCCGTAGCAGCCCCACACTCGGTCAAGAGGGTGCCGCGGGCAGCCTTCCCGCCCTTCCAGGACGGATTCCATCCGGGAGGGCGGAGCCTCGGGCACGGGGGAACGGGGCGAGCCCCTTCCTTCCGCTTCCCGGCCGCCGCGGGACGGCCGAAGCCGCCCCTCAGCCTGGGTGGCCCCGCACCNCCGGGGCCAATCGGCGCGCGCCGTCCATAGAGCGGGGACCAATGGGGCGGGGTGCAGGGCGGGACCAGCACACTCAGGTGATCTCGAACAGCCAATAGGCGGCGCGGGGCGGGGCTGCCGCGAGCGCGCTGATAACGCCGCGCGCCGGGGCACGGGATGGGACACAGCGGCGCACGGCACGGCTGAGATAGAGGAGCGGACCCGACCCTTCCCCTCAGCCCAGCCCTAGTGAGGCACAGCTGGGGTGCTGTGTCCAGCGCTGGGCTCCTCAGCACGGAGCCACGGGAGAGGGTGCAGCAGAGGCCATGAAGATGATGATGATGGTATGGAGCATCTCTGCCTTTTGAGGAAAGACAGCGGGAGCTGGACGTGTTTAGTCTGGAGAAGACTGAGAGGAAATCTCATTAATGCATATAAGTATCTCCAAGGTGGGTGCCAAGAGAATGATGCCCAGAAACAGGACAAGGAGCAGTGGCTATAAACTAAAACCCAAGAAGTTCAGCCGCAATATGAGGAAGAACTTCTTCACGTTGAGGGTTGGCAGAGCTCTAGAATCGCTGCCCTGGGAGCTCGTGGAGTCTCCCCCTCTGGAGACATTCACACCCACCTGGGCGCATTCCTGTGCTCCAGGTGACCATGCCCCGGTGGCAGGGGGATCGGAGGGGATGATCTCCGAGCGGGAACAATTCTGTGATTCTGCGAAACAAAACCGGCTTCGGGTGGCATTCCCCGAGGAGCCTCCCTGCCGGCAGAGGGTATCGCTGCTCTCTCCGCGGTAGCTGCTGCTGGCATTGCAGCCTCTGATTTCAATTAGCAGCGAGTATTTAATGCATTTCTTCTGGTCTTCCCCTCCCCTTCCTCGCCAAGCCGCGTGAGCTCCCTCTGGCTGCCCTTTCCCTCAGAGGGATCGGGGAGAGAACCAGTAAAATGAGAACTCGTTGGCTGAGATAAAGACTAAATAGTCTAGTAAGTTATTAGTATTGCCTATTAAACAATAAGGAATGCAAAAGCTGCACAGACAAGAAAGCAAAACAGGAAATTAATTCATTTTTTCCCATGACCAGGCAGGTGTTCATCCATCTCCAGAACAGCACTCCATCTTGTGTAACAGTGACTTGGGGAGACCAATGCCATCTCTCTGAATGTTCCCCCTTTTCTTCTCCCCACAGAAAGAGGATTTATATCCTGGTAATGATGTTATGTGGTATGGAATATAATCAACACTGTTTTCAGCACAAATCCAAAACAAGCTCCATACTAGCTAAAGAAAATTGACTCTGCCCCAGCCAAAACCAGCACACAGAAACACCAGCCCAGCATTACCCTGAAGACACAAAAAGTAAGTACATTCACAACTCAGTGATTGGATGTTAGGCACAGAAACTGAGAGATATATCCTTTGCCTCCTTTCCAAAGTTATAACGAAGAACATGAGACTCCACAGTAGCTCCAGAAGTATAAAGCAAGGGCATTCAACCAGGCATAGAAAGAGCAATATTGTAAGAAAACTTTGGAGCCCATTAGTAGGAGCAGCATATTTACAGATATTGGTGCCTCACTCATAAGAAAACTCCACAGATTGGTATTTGACGGCGACATTTGCTCCACTCCCTTTATTGCTGTGATTGAGGTGATAGGTGGATCACTTTAACATTGACTTACAGAATACGGAAGTACTTTGGTAGAGAAAGTAAAGTCCACTTACAGTACTATTGATATGTCTAGGCAGAGGAACAGCTGGAAGGGTCCAAATGCTAATTATCAATCCCATTGCTCAGAGATCCAAAAAGTGCAGTTTTTACCAGAAAGAGTAGATGTAGGTGGTTCTTTAAAAGTTATATGATCTGGATTATTTCGGGTATCAGGATACTCTTGCTGCTACTGTTTTTCCCTGTTCTGCTACATTCTCGAACTGCCCCCATGCCCTGGTCCCCATCTCCCATGTGGATTTGGTACGAGGAGTTCCCACAATTAATAAAGAGGAAAAAAGTGGCTTAGAAAATGCACTTTGATATCTCATGCCATCTATGGTACTTTTAGCCCCTTCATGGATTCTGAAAAATACCCAACCTCATACAATGAAGAAGCAAATGTGCCAAATGTTATCTAAGTTAGAAACCACCCTCGGATAAAACAGCTCGTTAACATAAGAGAAGTGTACTACCTGAAAAAGACAGTGAAAGTTTGTAGACAGTGTTTCAGGACAGGGGAGAGAGGAGAGACAATGTTTAAACATTTCTGCTTGCTCCATTTTGGAGACGTTGCTGGAAGACTAGGTTAGCCAGAACACGAACATAAGAAAAAATATGTTCCTAAGTAGGATTTAGAGCTGCATTTCATTGTAGTTTTTTTTTTTTTTCCTCGCTGTGCATTTTCTATACTAT
>VZTN01026054.1:12020-29746 GCA_013400515.1 Erpornis zantholeuca
TCGCTGTGCATTTTCTATACTATTTGATAAACTAACATGCACTCCTTTTACCCATTAGCTCACAGAAAGCAAGCTGAGTTAAAGTTGACACATTCAGGTTATATTTCCCCAAAGATAAAATCCTCCAGGGAACTTGCATCCACTGGTGGCAAAGTTGGCAATAGCTCTTGTCAAGCTCCAAGGGCAATTAGGAGTGTAGGAAGGCCAGGCATAATACTGAGAAGCTCACCCTGTACCCACACCACCTCAAAGTTCCAAGCAGTGTGCAGAATCACCCAATCATGTAGTCAAACTGGTTTTTAATCACTACTTATCAGTCAGCCTTGGCAGTCAGAAAGGCGGCAATAAGATATTCGGAAAATAATGTTGTTGTCTGTTTGCACTGGGCAAGAAGAGAAGGTGGCAGAAAATAAAAAAGGGGCCAGCCATTTGCACATTCAGAAAGGGATCTCAGAAAATGAGCTGGATTGCACAGGACAAGCAGCAGCTATGGGTAGAGAAAGTTTTGCTTGGACGAGCTCATCAAAGTGAGAATTGCATTTGATGGGGCATTCTTGGATGCCAAGAACAGTCAAATCCAGAACTCAATAAACATTTATTTGCAGCTCATGTGAATTAAAATAAAGACTGAGGCAGAGCCTGGAGAGTCTGCAATCAAGAGATTGCAAACTTCAGCTTGCCTAAGTAATCATAAAAAGGCATTAATTCCACTCAGCCCTTCAATATTCTATACTGAAATATATTCTATATTCAAATCTATATCAACGTATTCTATACTGAAATCTCCAACAAAAGATGGAGGTAGCAGGTAAGTGGACTGAAAATCAATATCTTCTGTAAGTAGAATGAGCTCGGCACCCTCAGTTGCTCCAAGTTGGTATTTTGGGTCAAATTTGCATACAAGGAGACAATGCAAGCACTACTCCCCTGCTTTGCTCCATATGTTACATGGTAAGAGAGGTGAGTGAAGAGCTGGCACAGACCATCAGGAGGATGGTGGATACAGAACCAATACCATATAACCCATGTGAAGAAACATGAACAGTTAAAATACTTCAAAGAAAGTTTTAGGTATAGAAAATTGCCCACACAAAAGTTAAAGAAAATTTAGACTTAAATCTGTGTTCATCTCAGTTTCCTGATTGTAAAGGGAAGAGAACCATAAAGATCTGGAAATAATCTGGAAGGGTTTTTATTAAGTGAGAAGCACCATAGAAAGGGCTGCATTTCTGGCGATGCACAAGACATTATAATAATTAGTAAGTTGCATTCAGTAGTAGATTTGGATGAAGTATGGTACCTACACTCTGGAGAGGTTCTCTGAACCTTGCAGAGGAGAGAAGAAACACATAGAGAAAGATAAGCCAGTGATCATGTGATTACTTTATGTATAGAGAGCCGTGGTGAGCCTGTTCAGAAAACGCTTCTGGGCTTTTCTTAAAAAAGTGCAAAAAATTACAGTGCTTTGCTCAAATAATTTACAATCTAAGACTTCGCAGGTAATCATGAATTTAATGGCAATAACATATGCATTGTTTTACGCATGACAGCACATGCTGTAGGTCAAGACAGCAGGGTTTGTTTAGACAACACTGATCTCAAACAGGCTTAACCAGCTGGTCCAGGTAACACACACTGAGTGGATGAATCCCTTGGGTGTGATCATCCACTTGAACCCCAAGTCAAGCAGACTGTTAGAGGAAGTCCAGCTCTGGGGGCCCTAAAATATCAGGAGGACATGGATCCTCCAGAGGATCATGAGGATGATCAGGGGGCTAGAGCACCTCTCCTGGAGAGACAGGCTGAGAGAGACAGGGTTGTTCAGCTTGGAGAAGAGAAGGTTTCAGGGAGAGCTTACAGCACCTTCTTGTACCTAAAGGGAGCCTACAGGAAAGATGGGGAAAGACTTTTTGCAAAGGCATGTAATGACAGGACAAGGGGGAATGGTTTTAAACAAAGAGAGTGGGTTTAGATTAGGTATTGTAAAAAAACTCTTTACTCTGAGGACAGTGATGACCTGGCACAGGGTGCCCAAAGAAGCTGTGGATGCCCCATCCCTGGAAGCGTTCAAGGCCAGGTTGGACAAGGCTCTGAACAACCTGGGATAGTGGAAGTATCCCTGCCCATGGCAGGGAGAGTTGGAACAAGATGAGCTTTTGGGTCCCTTTCAACCCAAACCATTCTGTGAGTCCATAAAGAACGCACCTGTGCTAAAACCACAAACTGACCTTTAACTCTGGATTGATTATAGCAGTGGAGCACAACTCACTTCACTCTGAAGAAGAGTGCTGAAGACAGTTAAAGAAGTAAGAGAGCTTATCTACTCACTAGTCTCATCCTAAAATCAGGTTAAATATCTTAACATTGAAGTGGAAAAGTAAAGGTATGGATTCATATGAAATGGAAAATAAAGGTAGAGAAAATACTAGGATACAAAAAGGGAAAATGAAGAATGAAGGATCATGAGAAGGCCATAACCCTGTAATATGCTGTTTTCTATATGTTTGTTTCATAGCACAACTCTCACCAGGCAGGATAGGCAGCCTGCCATTCTGCATGTGGTCGAAGGTTTCAATTCCTTTCCCAGCTCAGGTGTGTTCCATAGCCTGTGACATTAGATGTGAGCTCTGGTACTTCATGATAACCTACAGCTAGTGGCTGGGTAGCCTAGACAGATGGGCTACTGCTGCATATGCTTTTGTTCTGATGTTCAAGACACCACTACTTTCAAATCATGCAAGGTAGAAAGGCACTTACTCTCTTAGTCCTCCGTGGGGTAGTTTTGCTGCATTTTCCTGGTTTTCTTCCTCTCCTGCAGAAACTCCTTGAGCAGGTCACGCAATCCTCCTTTAACCTTCCTTTCTAGATCTTTCAGGTTACAATATTCCTTCCCTGTTCATATTTTCAGGTTTTTCTGGGAACATGAAAGAGCACTGCCCAACACAGCATGTTCTCCACACTGAGCTGGAAGATTGTTGTTATTTCTTAGTACAGTACCCTACTTTTATTTCTATTTGACTTTCCAATTTCTTTGCTCTAAGAACTCATTTTTCTCTTGCCCTGTAACATAGGCATCTTAAACAAAACAGTTATGCACCTTACTGCTATAAAGAGTTTACTGTAGTAACTGTAAACTACAGTAGTGCACTGAAAATATTTGTCTAGCACAGATCAGCTGGGGGAACTATTAATGCCATGTTTTATAGTTTAGTTTTAAATTAAAAAAGAAAAAAAAAAAGCAGACAGAGAGCTATTACGAAAACTCAGCAGGAATTTAGTTGCTTTTAACATTTTTATTAAATTCCCTTTTCTATAATACTTTTGTGTCTTACCTGCTCTCCTCCTGAGTCCTTCAGTCTTACGGGTATGATGAAAATCCCCCAAATTTTTAGAGGGAATTCATGAAGTGCGAAGAGAGTGAATATGGCAGAGAAAACAAAAACCAAAAGACCAGATTGTTTCCATGAGGCTTCTTGCACTCCTGCAAACTGTGATCCAAGTCTGCATATCTTCAGTTTGAGAACTGTTCATTTAGAATTTAGCAAGTCCTGTACTTTCTCTACATCCCAACATAACCATACGTAAAATGAGTGATGCTGCTTTCTGCAACCTTTGGTGATGGCTTACCTTGTTTTACTGTTAACCCTTAGGCACATCAGAACATTAAAGTATCCTTATAAGATGGGAATTTCTACACAGCAATGTCTTTATGCTTGACAAAAAGGGAATGTCAGTAAAGTTGCTATATTGCTATATTTTAAATTAAAGTGTAGAATTTTGCTCTGCCTGCTGCCAAGAGTTAAAATCTCTCACAGATCTTGTTAAGGACCTTTTCTTAGGGATATCTGGCACTGTTAATAGTCTTTATTAATTTGAAAGCATCAGCATCCCATCATGCTATGTAATTCCAGTCCCAACAGTCCCTCACATTCTTTGTAAAACCCAAGACATATCAGATGGATCCAGCAGACAAAGAAAGGAAAAGGAGGGGGGTGGAACACATGGCATAGGAGGAAGGTCAAGGATCTGGGATTGTTGTGCTTCTTCTCAGAAGTGAAGGCTAAGTGGGGATATTGATTGCTACCTTCAGCTCTCTGTTTGGAGGTTAAAGTGAACTAGACCCTCCTCAGAAGTATAAAAAATCAGGGCAAAGGACAAGATGAAATAGTCACATGTGACATCAAAGGAGATCTCAATTTCAAATGTGAGGAAAAAGATCTCTGTGGTTGCAATTAAGCACAGTGAAGGGCTGTCCAAGGAGGCTGCAGAATTTCCATAGATTAACACTTTCAGTTCTGGACCTAGGGGTCCAAATCCTGAGCATCAGGATCTAGCTTTAGCATTAGCCATACTTTGAGCAG
Organism: Erpornis zantholeuca; assembly: GCA_013400515.1. NCBI lineage: Eukaryota > Metazoa > Chordata > Aves > Passeriformes > Timaliidae > Erpornis > Erpornis zantholeuca. Next base: position 16,382 of record VZTN01026054.1, read on the forward strand.
AAGACTGAACTACATAACCTCCAAAGATCACTTTTAACTCTGTTTTCTGATTCCATTAAAAAAAAGCTGAAACCTTTTATCACCAAAAGAAAAGAAGTTAAAATTACAGGACAAACCTTCTAACCATGGTTATGGAGTAAATATTATCCTCCCTTCTCTCCTCATCTCTGCTTTAATAAGACAGTTACTGGAAAGAAGAAAATGTATTCCAGCAATTAAATTTAAATTCTTTGCAAGATGCCTTCCTCCAAAACACTGAGAACTCCAAAACACAATGTGATGCTTACATTTAATTTTCTTTTAGATGAAGATAAGACACACACAAAAGAAGACTGATTAGTATTTGCTGGCAAACTCAGGAGCAACACAGATTTGAAGAGGGCATAAAGAGTCCCAGTACTGGTTGTAATGCTGAGTCAGACGCAGAGGAGTTGCTGGGAAGGGTCAGCCCAGCCGAGGAAGTTTCCAGGACAACATCACAGCCAACGAATTATATTTAGTTGGCAAGAACATTGCGCACACCATAAATTCCAGGGTACAGTTACAGCAAGGCGCTGCTGCCCTCCGTGTAGTCACACGTGCCTTTTGGGTACCCGCGCAGTAAATTGTCATAACCTTTCTTCTACATCTCGTCAATGCCTACCATCTGTTTCTGACTTTTGCTCACCGTGTCTGAAATTGATGGTATCACGCACTGATTGTGGGGGTGGGGGAAAATTCCAGCAGTTGTAGGGAACCGGAGCCGGCTATGAGCGTGGCCTCCTTCTCCTTGCCATCTTTGACACAGGGGACTCGCTATTTGGTTACTTGAACAAGGCGCACCATCCTTGCAGGAGATCTATGTCCCTAGCCCCCCGTCTAAGATTAAAAATCTGTCCCTGCCGGCGGAGCAAGGAGGGCGGGAGGCCGCGGGGGGACATCGGCTGCGCTCACGGCGGCCGGTGCCGCACCCCGCCCCGTGCTCGGGGCCCCCCAAAGCCACCGGGGACCGGATCTGGTCTAACGGGGCGCGCCCCCAGACCTCCATTTCGCGCAGGGGCGGGCTCGAAGCGGGCCCGCAGCCGGCGGAAGATGGTTCCCCGCCGCTCGCCACCGCCCCCGGGCGCCGCGCNGGGCCGCGCCCCGCCCGCGCCTCCTTGTCCCGCTCCTCCTTGTCCCGCTCCCTCGGGCGCTGACGGCTCTCTCCTCTCTCCTCAGGCATCCTCGGGGTCGTGGCCGTGTACCTGGTGGTGGGATACGGCGCGTCCCTGCTCTGCAACATCATCGGCTTCGCCTACCCCGCCTACGTCTCGTGAGTGTCGCGTCCCTTGCCCCTCTCGGCACACCATGGTTCCGGGTGCCACCCGCCGATGTGGTTGCAAAATCGCATCCCTTGTGCCGGTGCGGAGCCTGTCTGGGGTGGCATTCCGGGACCGTGCTCCCAAGTGGTTTTTTTGCCACCCACCCCTTTCCTTTAGCAGGTACAGGTGCCAGGTGCCAAGTGGAGAACGAGGCTTCTCCCATCTGGCGAGTGCTACGTCAGGAGTTACAGATGGGAGACGCTGGGTGGTTTCCACACTTGATAACCGGTTCCTGTAGCGGGTTATGCTTTGGGTTTGAGTCCCAGCTTTGTCATCTCCAGCGGGAAGCTGGATCTTACCTGGCTGCTGGTAACGGGAGGGAGGATCGCTGCTTTGAGGGTGTATGTTAAAGCTCCCGCTGATGGTTTGAGCGGGGGTCAGGAAGGCACTGATGCATCGTCAGCGTATGCGTGGTACAGGGTACTGGCCACTGTAATGGGCTGGAGACAGAGGTGCATTAAGGAGTGCTGTTTACTCCAAACCCGCCTCGCTGATGAGGGGAGGAGAGGAAAACGCCGTAATTCCTCTCGAATGCGAAAGACTTTTAAATACTTCCTTTTTCAAAGGAAGGCCTCCTTAGATATTCTTAAATACAAAGTAACTGTTATCTTTCACGTGCATTATATGGTCATTTAGGCCAAAATGCCTTTCCTGTTAGGACCGCAGTCGAGTATGTTCCAAAAGACTGCAGAAACATAGTAAATAAAACGTTCTGTGTAACCGAATACATTGATAAAATGGAAGTCCTTCCCAGCAGGACTGCTATATTGTTGAAACACAGTGTTTGCTTTTTATGTAACTTTATTTAAATACAGTCAGCAGATTTTAAAAATATGTTCCCTGTAATTGGATCCTGGACAATACAAAGTCGGTCTTTTGGGTTTTTGTTTTTGGTTTGGGTTTTTTGTTTTTGTTTGGGTTTTTTTGTTTGTTTGTTTTGTTTGTTTGTTTTTTCCCAGAGATGTGAGAGATTGACTTAGTTTTAGACTCTTGAAATATCCTGGGGTTGTTATGCTTAAAACCAAGCAACATCTTTTCTAAATGCTGTTCCTGGTGTTCACTACTTTTGAAGATTATAGGCCAGGAACTCTGAAGAAACTTACTTTTTTTTCCTAAATGATAAATTTTAGTGAAAAGCTTAGTTTAAAACTATTATTTCATTAAAATCTGAAAAGGGAAATATCAGCCAACAAACCTTTGAAATACTGGAATGGTTGTTTAAGAATTATGTTTGTGTAATATTTTGTGTCTGACTTAGGTCACTTAAAATTATGTAATTACTTTTGAAAATCCTATTTAAATTTTTAAATTTGTTTTAAAACTGGTTTGGGATTACATTTTAAACCTTTCATTATGCAATGATGATGAATAAATTAATAACTCAAACTCTTAGAACGGCGGTAAGAAGGCAATAACAAATCAAATAATAATAATAAGGTTTCATTACCAATTTTTTTCTTTCAAATCTGGATTTTTTTTAAATCTTTTCATAGAGCATTTACCTTGTTTCATGTTGGAATGTGGTGTTAAATGTATCTTAATGTGAAAAGTTACCTCCCAGATGTTAGTACTGTAGTGTGCTTCAGTTTTTTTTATCTTTTTTTTTTTTTTTTTATAATGGGAGCATTGTATTTGCCTACAAGTTTTACTTAAACAAAAAAGTATGCTGAGACAACATGCACAAAAATACAGTGCCAGTTCTGTTTTTCTTCCAGTTCGTGATCCGGTAATGCTTTTCCTTTAGCTGCCCTTTTAGTGCTCAATAACATTTATAGTAGAAAATTAAAATCTTAGGTGAAAATCCATTTAAAATGCATGCAGCGTGCTGCATGCCAGTGTCTTTCAGTGGCAGCCTGCTGACAGCACAAGTGAGCTCTATCCCCTCCCAAGTCCAGAGCTGGTATGTAGAGTTTTTCCACATTTTGCTCTGCCTGCTTTTGTTTTTTCTGCGCTGGATCACGTACAGTAGTCAGGGTGCTGCCGAGTGCCATCCCCCATGCTTATAAAGCATAGAGACCCAAAGCATAAAGAACACTAGCCAGAGTCGTTTGTTTATTCCTCTGCTATTTGGTCTGCCCCCCTTGGAAAGGCAGATGAAGAGCTTGCTGTATGAACTGATAGCAGTGAATTTGCTTCCTAGCATTGAACAGAAAACAGTTTTCAGGTGTTTTCATCAGCTGCACATACCCTCAAATGCTCTTTGCTCTAAAAGCTGTGGCTTTTGGAAGAGGTCAGGAGGTGTAAATGGAACGTATTGTGCAGGGTGTTAGTTTGATGTTTACACAGGTATTTCAACAATGGACCCAAGCCTGAAATGCCTCAGAAAGGTACTGAAAGAGAAAAACCAGATTACTTTTCCTTGGTTAACTTCCTTTCTTCTTTTGTGAAGTAGGTCAGTGTATCATTTCTCCATTGTCAGTAACTGAATTGCTTAAGTGAAAGACAAGCAGTGGTTTGGGTTGAAAGGAACCATGAAGGTCATGTAGTTCCAGTCACCCTGCCATGGCCAGGGACAAAGTAGTAAGTCAGGCTCCTTGTCGGCAGAAAAGGCACTCATGAAGGAGTGGGACAGATAATCTGTGCTCTGCAAGGGACATCAACTCCTGTCCTTACAGTTGTTTAAAATGGCAAACAGGCTGCCTCGTAGGTGACCTCCAGGCATGTTCCAAATCTGTTTTATTAGGATTTCAGTTCTGGATTACTTTAGTCGTGGTAATCACTGTTAATCTCTATGCTTTCCTGAAAGAAAATATATTGGAGTAATAGCAAACCCTGAGACCCTCAGTTCAGAGTTAAGTCTGTTCACGCATGAGACTAGGACAGTTTTGTGCAGATATCTGCCTGGCAGGCCTTGTATAATTCTGCAGTTTATTTTCTTTGATCTTTGTCATTCCCTGTATTCACTGTCAGTGTGTGCAGTGCAGCAGGTGTGAATTTCAGTGGAGAAATGCTGGAGGCTGTAGCTGCTAGACCAAGCAGATGGTGTGAAGTGGTGCAGCTGCAACTGCACTGCTGCCTATTTTCTCATCACTGTGGTGCAAACCAGTGCCAGGGGAGGGGGCAGCTCTCTGGTTAATGTCTGATACAGCTTCAGGCAGGCACAGCTGTTTCCCTCTTCATTCCCTCTTGTTCACCTTCAGCTTTTCTTTGGCTAAATCTTTAGCAGTTTTATACATGGAGGAGTTTCTTCTTTGGCAAAATCTTCCCATAAATCCAAGTCTATGTCTATGAGATGTCACAGCAAGAGCCCACCTGAGTCTCTTAACATAGGCAAAATGAAGCAGTAGTTTTCTGTCTATTTCCCAATAAGTCACACAATCTCTAGTCTCATTCCCTAGAAGTCTGTAAAGTGCTATGTGATGAAACAGAATAAACAATTTTAAGTTGAAATACAATGCTTGATTTACAGGCTTTTGTGGTTGCAGTAGATCAGCACTGAAAAGTTTACCACAGGTGATAGAAGCAACTTTTTAGACTTCTAGGAAGCTTTACGTGCACAAGGCAGTAATCAGGCTAGAGATGGAAAAAGTGAATGTTGGCAAGTACATAAATACCATTGCCAGCATTTTCACAGCTTCTCTAAACTTTCCAGAGCTAGTATGTTCAAATGTTCAGCTCCACCCATAGTTAGTGGTGGTTAACTGCCTCAAAAAAATAGAGTGCGAGCAGGAAGGGAGCCTTTGATGACTAAGAAATGCGTGCAAAGGATTGGAAATTTCTTAAGTGCTGTCATGCTTGGTTTAAAAATTGCCAAGATGAAAATAGCTTTGGGCAATAAAATGTCTGAATTTAATGCTAGTGTCTCCAAGGGAGGAAAGCAGTATAGTACAATAATGCCTCTCTCTGCTTTGGCTAATTTTATGCTGTTACTTCACCTTAGCTGTTTTTACCATGTAAATGTTGCTTGTGGCATTTTGCTAGCAGGAAACAATCTAGCAATTGTACAGAAGTGTAAGCACTCGATTCAAGTTTTAATTTGAATATCGTCATGGTGTCTTGAGTCTGTCTCCTGGTTCCTTTTCCTCTTTCATACCTTTAAAACAGGAACTCGGCTTTTCTTTGCTCACAATTATTTAGAAAAGGTAAAATTGTTCCTGTATTTCTTGAGAACTAGAGCAGCAAATTTCCTTTCTCCTAACAAATTTTAAGGTGAATGCTTACTTTTTTCCTTTAAGAAAAATGATCCATGATGTGCTAAGATTCAGAAATAATACTCTGCTGCAGCATTATAAGTATGATTTGAGAGAGCTGACATATCTAACCAGATTCACAATCCCCAGTATAAATATAAGTAGAAAATTTTCAAATCTGTCTGTTCAAAACTTGTGCTGTTTTCTCGCATGCCTGATAATCTTTTCATGGGGCTTCAGACATTAAAAAGGGTATTTTGATTTTCTTTTAACATGTCCTGCTAAATCAGTTCCTCCAAACATACTGACTGTTTGGTTTTTAGGTTTTAGTGTGCCATGGTTAAACGCCATCTTAGCAGTTGTTTAGACAAATTCCGTGCTTTTCTTTCTAATGAAAGCAGGTGTTTAGGTCTAATGCTATGATAACAGTAAGAAAATTTTAATTTTACTTCTGCATTTTACATTTAGATTAAAAATATAAAGGTGTCTGTTATACAGATAGGTCTATCTAAAGTGAGGCACTATGGCATGTTAATCCCATCAGAAGCACCAACATGTGTGTGGGATTGTATTTTGGGGAAGCTGGTTTTGACCTGAGTCAGAACTGGGGAACTGACTCATTGGTTTGCCCTACAAATACTTGTTCCAGGAGAGAGGAGGCCAAGAATGAGCAGAGAGCAGTGAAATGAGAGGATTCCTGCTATGTTTTTCCTTTTGTTGCAGGAATCCAGCTTTGTGCTCCTTTTGGTGCCATTTTGCTCCACTTTCTTTTGAAAAACACACTTATAACCCTTTGTACTACTGCCGTGTAGCTTTCTGGTGTGTTCTAATAATATCTGTCTGTGCATGGACAGTGAAACCCTCCCTTGCTATCCTTCATGAGTTTTTCTGCTGCCATCTGCTAGATGCACAAAATTTTGAGAGAAGGGAACTGGTAGACTTAAATCACAGCAGTTGTGTAAGTGCAGTTGGCAGGAAGATCTTTTCTATATCAGCAAATGCATGACTCTGCTGTTGGAGTCAGTGAGGAGGAAGATGGAAAGTGGAACGCTTTTAGCTGATGGATGGAAATGCAGAAGCCAAAATGATAAAGCAAATTCAAGTGCAAAGGTACTTGTTTCACTGAAATGATGTGAGATGTCAGGGAGGCAGCCTGCCAGGATGACTCTGACATGAGGATGACAGGTAGGCACCAAGCTAAGGAAGTCTGGTGCAGTAGAGTGTTGATTCTACGTGGGTGTCTGGATACATAGCTAGAAGTAAATTATTTTACAACCTGCTGTAAAGAGTTGGGGCAGACCAGTAGGCATAAGCTCTATAGAAATATAGGTAATTTCATGGGGTTTTAAGTTAAATGTAAAAAAAAACCAACCCAAACTTACACTTGGCTAAGGTGTGACAAATATGCCCGCCTGCTCCCTTCTTACAGCACTGACCAGAAAACTGAAGGAAGGATGCACAAAATGGTCCACTCTTTCCCAGCTACATCAGAAGCACTGGGTTTAATGGTTCATCTTTTGCCTTAAACTTGTAACTTTATTTATACAAGAATCCTCAGGTACACCTGAAGGATTGCAGCCATAGGGGTTGTCCCTTCACATGAGACCACAGCAATAAAATTTGGCGTTTCTTTTTTTTTGCTTCCCACATCTGGACTCAGCTCAATAAAACCCCCACCCCAAGCTCATAACTTAGCTTGTGAGTACTATATGTGTGAATTTACTGTAACAAATGATTTGTCATGCCAGAACTAATTGAGGAACAACAGTATCTTCTTGGAAAAGAGCTGATTTTTTTTAGATGAGTTAGATGCTCTAAGAACTCCACTTGGCAACTTACTAAAATTAGACCAGTGTCTGTTACTATCAGTAACAGGATAAGCACCCACACTTGATCTAGGGTTCAGTTTGATTTTAGGATGAACAGGGTCAAAGCTGAGCCAGTGCTCCAATACTGTAGCTAGACAGAGGATGGAAGCCCTGGACTGCTACAGAATGTGACAACCTCCACTCTTCCTCCTTGGCACCACCAGCTAGCAGGGTTACTAGGGAACAGATCTGCCAGAAAACAAAGTTTTTCTTGGCTCCCCATCCGTCACAGTGCTGGCCCACAGCAGATCATTTTCACTCTTGGACAGGCAGCTGTTTCTAAAATAACTGAGCTGTGATATTTGCTGTGCAGACTCCTGGAGCTGCTCCTAGTGACTGCTTTTACCTCCAAGGTGCAGAACTACTGTAAGTAGTTGTTTGAGGCTGTATTTTAAGTCCCCTACAGTTAGTATTTAAGCAGTAGAAAAAATCCTTTTGGATATGTAATTACTATGTTTAACTAACATGGAATTTAGTCAAATTAGCATTAGATAAAACAGTATCATTTTTTAAAATCTGAAGCTATAGTCTTTGGATGGTCCTTCATTTGTTAGAAAATCTTAATATTATGTTTTAATGAGACTGAATTATTTGCTCTCACAACAAAGAAATAATTTTTAAGAAGGTAATCTAAATCCTAAAGCAGGATGTAGTGTCAGTGGCTCTTGGTCTGTAACTTTTCACTTATTGATAGAGGTTGCATTTTGAATTTCAGCTTGCTTGACTGGTGGCTTAACATGGAGAAGAATGAAGTGTTCTTGGCTTGAAATAGTGTCAATGGTGTCTCTCCTAAGTTTAATTGTACAGGGCTTTACACCGGGATAACCCCTGTAGAATAACCTGGAAGATGACGTTTAATTAGGATGTGATTCTCATGGTGAAAAGGGTGCAGTTATAAATGGATATAAACCCCTTCTCTATTCAGATATTTTACATAACTTACTGTGCTTGTTCTTGGACTAATACTATTTTCTGTGACTTGCTACTTACACACTATTTCAATAGTACGGGATGGAGGTAACTTCTGCCCTTCTGTTTAACAGGGACATGTTGTATTAGATTTCCTTGTCTCATCCGAGGGACATACTCCCCATTCCAAAGCAGAATATTTACAAAATACTTGCCTTTCCTTGACTTTAGTTAAAGCTTTCATTCACCTTGCTGGTGGCCTTGCTGTATCCTGCTTTCCACCCCTCTCCCCGACTGGGACTGGAGTCATGGCCAGCAGGAGCAATTTGAGCTGACGTGGCTGTTGCCTGCTGAGTGTGGGAGAGGGCTGCTGCCCCTGAACTTGCCCACCTAGATCAGACCACTGCAGAAGGAGGGGAGATGTGCTGCTCCCTACAGCATGTAAGAAAGCAACCACATTTGGATTTCATGCTGCATACATCAGCTGGCTAAATCAGATGAGGCTTTGACTTCTTGTAGTGCTGCCTGTGACTGACAATAAAAACATGTTGTACATATATCCTCTAAGGAACTACAGCAGCAGATGGTGAATGTTCAAAGGGAGCACACCCCTTGCACTGCATTTAGGAACACTCGAAGGCCGTTTGTTTCTAGAGGAGAGAAGATAATGGAGCATGGCCCGTTAACACAGTGATATGCCATCTGCCCTTTGCCACAACACTTGAGATTCTAAGCTTTTTTTTTTTTTTAATGAAAGTTGATTTTCATGATTACTGAGATGACTTTAATAATGTTTATAAAAAAAAGGAAACAATGGGCTCTTAAATCCATGTATGACTTCAGATGGTGACTGGAAAACAGCAAAATTGCTGGCAGTTTCACTGCAAAGTTTGCTCACAAATACCAAGCTAGGATACTTATTGTGATAAAATATGCCTCTAATGGAGAAATTGTCAGCAGAACTGAAGAAATTCACATGGTGAGCCTCTACAGCAAGTTTTCCTTAACAGTGAGAAACTGCAACTGATTCCTTTCTCTGCTCCCTTTATCCACCACTCTAACATCCCTACTAGTCTGTGTGCTTTTTTCTTTCCTTCCAGAAGTGCAGTTTCACACACTGAAAATAGCTCTGTAGCCTTCTTCTGTAACTCCCGTGGTGTTCAGGGGCTGTTTTTGTACAGCCCCCTTACCTGGTCTTACTAGAATACTTCAGAGGTGTGGGCACAGGAAAGATGTGGTTTTACAGTGAGAGCAGGAGCAGCTGGAGTTGTCCCTATTTTTGAGCAGACTGCTTGGGCTAGGGCTGCCTGCATTGTTAGGAACAGCAGGAATTAGGTCTGCTGTTGTCAGCCTGTGAAAAACCTGTTCTTCCAGTCGTGCTGGTGCTATGCCTCACTGAGATCCCTGTGTTGATGGTGTATGGCAAAGGCTGCTGCTTTTCCCACTGCAGGACACTGCTGGCTAGCCTCAAACTCCAGTAGAAATAATGCATGAATTAAGTATCAGATCCTTGTATTGCATGTCAAAGTAATTCAATCCAGCAGTTGTGCCAGCTCCCTCTGCATGTGGTGAGTTTTCCACTGCTTTTGCTAAAACACATGGCATGTCACAGGAATTATTTCCCCCAACTTCCCCTGCGACTTAACAGAACTAGGAACTGATGGAATCCACAGTGTTTCTCAATTCACAGACCGGGAACTGTGGTGAGAGTTATAGCCAACTCTCTGATTTCTGTCTTGTAAACCTCCCTCAATCTGCCTTTTCTAGGGAACTAATGGAAAACTTGGCACCTCTAATACATCTCACACATGCTGCTTCAGAAACAATATAGCTGATATTAAAGGAATAATTAAATTAATTAAACTTACTGATTTTAATCCTCCAGCATGAGTGGAGAAGACAAATGCTTTCTAACACTATTAAGCTTGAAATTGTCAGGCTTAGATTTGCTAGCATTTTCTTTAAAAACTTCTTACAATGCTAATCTGGAATTTAATGGCTCCAGAAACTTCACTCCACTACTTTTACTAAAAGAGCATATGAACATCTTTTAGTTTCTGATTTTTAGAACTGTATAAGCTTGAACTGCATTTTCGTAGCAGATGGAGATCAGAAGCCCATTAAATCATTATGCAGAAAGCCCAATACTTTAGTAGAGGTTATTTCACATAGTTCTTAATACTTTAGTCTACGTCAGACTTTGCAAGTCCTATAGCAGTTAATTTATAGAGTAGTACAGTGGGTGATGCAGATGGGTATTCTTCAGCGTATGGATCTGCTTATGTAGACCAAGTGCTTCTTAGAACTTAGAGCAAATCTTATAGATTAGGTTTACCTTATCAAAGAGGAAGCTAGTGCATGTATATATGAGTACGCTTAAAATGGTATTTATTGGATCTAACTATGTAAAAGACTCAGAGAATACTACAGGCAGTCTTAAACCCCTGGTGGTGCCAGGAACCTCAAGTATGCAGCACTGAATGAATTTCTGATCCACACATAGTACACTGTGCAGGCCTTGTCTGGAGACAGGGTTGCCCCATTTTGATAACTTAAGCTATTGTAGCATTTTTCATCCAAGACAACAACTCTGTTCATCATTCCTTCCTGATGGCCGGAGAAGGAGGATGGTTGCTGTTGGTTGTAGCCAAGGCCGGGCAGGTGCTGTGATCACTGGTATCCTATGCTTCACAAGACTGGGCTCACTCAGGTTATCTGTTATTTGGATCAGTAATGCTCTGATGTACAGTAGCCTTCTGGTCAGGATTGCCACAATATAGCCAAATATTATCCCCTCCCTTTCTTGTCCCTCAAAATGTTTTGTGAACAAGGTCAGAATGCTCACTGGTTTTGTTTGGGTTTTTCTTCTCCTTGTAATCACAGAGCTAGAAATAGCTTGAGTACTTTCTAGCTTTGAATTGTCATATGAAGGGAGAAGCTTTGCTGTTCAAAGATCTTGACACACTGTCTGTATGATAAATACTGATTGATTTTCTTGGAGCAATTAAATTATGAAGATTCACAAATAACAACAAATCTGAGTCATAAAAACGTCATTGTTAGATGAGACTGATGCTACCGTTCTGCTCACTTGATTTGTTTTTCTTGCAGAATCAAGGCCATTGAAAGTCCCAACAAAGATGATGACACACAGTGGCTGACTTACTGGGTTGTGTATGGCATTTTCAGCATAGCTGAATTCTTCTCTGACATCTTTCTGTCCTGGTTCCCTTTCTACTACATGTTAAAGGTATGATAGTTCCTGTGACCCCTACCCAAAAATGAGACCTTTGATAAACTGACCTAATGTCTCCAAGAATGGATAGATGACAACATTCTCTAGAATCATTACAGAGTCAACACTTTTTTTTTAGATTCAGGTTATGTGTAATTTAGTACTGTGGAAGTGATCTCTTTACAACTGATGGTTTTGTGGGCAAGAGGGGAACTTGGGATGGATAGAATGGAAAGGTCTGCAGTTTTAGGAAAAAAAGAGACAGCATAACTGTCGCATAAAAAAAACCCCAAGGACAGTTTTTCCTCTAGATATTCAGGTAAATTTGGACAGGTGACAGACATAGTAAACCCCACAGAGTGGCTTCATTTTTGCTTTAAGTGCATTAATGAAAGTGGAGGGTAAAATCACAAAGGCTGTTGAAGGAGGTAGTAACATCTGTGCTATTGGAGCAAAGAAGGAAATTGGAACACAAGGATAGTTTGAGTCCTTTAATATTTAATTAAGCTCAGTTTCCTGAAAGGAGTTGGTAGGTGTCAGAGGAGATGGTTACTAATGTGCATTCGTTAGTGTGATTTGACTACCAGCAGTGATTTGGTTAATGTGCAAAAATTGACTGACAGCTAGTTTACACCTCTGCATTTTTCCTTTTCANCCATACAGTGTATACAGCTTCTTTTCTAAGTTCTTGGTGGAAAAAGAGGTGGCAATGGTTTCTTCATGCCACCACAGCTCTCTTTCTGAAGAGCACATGACTGAAATTCAGGTTGACTTTGCAAATAAAGAGCGCAAATGGCTCTGATAAAATGGTATCAGGAGTGCCACAGTTACATGTAGTGTTGGAATCAAGGGAAAGGCACCTTTCTCAGTTCTGCAAAAGCAAACACAAGGAGTTTTGCCAATACACAGCTTTCTAAGGTACCTGCAGAAGGCACATAGAAGTCAACTGTTTGCTCTCAGTAGTGGTTGGTAGGAGTGGTTTGCTCCTTTGTTGTACAAAGGCAGGCAGGTGTTAGCTGACAATCAGGAAGCATTGCTGAATGGATGGAAGTTTTTCCATTGAGGGAGAAGGAGGAATTAGGCAGCTTCCACACCTCATTCCATCCATGAACTAAAACCTCTGGTAGGGTAGTTATGGTGTCTCCATATCTCTTCTAGCAAGTAGAAGCCCAGATATGTCATTCATTAAAATTTTGAGCTTGTTTTAATTTTCAAAGTGTGCTAAATTTGCATATTCACATCTATTTGATACAGCTTGTAGCTTCCATTGAGTTTTAGTTGCTCAGTATTTCAAAACACCTTCAAGTGCATGGCTGAGACATTGGGCACAGCTGCTCCTAGAGTCTCCAAAGTCCAGAGTTTAAACTCTGTGACATTACAGTTTGCAGCAGACTAGAAGATTTTATAGGGGGCAGAAAGGCACATTGAAGAAATTTAAATATGTTATGATGGTTGTATATACTTGTGTTCTCCAGATGGCATTTCTTGGATTTTGTGGGCTTTTTTTTTGTAATGTCCACTTCTTATTTATCTGTTTTGGATTTTGTCTCTGAAGCACAGGACATGCATGCAACTCATAATTTTATGTGCATGTGATATGTTTTTAAATACTTCTGTTTGAGATCTAAAGACTTATTTGTCATTCAGATATTAGGGAACAGTAGCCAGCAAGAGTAGTAGATTTTATCATCCTATGAGTATTCTTGGTCGTGGGAATGAGGGAGGCTCCTTAGTCCAGTAATGGCTTCGCCTCTGCACTACTGTAATGCTATTTCTGAACAAAGTCAGTGCTGCCAGGGCAAAACCAGCTGCTAGGAGCAGGTCCAAGTGAGTCAGACTGAACTCAGGGGAATTCCATTCTCTCCTCTGTCTGGTCTGGAGGG
>VZTN01026065.1:10378-30184 GCA_013400515.1 Erpornis zantholeuca
CTCCCCGCCCGGCGAACGGCCCCGAGGGCGGCCCGGCTTCCCCGCGGGCACCGCAGCGCCCCGCCGGCTGGGGGAATCTTCCCTGCCGCCCACACGGTCTGAAACCCGGGGGGTGCGGGTGCCGGGGGTGGAAAGGAGGCGGAGGCGCGGTGTACCGGCGATCCCCTCCGGGGCAGGTGGAGCCCAGCACCGCATTTCTGAGGGGTTTACCCACTTCAGCTCTAGATTCTGCAAGGGGAAGGTTTGCCCGTGGAAGGTTTCTCCGGGAGATCCTCCCAGCCCACGGAATGCTCTTTTGTGCAGCCTCACGCCGATCCGCCCTTAGTGCTGCGGTTCCCTCGCCTTTCACTGTGGGTTGTTGTTTTGGCCAAAACTTCAGTCACAGCTGGGCTAATCTTTATCTGTTTCACGAAGCTCACGATCGTTGCTTTCCCGATGACCCTCCCCAGCTTTTTTTACCAGCTCAGTGCCTCACCTCTGCGTGCCCTCCAGCTTCTCATAGCAGCCTGTCTCCCCAGAGCCCAGGGGACAGCCCACTGGCAAGGAGTTCCCTGCTCACCTTTTTTGCCTCTGGAGCGGGCAGAGACATTATCCAGCACTGCATCTGTCCTGAAATGTCTGTAATTCAGAACACAAAGCATCTCAGGCTCTGTCCGTTTCAAGCATTTCGGGCTGGATTCATGCTCCGAGAACAATGACACCACTTTCTTCTAAACAGTTTTAAATTCAGTCAAAAATCAAACAGGAGAGTCGTGCTTCGAACTGGACTTGACCTGGAACCTGGGAGCAAAACATCGGGTCTTCTCACCTGGTGGTCACCAATCCTTCTGGGACAGGTAACCACTGCCTTTTGGACACCTAGAGGGGCAGAGTTGGAGAAGTGGTGCAAGCATCCCCACCCCAAGCTCCACCACCATTTGTTAGTCCCTGCTCAGCCCCCTGGCAGGTGATGAGAGATGAACTGGGAGCTTGCCCACGCAGGGTGTGGCACACACACTAAAGGCTCAAGTACAGAAGCCACGGCCACGGTGGGGACTTGTCCTGCCTGTGTCTACGATGTTCTTTAATATCTTAAGATACATAGGGGATTGCAGTCTGCAGGATTCTCAGACTGCCCCCCATTTTCCAGCTTGAAATGCTCTTTAAAATGTATTAAAAAAAATAATCCAAACACTATCGAATGTAAAGAAATCATGAAAAACAACAAGGAACAAAAGCTCTCAATCCTAGCTGAGCACTGCACAGACAGGAACCTGCTCTGACGTACATGAGCACCCCATAGGGATTAACTCTCTCCTGCCCAACAAAGCCAGCCTTCTAGCTTCTACTTTGCAGCACATTTTGTGTGCTATAAATGTGTTTAATCTAGCCAGATAGGGAGACTAAAATGTACAGACTTAGTACCTACCTGCAGTTGTCCCCACCCAAAAAAAACCTTACAACCCTGGTCCAGGAGTTTTCTGCTATAGGACAGATCCAAAAAATTTCCCCTGTGAAGCAGAAACAAGAAACAGGCAGCAGAAGTCTAAAGGAAAACGACAAGGAGGAGCTCTCAGAGTCATTTTCCCCTTTGCTTTCGTGTAGTAAATATGCTGGAGGGGATCTATTGCATGTCTACTACCAGCCAGTTAGTATTTTGCTACCCTCACCCCTTACCTGAGGTTACTAAAGCCCTTTGCAGCCACTGCTTCACTCAGCTTCAGGTACCCCCAGGAAAGAGCTGGTGTCATTAACCTGCTTATAAAAAGAGAGGCAATGAGCCACAATTTTGTCTGTGTAAAGCCACCTAACAGACAATTCCTGGAACACAAATTAGGAGGTGGGATTCTCAGTTTTGACTTTAACCTTCAAGCTAGGTTTCCTCCTTTTCCCAAACCTGCAGTGCCAAACCACTGCAGTACCAAATGTGCAACAACATCCTCCGTCTTTCTGTCATCTTTGGTACCACATCAGGGTGGAGGGACATGTAGGCTGCAAGCCTGCAGACCCTGACCTGACTTTTGAGGAGACTGCCATTTAGAAAGCTGAACCAGGGGATTCATGCTTTTGGCTATTTGCATTACCCTTCATTTCTATAATGGAGCATCATCACTGAGGAGGGAATTACACAGAAATCACTTGCTTTAGGTGCTGCATCTGTGCCATGTTTAAGCACAGTGAGAAGGTCTGATGTTTTTCCCAATGTACCACATACTTTTATTCCAATGGATTTTTTTCCCTGGATCTGTGGGCAATTCAAAATCTCACCATGAGATCACCTGTGCAGGGATACAGCCCACAGAAGGTCTCAGTTGTGTCTGCAGCAAGAAACAGTGTAGAAGAATTTTTCCATTGCTATGACAATTAAAGCATAGCATTGCCTAAATATGCTTGTCCTTCTCACCGTGGTCTGCAAATTTTGAATTCTCTCCTTTTTTCCTTTCAGGTGTGACTGGGACAACCAGCATCTTGGGGTGCCTGCATGGGAGATGTGTAGAGATTTGCTCTTGCTTTCACTGACAACCCATTACTGTGGTAAAACACAGGACATGAGCAAGAAGCTCCATAGCATCTGATATGGCAGTGAAAATTCCGTGATGGAGGCAAGATCCTTGGAGATAGGTATGTCATAACAGGTATGGTGTTTTCTCTGAGAAAGCCAAGTGTAAAATACTTGCTAGCTTACACTCTACCGCTCTTTGAGAAAATTTAAAAAAAAAAAATTCTCCCTCAAAAGAAAGGGGGGAAATGGGTTCTTGGGAAGAAGGGATATAGAGCAGGGAATTTGTCATGTCTGCACACCTGTTCTAGAAATGGAAAATGTTTGTGAGCTCTATCCAATCACTTAATTGAAATCTTTTGCCAAAACACCACATCTACTTTTCTTAATTCTTGGATAGTACCATTCTAAATCTATCCTTTGGGTTCATCCTAAAATTAGATAAAACTGTGTTGAAGATGCCTAGTTAGCACTGCAGGAATGTGGTATGAGCCATAACTTTTCATGTGTGACATGGAAAGAATGGTGGACCAACACTGAACTCAAAAGCATGCCAGCAGGTTTATGGATTATGTTATGGATTATTTGATGTTCTTGTGCTCTCCACACAACAGTGGAGTGTAGAAGTCCTGGGGGAAGCACTGTAAGTGCCAAACAGGACTTTTCCAAGCCTCTTGTCTTCCACTTGACTGTGTCAAAGGCCTTTGCCCTCTGCAAGAATCCATCTAGGAGCAAGTACAAAGTTTAAGTGAGATGTCTCTGAGGGTATGCTGCCATGAGATGGGTGAGAAAAGAGAGAGAAAGCATTCATTGATAATCAGAATGTGAAAAAATTAATTTCAGTAATTTCAGGTTTGTATTGCTCAAAAGCCAGCATTCAGTGACGTTTGAGAGGAAATGAGAACTTCACAATTAAGATCAAGCAGACATCAGTGTTCAATGTTTATTGAACACTACAGGGGATGGCTTAAAATCCCTTTAGTGTTCCTAATTCCTTACCATTTGTATATCTCTAGAAAGTCCAACAAAGTCTGATTTTCATATTGGTTTATGTGTCCTGAATCTTGGGCTTGAAACCTAAAACCTTCCTCACCCATGGCCCTCCTATCAGTGATGAGACAACAGGATCAGAGATCCTCTTAAGCATCTTAAGTTAAAATCCCTTTCTTCCAGTGCTGCTCTTCTTGTCTCCATTTGCTAATTGTGAACATGGAAACTCGATAGCCAGAGACCTCATGCTAGAGCCTTACAGATCTCCAGATTACATGGCCATAATTAAATTGAGGAGAGCAGAGGGAAAGGAATTAATATCTTAAAAAAAAAAAAAAAAGGAAGAAAGAAAACAACAACAACCTAACCCCCAGAAATCAAATCCCTGACAATGACTTTAAATGTGTAGTATGTGGTCAGTGACATATGAGTCACTTGAGCCTATCTTTATAAGAGTAGCAAAATATGAATAAAACACCCAGCTGGCGTGGTGCCACTGTCCCTGTAGCTATATCACAGCATAACAGCAGCCTGCATTGTCAGCTAGAGGCTTATTGTCATCAAGGCCAATAGAAATCCTAGTCCTGGGGCTCAGCTAAGAGTCATCCTATACCTCATCTTCCTATTGCAAGCCTTCCTTGGAGCTGTCTTCCATAACTGTATTTCTTTTTATACCCCTATTTCATTTCCATGATTCCAAGAGTCTCCAAAAGAAGCAGTAGTAGGTACCGTGTCTCATCTCTCATAGTTTTATTGCCCACAAGACCCACAGCTCTGCAGTGCAAGTTCAACCTTTACTTGCTTAATGTTTCTGGGCTAACATGGAAGCTGGTTGCTGCCTGACAGGATTAACAGTCCAGTCCACTTTATGTGATGTGACCATGGACTTTGGCCAGGCCCATTCAGGTTCTTCATTTGGGGGCGTGAGTGTGGTCAGTGCTGAACCCTTGCACTTGCTGCCTGCAGCATGGAGAGGTCCTCTGTGAAAAGGAGATTGTGGTGTAATGGATACTGGCAAAGCCTTTGAAAGGTTGAACTGGTATCTGGCAGAAATGACATTGGTTACAGCTGACTCTGCTCAACCTAGATGGATGGATTAGATAAGGAAACACAGGTGCCCTCGAGATCTGCCACTCTGTGACAACCCCCTGAGAGCAGTCCGTGCCACCGTCAGCTTGATAAGCCATCACAACCAAAACATAAAGAGAAGGCGAGAGCCTATTTTGGTTTGGGAAGAGATCTTGTAGTAAACTAGTGGACTTTCAAACCTGTGATAGTGTAGATACAGCTACAGCACAACTGCAGAAGTTAGTAACCTGCCATAGTTTAACCAGGGTCCATCTCACCCTCTGTTGCCAAGGAGCAGATTAGGTTGGAAGGGCGAGATGAGTTTTCCAGAAATGGCTGCTCTTCTACGCTATGTCACTCTTTACAGGCATGTTGACACGACACCCACATTGTTCTAAAAGGTCAAATTCATTCAGTTCCCATGTTGTGGCCCCCAGTTCCCAGAGGCAGTCACACAGCACACATGTTAACTCACTCCCACCTCCAGCCCTGTGTGAAGCAGCCATTTCCTTTGGAGGGGAAACCTAGAAGAGGGAAGAGTTTCCATGAAGTACAAGACAGACAGTTGGGAACACAAGTCCGGTGACATTGCTCAGCAGCACTCCTCAGCCCCTAATCCCTGAAAAGAAGGGAGTTCCATTTAAATGGAGTAACACATGAATTCCCAAATGAGTGAGGGCGTTACGCAACCATGAGGCAACTGATCTCATGTTCATATCGCTGAGAAGGAGAGGAGCCCTCCCCCGCATCTTTCCAGCGCAGACAGTGAGCGGGGTTTCCTTAATGGGAATCCCTCCACTGCTTCTCCCCCAAATCCCAAGCTCCTGTGTGTGGGGTGTTCCTCCTGTGCATCAGATGGGCGGAATGAGGCTGTCGACTTATTTTTCCTTCAAAGGTTTAGCTGAAGATAGATTTCAACTCCACACATATATTTCAAGGGAAGTTTTTTCAGCAAGTCTAGTAAGCTTAGCCAGAAATGCCCACCTCTATCCACCCTTCTCCCTCTGGAGAAAGGAGGCAGCTCAGTTTGTTGCCTTTCACTATATCTGTTTGTAAGAAAGTTGTGAGGGAAAAGCTCAAATATGTGGGCTGAACACTCCAAGATAAAAAATAACAAAGCCAGAAAACCACCATGATCCTCTTAAGTGATCTGACAGCTTGAGGTTCACCCTGATGTTGGTGAGGACCAGTTGGGGAAGGGTTTTGTCCTTTCTCAGGAGTGTAGTGTGTGTGTGTGCTGGGCAGGTTAAAAAAGACTTTGGTTGGAAGTTCTCCCACATTCCCAAACTTTTCAGCATCTTCTGTCACCTAACTTTAATTTTTTCCGCATTTAGAAACACTTACAAGTCACTGATTAATCTTACCCTGTGACTACCCCAGCTACTCCTGCTCTGTGCTGCTGGGTAAGGGAGCATGACCTACCCAGGTCAGGTCATTACAGAAGCAAGAGAAAGCCTGGGGAGCATCTGCTCCCAGTGCTTTCCTACCTTTCAGGTCATATCTGTTCTCTCTACATGCAAGTTTGGGGAAAATTTGGTGCCTGAATGGGTTTTCCCAGGAGACTGGGGGTTTATTTGTATGTGCAAATCTGATAAATTAGGTAACTCCCATAGCTGATGAAGGCCAGCTCCCTCCTAGGAGGTTACAGATGAAGATGACCTTCCCCACTTTGCACAGCTGGAGAGATGGGCTGAGCCCTGCCCAGGAAGTGGAGATGGGAGATAGGTCATGGCCTTTCAGGAGTGGATTTCCAGTGTCACCAGGACAGCCCTCTGAGAGAAGAGCTAAAGCTCCCTGCACTAGGTATCTGAACAGCTATGCTGGAGCCTCCTCTGGCCTCTCCTCCCCAAGAGTGAGGAAGCTTTGGGCTAGGGCTGACTCAGCTCAGCAGGGGACAGGAGCAGGGACACCCCCCCAGACCACCCTACCAGCACCAGGGCTGGGCGGTAGCACTATGGCTGCAGGCAGCTGCCACCCCGAACCCCAGGTGCCTGCTCACCACACCACATCCAGACTGGGCACAGCAATGACTGCAACATGGAAAAGCTTTGGAGGCTGCTGGGGCTGCCTCCCCCCACCATGCTAGACATCAGATGGGGAGGGCAGCTCTGACTGGTACATGTCCCTCCATGATAGAGTAATAGGAAGACTACTGGGATTTCTGCTTTTCAGCATCCTGCCTATGACGTAGCTAAGCAGAAACATCTAGGAGAAAAAAATGGAAGCATCTTCTTGATCATATGAAGGGTGTTGTCCTAAGATGGAAAAACCAGCTTTGCGTCCCAGCAGTGCCACAAACTATCTCAATAGCCACGGGTAAGTCACTCAACTTCTATTTACCCAGCTATAAAGTAAGTGCAAAGGGGTTTTTCCTTTTGTCGTTATTATTTTCTTTTTCTTCTCTTTCTGTTTTCACATACTAAGCTCCTTCAGCAGCCTCTTAATACCCAGCGGGTCTAGCTCCTCACATGTTATGGTGCAGATCTTATTTGGTTGTTTACTTCCAGCCATAACATAAATGAAAGTTCACCATTAATATCCTTGTAGAAATACTGAGACTGGGGGAGGCTATTTTGAGAATGAGGATGGAAGCGGGGAGAAAAAAAAGGATTTTGCTAAAATGCAGACATTGCCCTTCCTAAGCACAGCTGAGTTGGCATCCTAGAATTGGGCAATAAATGCTACCTTTTTTTCTCTGTCCATTCCTTCTTTCACCCATTCTGAGCTGAATCTTTCTGCTGCAGTGTATGTTCTGTCCTCAATTAAAAAAAAAAAAAGAAAAAAGGAAAAATACCACAAAATAAAATAAACCCCTGATAATATAATTCCTCTTCCACTGCCTGAGTCTCTGCACCAGGGAACTGTGAACAATCTCCTGGTGCAAACAGCCCCCTGTGTAAAAATAGCAACACAACTGCAAACTTCAGGGTAATCACTGCTTGATTTCAAAATATTTGTTCTGCTCCTGCCCTGTCCTTTATCTCTCAGGCCTCTATATGTCACTAAAGCAACATTCGACAGCTCCTCACCAGGTCTGCCTCCTCCAATGTGCTCCATCATTATTAATGGAAACAATCTCCATCTCAGAGTATTTAAAAATATACCCTTTTCTAAATATAGGAAATCTGCGTGTGCTTAACTACTACAGGGCAGAATGAGAGGGACCAAAATATTGACATGCACTGGGTGTGCATAATTTGTTTTGATTCCTGCTTCCCCGTCCCCTCCCCCCCACCCCCCAGTGCCGATCTGTATATTACCCACACACCTTGGAGGAAAATCTGACATTATTTAGCATGAGGAATGTAGCTGCTGCTTGGAGCCTGGAGTTTCCTTTGTTTATTTTTCCATCCTCTGTCCAAACGGTGTCAGTGAGAGCGGAGCTTACGGAGCTATTTATAGCCTCTCACCACACTAGGCTGCACCTTGCCAGCAGCAGAGGCAGCAGCCCCCCGGGGGGGACGGGACAGGGCAGGGCACAGGGCCCCGGGCAAGGGGAGAAGGGCAGGGGAAAGCCTGGGAGGCAATGAGGGGCAGGGAGCAGAGCAGAGGAGGTGTGCAGAGTTGGGGACCATAGCATGCAAGGTGGAGAGGAGCTGGGGGCAGCTGGACAAGGAGAGGGGACAGAAGCTGTTTTGGATAGACTTGAGGAGGGAGATGTCAGGTAGCTATTTCCTGGTTAGTATGGGGGCTTTTAATGAAATCATCTTGGGCAGCCTTTGCCTGGCATCAGGGAATATTTGAGTGCTGGTCAGAGTGAGACCTGTCTTTTTTTGGAGGTGGGTTTGGGGGGATGCAGAAACATCACATCTCACCCAGTACAGCAGGAGAATTTAAAAAAGAGGAGTTTGTCCCAAGAGGAGGGGGCAGCAAGTCCAGTGAGAGTCATAACTAGGACTAGGAACTCAGGCTTATGTGGCCTGTTGACCCAGGGGACTGGGTGTAGAATGTGTTCCCCAACCCTTCCCTGGTATCATCCCTTTTTTGGGGTGCCAGCTCTGACCTCGGCTGGAGCAGACAGGCAGAACTGTGGCACGTGTGTAGCAACCCCCTAAGCGGGTCTCAGTGCCTCCTCCCCAGCTCCCTCAGCTGTCACTGAGCCTTTGCTCCCCCCACCAGGCCTGGCCCCTCTCCCCGGGGGTCCTGCCTGCTTCCCGTGCCCCACTGAGGACATTTTCCCTCCCCTGATCGTGGGTGGATTTGATTCATGCCTGGCTTCATATGCAGACGTGTGCTGGTGGCAGTTCCCCTAAAGGGGGTGAGGGCAATATAACCACTTAGAGAGCTCTGGGGCCCGGTTTGCGGCTGTGTTCTGTTGTTGTTAGCATTAATAAGCTTGCCCTTGGTGCAGTCTGCAGGGCTTGAGGTGCTGACTAAGGAGCAAAAACACAGGGAAGGTGGAGAGCAGAAAAGAGAGCTTGATTTGGGAGTGTGTGTGTGTGCATGCTCTCCCCAGAGTACGTGTCCAGAGTCTAGGGCCACCCTATTTTTCTAACGGGGTGCAGGGAAAAAGCTGCAGTTTCTGCTTGAGGCATTGCTGGAGCTGGCAGGGAGAGCTGGGCTGGCCAGATGGAGGGATGAGAGGGAGGCAGGGAGAGAGAGGCAGGCAGGGATGGGAGGAGGGAGAAGGGAGCTAGACACCTACGCAAACACAGAGTGAGAGGAGATCCTTGGATGCAAACACAGACACGGGCGTCCTCCTCCTCCTCACATGCCCCTGATTCATTTCCACATGCCATACACGTGACATGCTAATTCAGAGCTACTACAGAACTCCAGGGCTAGAGAGGAACAGGAGAGAGAAATAAAACCCAGTAAGGCACCAAACTGCAGATTTTTAAAGGGGATTCAGCGCAGCTTAGCCGTACCACCGCCCCGTGCTCCCTCCGGGGGGCAGAGCCCAGGTGGCCTCGCCGGCAGCCCCCCCGGCTCCTCATGCCCCCACGCACCCCCACACCACCACCTTGCGGGAGTGGCTCCACGTGAGCCCCGCACACAGGGCCGGCACGGAGCCAGCGCACATCCCAGCCCTGGCCGGGACACACGCGGTTACATCAGCGGCACGCTCCCCTCCGCGCCCCTGCGGCACCACCGCGCTGGGGCAGCTCAGCCTCTGCCTTCCTTCCCGGCACCGGGGGCCTGGTGAGCTCGAGTCTATTTTTAGGCACAGGCACGTAAGCCCTACGTGCTGGGGGGCGAATAACTCCAAACAACCCCGTTACAAACCCGGACATCCCCAAGGCAAATGTAGTTACCCGGCAGAGGGGCAGCATATGCTCCCCGCCGCAGCCCTCCCGCCGCAGCCCTCTTTTTTCTCCCGCGCCCCGCCGCTTCGTGCCCCTGCCCACCTCCATTCCCAAGCCACGGCAAGCTGCCTGCCCTGCCTGACTCCAACAGTCACATCCCCACTGTGACAAGCAGCTGAAAAGGAGGGAAGGTAAAATACAAAGTACAGCTGTGGCTGCAGTGGGCTCAAGTAACTGACAATATGACTGCTCTGACCCCACAGAGGTTTACACCAGGGTAATGGATAGGACAGTTTTATCGTCTGTACCTGTACCTTTGCCTGGTTTATGTGGTGCTTTCTTACCATCCACTCTTCCAATGCTGGGTCCAAAAGGAATGAACCACCTGGAATCATAATTTCTATCATGCAGAAATAACGTCAGTACAAAGAGCTCTGCAGCCCATCACCAGCCATCTTCCTCCCACTCCCTGTTTAAGGCTGCATCCATGGAAAGACCTGAAGAGCTTCACCCTCTCAGGCACCACCAGGTGTGCTAGAGACATGGGCAGGGGAAAGCAATTTTCCTCTTCAGAGCCTCGGCAGCATGGGTAGGCAAGGACTCTCATCTCAGCTGTCCCATCTCAGCCAAACAGGGGACAAAGTCCCTGGTCCATACCAGAGCAAATGCGGTTAGCAAGAACGAGCACCCTCTGCACTGCACTCGGGAGTGGTGATAGCCACAGCAGCAGGACTGGATCTCTCCCCAGCGAACAACCAGTGATAGTGGGGGCTCCCAGTGCCCTTTGGAGTTAGCCCTGAGCACTCCCAGCTCCCATTGTATCAGGTCAGTTTGATGGGGGCTCACTGGGCATGACATTAGGAACTTAGTGGAATTGAAATCTTTGTAGCACAGAGAACCAAATATATTTTGGGCTATATTGTATCCTTAGGATGTCTTTGCTAACTGGACTAACTCTCCAGACATCTCTAACAGGAGCTCCAAATCTAGTAAGACAAAAGCATCTTTGCCCTCTCCTGGGTAGAATCTTGTGTGTTTTACCTTTGAAAAGCATATTGGAAAATTTGGTAATTTGGCAGTCCTGGTAATTTGCTCCTCTGAACAGGTAGTGGTTACAATTTTTTCACCAAGTGTTGAGTCCCCTTTTCTTTTTGGGAGCCAAAGGAGCTGGCCCCTGGCCCCAAAAAAGATAAGTTGGCAAGCTGATGTCTTCCGCATTTCTGAGAAGAGAAATGATCTAGTTTACTGGCTTGGCTCTCCCCACGTGTGAAAGGGCCTTATTTGCTAGACTGACTATTGTGAACTAAGACCTATGAAGGAGAATAGCCATTTCAGGTTTAGCTGCCGTTGCTTGTATTAGAGACCTTCTGCTCACTCAGGAGAAGAAACTTGTGTTGGTTCATGCAAAGAACGAGAGAAGAAGGTGGAAAGCATTCAAGTTAAATATTCCACCCAAGTATTTTAAACTGACAGTCACATGAACTAAAACATCCCACAAGCTATATAAGACTGTGTAAGGCTTGCTGAAAAACAAGGCTTTCTGTCTAAGGCAGAGGAAACAAAGGTCACTCATAACACCCACTACTGTTTGTATTTTTAAACTTTTATTATGTCCATTCTCAGAAGCCCTAATCATGATCGAGGTCTTTGTGTGTACAGATATAAAGGTAAGATACCAACACAAAAATGTTTTTAATGATGTAGACAGACAGTTATGCTGGAAAATGTTGGAAATATGCACATGCACAAGTGTGTCTGTGTGGTTTATGTCTAGCATCCTGTCTCCTCACGAGACCACCCATGGACACCACAGTGCTAGGTCTCCCCTCAAAATAACAAGGAAATCCTTGACCAAGGAATGTGGAACTGCAAGGACCAAACTGCCCTGAGTGCTTAGGTCAAGCTGCCACACACATGCCAGCATTGCAGTCCAGGAGTCCTGCCTCTCCCTGTCTCCAGTAACCATGAGACAGCACTCCTTCCCACATTTGCAGAAACAAAGGTTTTATTTTTCGTAATTGTATTAATACCTGTTCTTCCCTCACGCTAGCAATTTGGTTGATTTCTTGTTTATTGCTTTTCACCTTCTACCATCAATAATTCAGCCACATAGCCCCCAGGAGGTGAACTAAATCCTCATTTTACAGACTTGCCTAGGAAAAGAGTGGTATGATAGCTAGAATCAGATCCCTGGCATTCCTAGTTCCTAACCCAAGACACAATCCCAGAGACAGCAATCCCACAACCTGTGATGACAGGGCTCTTGTTGGCTTTTGGAGGTTTGTTCCAGCTTCTGTCTCCTTGGGTTTTGGCATGAATAACAACTGCAGGATGTGACCCTGACTGTAAATAATGTCCATGTGTGGGTTGTGCACTGTCAGTCTTGCTTCTTCTCTGGTCTTTAATCTTATATTTCCCAAATCAAAGTGTTGTACCTGGATCCTCGCAGGAGTCCCTCTGCTGATTAGGTCATAGGATAAATTTCAGTTCTCAGTAAAAACTGGTCCTTGTGATTAAACTGCTACCATAGTCGACCCCAGAAAATCCTGTGTTAGGGACTGGAAGGGGTGAGGAGAGAAAAGGCTGTGAAGAATCAGCTCCACTCACGCTCTCTAGCGAGTGTCTGAGCCATATAGGTCAGGGAGAAGCCATTTGCTGAGCTGTACCTGCTCCATGGATGAACAGGGGACTGCATTTTGCATATGTGTCAGCTGCCTTGCTTTTCAGTTTGATTCAATTAGCTAAACCCTTCTTAAAACCCCGTAGAAATACATATGCCTCTATTCCTCAAGCTACTGCTTTTTTTTTTTCTTTTTTCTCTCTCTTTTTCAAACAAAAAAATCTTTTTCTTTCCTGTGTTTTTTTGCATGCTGTCGTTCCAGCTCATCCTTCAAACACCCCGGCCATCTCTTCGGGTGCCGTGGGCTATTTTTAACCTCTGTGCGGGTTCGAGCGAAGCCTCCCCGTGCCCGAGTCCCCCCGCCGGGGTGCGGAGGGGGCTGGCGGTGTGGAGCAGGGAGCGAAGTCAAGCCACAAGGGGGCATGTGCTCTTCTAATTCATAAAATGTGCCTTCATTGACAAAAAAAGCTGAACAATTGGTGAATGGTGTGTGCATAAGTTAATGCTGCTGGAGAACACACGGGTAGTGACGGGGGAGCTTGGCTGGGGGGCTTGCGCCCAGGGAAAGAGAGAAATGGGAAGAAGTGGTGGGGGCATAAAGTGCACATGGGGTCTCTCTGTGCCTCTCTCTTGCTGAAGCAGGGAGCTCTGGTGAGGGGAGAGTCAGAGAGCCTAATTCTGCTCCCAAATTCCACTGAAAGTAATAACAGCAGCAACTCCAAAGCCAGGAAGATCTTAGTGATAGTCACAGTCTCGAGCTGGCTCTGGGGATGCCTTGCTGGGCTTTTTAAGGTTTTGTAGATGATGCTCTCAGCTGCCAGACGTTTTTAATTCCTTCACTAGGTGACACCAGAGGAGACTAATGGCTAAGAAGAATATTTACAAGCGGAATATTTATTTCTAAGCAAATGTGACATCCACCTCCATCTCCTAGCCTGGTGTCGCTGAACCCATCCTCATCATGGTAAGTTCCCTACCTTTTGCTGTCTCTTCCTAATCCTACAGCACTGTGTCAGGGCTTGGGTGGTTTCACCAAAGGGCAACCAGTGTAGAAGGAAGAGAGGAGGGCTCAGCACTGAACAGGCAGCATGGACCCCTGGGGATGCTTTAGCCCAGCCCTTCTATGGTCTCAGGTGTGTGTGAGTACTCTGATGAATTAAAGCACCAAGAACTGCTAAAGATCACTCTTGCTCTCAAAAAAATTTCCCAATAAAATGGATAAAAGAAAATATGAGATAAGCAGAAGCTTTTCTGCCTGAGAATCTCACAATAAATATTTGATTTATTGGCTTTTTAGGGTCCTATATTCTCAATCCAAAATGGATCCAGATGTGCTGGGAGTCAGTTTATAATTTCCCAGGATATGGAGTTCAGCCAAGGATGAATTTGACAGAAAAGAATTGATCCAGATGATCCTAAGTGATATCAGGATCAGGGAGGCAACCTTCATTCTGCTTGCCCTGTGAGCCCATGTCCTTCCTCTGCAACCCTTCCCCTCCCAGTGCCTGGGCAACACTGTCAGACCTTCTCTCAGTGTGAGCTGTGGCCAGCTGGCACAGTCAAGGGCTCTTCCACCAGTCATTACAGACTGCACTGAAATAAGGGGCAGGGCTGCAGACAGTGAGTCTTACCCTGCTCCCTGGATTATTTCCTGCTTCACTTTCCTTTCTTGGATGGGGAGGGGGAAAGCCAGGCAGTAAGGAGAAGTACCAATGCTGTCCCTACAGTATGCAGAGGGGAGATACTGGATTAGTCCATAGTGACAAACAGGTGTGTCACAAGGAACACCTCCTTGAGTAACCGGGCATGGGAGTACCAGGCCTACAGCCATTGTTTAACTTTGATTATTCAGCCTTCAAGCCCATTCATCTAATTTTAAAATGAGGGGGGAAACCCCATCAAGCACGTCAGAAGGGAGTGTTGTCCTCTGTCTCCATTTCTGCCTCTGGGCGAGTACAAGCAAGACATAGGTACTGGAAGGTTTCATACAAAAAAACGAAGAGGGGAAACAGGCTGGATTTACCTTTAGTCAGAAACAAATTTATGTCTTGAACGAGTTTCCCGAAATAGCACCTCTGAAAATTTTGAGTACATGCAGCAGAGGTAGAAAGAAACCTGCAAAGGGCTTTCTGTCATGTAAGATCCTCTGGCACAACAGTGGCATGTCTGTATGATGACATTTTTTGGAGAAATCAGCAGAAACAAACTTACCCTCAAGTATGCTAAAGCCTGGGACATCATATCCAAGGCTGCTGCATAAGGGTCTCCTTTCAGAAGTTATTTTATGATGCTGACAGCAACACAACACCATTCAACATTTCTTTGTGTGGCATGGGCAAAGCTTTAGGAAGCCTAGCTTACTCTTGGGACATGTTTGGTTAGGCAGGACGCAGGACAGTCACCTCTCACTGTCTTACCAGTTTGTCAGGCCTTTGGTAGTACTTTTTGCTTTTGCTAAATTCCAGATAAAGCCTCCATCTGTCAGACTCCTTGCACTTTGTGCAGACCAGAAATTTCCCTTGGGACATCATATTCCAAGGGCGAACCTCCTGCACATGGGAAAAAAGACATCCTCCTTTGACTTGAGGCTAGACACAGCCACTTGCTCTTGTGCTCTCTGTAGCCTGTGGCCTCTAAAACCACGTGTGACAAAGCTTATCCAGACTGAAAGTCTCCTGGTTCTTCTTCCAGGACTGAAGTTCCTGCAGTAATTCCTAATAGTATTTAAATACAGGATGCCAATTTGATATAAAATCTGAAAATAGCAAGATGCATCTGTCCCACCCACAGTGGAATTTGGTAACTTACTCTGTCCATCCCTCTTCTTCTCTTCTAATTGTTCTTCTCAGTACAGTTCCTCGTTTAGACTGCAATCTCCTTGTGTACAGCATGCTCTCTTTTACTGAACCATACAGGACTGTGTGCACTGAACTGCCTTCTTTCACTATTGTTTAGTGCTTATATCATTTGATGCTGCAAAGGTGGTGTGGTAACTCCCTGCTCTTCTAGAAAATTCCAATAGTCATAGGACTGCAATGTCTAAGAAGTCAACAATGAAATGCTAAAAGAAATATCCCTTCCTAACACAATCTCAACTGTGAGCTGCTAGCATCAGCTCCTGGAAATGGCATGGCAAAAACTGAGGAGCCTAATAAATAGACCTGAGACACTCTCTTTGGGTGTGCTATTATTAGAATCACAGACAACAAATTGGAAATCCAGCATTTATCTGCATCTATTCTGAGTGTATTAGCTGTGTTGACTGCAGCTGTATTGATTGTCTGTCAGAGTAGCTTGGGAAAGCTGATATCGTGATACACTGCAAGGTCTATGTTGAGAGATGGAGTGTGGGTTATTTGGTTCACTGGCAGAGGTTTGGCCAAAGTGCCTGAAGGAATTGTCTGCAGCCTAGTCGGGTGATCTCCTGGTCACTGGGAGAGGTGAGCTAGGCCATTGCACAGAAGGAATCTGTATAGAAAGGGAAAAGTCAATATATCTTTTTATGTGATATGTGTAGGCTCAGCACTCGAACAGAGGCCAAGCCTAGCTCGCAATTGTTTGCTTGTGTGACCTTGCCTTGTGTTTTGCCACAGTAAGGGAGACATTAGACTCTGTTCAGGAGTCCTCCATACACATTTCCAGTGTGCATGCAATGGCAGGTGAGGGCCCTGCTGTGGCACAGCACCCAGAGGGCAGACTTGAGGTTGCACTGCAAACAGCAACATGTACAACACAGTTCTGGGTCTCTTCGGTTTCCTTGCTTGCTTTCATCCACTGCTCCACTTCCTGAAAGGAAAGAAATTGAATCCCCACTAAGCAAAGTTTTGGGATACCAAATCATACCAAGTCTTCTGTTCACACAAACATACCTCTAGAAAAATGTAACCTTTTCCATGTTGAGAGCCCAAATCCCCATACTGGATATGGTTCACTGTCTTGCACACTACTTCCCTCTTTATGCTCCTGTGTTTGCAGGTACCAGCATGAAGCCTAAAGAGGAGCTATGGAAGGACCATGGAGTAGCCTGGAGAACTGACTACACTTCGAAAGATGGAGAGGACAAATGTAAAGGGAGCACATATGACAAGCAAGACAGCCTGAAACAAAGCACGCCAAAGCCCTGTGAGGTATGCATGTTGGTTCTGAAGTTTGTAAATCTGAACTGCTCAGCTTCTCCCATTTCTTTTCACTGCTTTCATCTACCATATTCCTTTGGACTCTTTTTACTTCCTACAGTGCTTCAGGTCCTCTGAAATCCCTTCCATTGCACCCACACTTTGTACCTCCATACCTTCTGACACCTTCCCCTTCCCTTCCATGCAGCTCAGTTTGCAACTCTCCTCCCATGTTTCCTCCCACACATCTATCCCAGCTCTACCCTTCTTCCCACATCACACTTGGAGGTTATTTGACATATCTATGGGCAAGTAAGAGCACGGCAGTACTGTGAGGTGTGAGTGTACCATGTGCAGAGTGGCAGCAAAAGGGACAAGGGCCAGCCCCAGGCTGCTCCTGGCGCATTGGGAAGGGGTTTGACAGCTCTGGGAATTCAGAAATGCATTCTTGGTCAAACAAAAGTGCCAGAGGAAGGAAAACACTGAACAGCTCCAGGTGGCTCTGGGTAGAGACAGGCTTGGTGCCCAGCAGAATTCCCCTCTACTGCACTTACACAGAGGGGATTGGAAGGTATTTCTAACTTGTCCTCTTCACTGCCTACCTGACCTTCATTCTGCATCAGGCCCTTCAACACACTTCTGAGTTAGGGCCCCAGCTCTACTCTCTTTCTTTTTTTCCTGCTGTCTTCTAATCCCCTCGCTCTAATTGCTTTTGCCCCTCTGGTATCCTATCCTCTACTTCATGTGCTTTCCACCAGTCCCTTCCTCCTTCTGCATCCAGCCAACACACCCTGCCCCTGTTTAGTCAGTGCACATGCCCCAAAGCCTTCCCTCTGTCCACTACCCCCAGAATGTAAAAAATTTAGAAACTCCAGAATAGTCTGTGCTAAAGGGATTTTTTGTCAGTGACTTATTGGAGTAGATGACCAAATAGCTTGTTTTTCTTTGACTGCATTCACTTTCCTTGCTCCAGGTAACCTAATCCTGTTGTTTTCAACTGTCTTCTATCTTCCCTCAGCAAGTTATTACTGATTTGTCCTGACTACTTATGTTTCTAAAACAACATTGGACTGTTTATTTTAGAGAACTCACAAATGTTGGTTTAAACCAGCGATAGTGGGTTTTGGACAAAAGGAGCTCTTGTAAAACATGAGAAGCATGTATATCACTCTGTTCCCAAAAGCTGTCAAGAGAAGTCACCTGCACAGTGCACGGGTGCTGCTCAGGTTTAGCCAACACCTCATGGTACACCGTGATCCACGTGGATCACTTAGTTATTTTACCAGCAAGCTGCCTGGAAATCTTCCTGCCTCAGCACCTCTTCCTTCTCATGCACAGCTCAACTTTCTTTGGCTCAACAGTTTGCCACAACCTCGTGTAGGGACCTAGGGCCAAAGGTCAACAACTTTTGTAGTAGAGTGTTCTGAGCACTAGCAGAAATTAATATCAAAGAACAGACCAGTCTGAACAGGGCCAAAACATCTTTTGGAAAACAATGATAAGGATGATGATGATGACAATAATAATAATAGTAGGAGTAATAATAATAATAATAATATCAGTAGTAATACAAAGATGAATGAATTCATACATGATATGAATTCATTGTATGAATTTTTATGAATGATTCATACAATGGCTGTGCTTTCAGTCTTTCTCTATTTCTCTCTCAGAACTGAAAGTGGAGCCTCTGTGCACACCAGTGCTAAACTTGGAGTCAGCAGCAGTCTGCAGATACAGTTCCAGCCATAGTACATATGTGGCCATTACATGGAAAAAAACAACATGTGAAATGCCCATCTCAGGCAGGCTGTGCATCTGCAGATCTTGCTCAAATGACTCCAAATTTGCCCCAAGTGGTTTTAGCCAGGGCCTCTGGGAGACTCATCAGTATTGCAAAAGTGAGATTGAGCATAAGAATATTGGGGTGTGTTGCATACTTCCTCATTCAGCAGAATATGATGCTCATTCTTCACTACAGCAGAGCAATGCACACTCTCCAGGATGGATCTGAAGATTGTGCTGAAGTATTGTAAGTAATAAATGGTGTACCCAAAAGTGCCTAGCTGCAGTGGTGATTAATCATTTAGGCCCTGATCCTGCAAACATGCATGAGTTTAATGTTACTACTATGAGTAATCCCCTTGATTTCAAATTAGATTAGTCACAGTCTTAACACTTGGCACGTGAATAAATGTTTGCAGGGCTAGGGTCCTATTTATGGCCTGATCTTGCAAATTATTACTGTCTAGCACTGTGCCTCTGTTTCTGAATATTTCCACCAATTAAAAAAAAAATCCTCAAACATTCTCCTCAACTGTGAAGGTTGCAGGATTAGATCTGCTGTTTGGTACGAATGCACAGCTCTGCATAGTGTAGGTCATGGATAGATATAGCTGTATCTGCCCATGGGTGTGTGCCTTGATGCAAAGCACTCAAAAGCTGATTGCCATCAATGTTTTTTACTGTCCTTTACCACTGGTTCTAAGATTTAGGTCTACCATCTATAGTGTAAATGGAATTTTTCTCCTACTTTTTTTTTAAAAAAAGGAAGAGAGAGAGAGATTAAATCAGTTTTGCTAATTTACGGTGAAGACAATAAGGAACCCAATAAGCAGCTTGCAAATTTAAGTCACCAGTCTAATCAAATTCCTCTGGGCTGTGGTGTCCTTTCTGTGAAATCAACCTGCATTAAAGTGACTGGGTTGCTGTTTGTGAATGTACCATCTCTGCAAATTACCGCTGCTCCATTGCATTGTGTTTGTATGAATGGGGGTGACATGTGCTTGCCCACAGGTCCACGTGAGAGAGGTGGGGTGAGGAAGGAAAGATATTTTTAAAATGAATCTAGAGGGAGAAAGTGGAAGCTGCGGCTTCATAGAATGTGAATGGTATCCTAAAATAACCCCTGTCATCTGCCCACCCACCCACTGCCAAAATCAAGGTGCAGCTCTTTCATTTAAAATTAATTCTTGGCCCCAGAGGGTATCGATAGATCAATATCTTGTGCTTCTGATCTCTTGCAGGCCACCCTTCAATGGCTCATGCAAAGGCTAAAAACAGAAAGATGCAACACAAAAGATACTGCAGTCAGCTCAAGCAAGGGGGATATTTTTAGATCAGAAAAGGGAAAGGAGGGGAGAGAGAAAGGAAAGAGAGGGAGAGAGGCTGGTCTAGGGTTTGCAATCTAATTTGGTCTCCCTCTTCCCCCCTCCTTTTTTTTTTTTCTTTCTCTCTTTTTTTATTCCATCGGTGGTATTTTCCATACAATCTGATTTCTGCCCGCTT
>VZTN01026065.1:47855-64038 GCA_013400515.1 Erpornis zantholeuca
CCCCCCCCCCCCCGACAGCAGCACGGAGGGAGATCCAGCTGAGAAAGGACTGATCTTGCATTTCAGAGAAGCCTGCATTGGAGAGATCGGGTGAGGACCACAGTCTAAGAGTTAATATTTCTCGAGAGATAAAAGATATTTTGAAGACCTGCTCGCACTTTAGAAAAGAGTAAAAGGCCGGCTAAAGGACAAGCAAGGAAAGAAGGCAAAGCAAAAGCACCTCATTGCTCCCTTCCCTCCTTTCCTTCTTGCTCAGGACACGTAGCTTGAGCACTAGCTGCCTTGATGAAAACAAAGGTGGAAGGGTCACAGTATCTTTTAAGTAGACTCGCATTTTCATAATTATTTATCCTCTTCTATTTAGAGAAAAAAAAGAGACATTTGTACTTTCCGGTCGCCAGCAAACATCTTTACGGGGGTTTTATTCATGTGAGCATATTCTAAAGGGAGAGACAAGGTAGAGGGAACTTGGGAAAAAAAAGAAGAGAGATGTGATAAGAGGGATCAGCCAAGCAAAGGCTAAAAAAACATACTCTGTGTTCCCTGCCCACTGTCGCCCCTCAAGAGGATGGAAACCAGGAATGATATTGGGGGGGCAGCTCAGGCGCGAGGGGAAATCCGAGCCAGCGTGGTGCAGCTCCCCGTCTCTTTACCTTGCCAGCCAACTGTTGCTGCCATGCTCAGGGCTGCGGCTGCTGCGGGCGGAGCGGGAGCCTCTCCCTACTGCTCGGGGGCTGCCCCTGGCCGGGCTCCGCGGCCGCCGCTGCTCCCCAGGGCGCCTCTCCCTAGCCGCCCTGCCCCTCTCCCTGCCCTCGCTCCTCGCAGGTTCTTATCCGCTGCAGGACACTGGGACACGTCGGGCGGCCCGGGCTGTTGCCACGCCTGCCGCACCCGACCGGGCACCCACCCCCGGCAGCCCCTCCGGGCTGCGCCGGGGAAGCCCCGGCCCTCTCCTCCTCCCGTTGGGCTCTTGCCCGGCCCTGCCAAGGCGCGCCCCGGGCTGGCCTCGCCTCCCCCGACGTGCTGTGCCAGGTCTGGGCCTGAGGCAGCTGGAGGGGCTCCGCTCTGGTACAGTTTGTGCGTATGTGTGTGTGTATCCCCACGGGTGACAGGGACGTCCGGGTGGGGCCGTGAGCCAGTCTCCGCTCCCCTCGATGCTTCAAGGCAAGCTGCAGCCGGGTGAGTCGGGGAGGAGCGGAGACCCCTGTGGGAGCCACTCCGGCGCGGTTAACCCTCCTCTCCCTCTGCCTTTCCCCGCAGGTGCGGCCGCACCGTCGAGGCCGGAGGCGCCACGGGAGCAGCGAGGGCCGCAGGCAGGTGAGAGCAGCGACGGGCTTTCCCCACAGCCCCGGGGATTCCTCACACGGGGCCCTCCTGAAAGCCGCGGAACCGTCCAGGTTCTTGGCTGCTGGCATTCCCTCAGACCCCAGCGCTGGTTACAGCCAGGCTTGGCCTAACACAGCACTAAGGCCACAGCTGCCCCCGGACCCCCAGCACCGACAGGGCCCCGGGCAGCACCTGCTGCCCCCAGGCACAGGGAACAACCTCATCCCACGTGGGAGAAAGCCCAGGATGATGGAAGAGAGGTCAGGGCATTGAAACAGGGGGGCAAATCCATGTAAAGTTGATACAAATTATATATAAGCAGGCTGTCACGTTGATTTCTAGTGAAACCTGTCGTCTTAAGAAGGTGGGGAAGAAAAAACTTTAGTGAGCATTGCCTAAAATCTCTTTACTTTCCTCATCTTCCCTTCTTCATTCACTAGCTAACACTCTTCCACTTCATGGTTAAATGCATTGTCTGACATTTGCAGTCCTCATAGTTTTTGTCTGGTAGATTTCTTTCTTTCTTATTTTTTTTTTAAAATCTACCATTCTTGAGACAACTAGTACAAATTACTGTCTACCACTATAGTCGTGACGTCGAAAATCAAGAGACAAATTAATTGATAGCATATGTTTTAAGAGCAAAAGGACTCTCTCACAGTAAAACAACCAAACGTATCCTTGTTTCAGTCATGGTTAGCCATTGTCCCCTGCTCTCTTTCCAGACGTGGCAATTTTAGAGAAAGACGAAGTACGTTCCAGTCACAAAATAAAAAGTTTATAGATAAGTAACTACAGAAAAGTCTTTTTATATTTTTATTTTTAAATTCATTTTTCATATTTTGAATTTTAAATTCAATTTATGAGTAAATGAAATACATAGAGGAAGGCTTTTTGCAAGAAGTCCATTTTTGTCTTTTTATTTTGGCATCTAATTTCCTGATGGACATTATCTGCCC
The DNA here is from genome assembly GCA_013400515.1 of Erpornis zantholeuca. Taxonomy (NCBI): domain Eukaryota; kingdom Metazoa; phylum Chordata; class Aves; order Passeriformes; family Timaliidae; genus Erpornis; species Erpornis zantholeuca. The sequence continues at coordinate 50,141 of VZTN01026065.1, forward strand.
ACAAATTGCAGTAGACAATTTGCTGTAGAACAACAAAAATATCTTCCTTTAGAAAACTGCCATTATGGGCAGGTGTCTTCAGGGGTTAGGAGCTTCTAACCTTCCACCTGACTTACGTCAAGCGCTCCGTTAGGATCCATAAATCTTAGCAGTGCTTTACTGGTATCAGCTTGTTTGCCACCAAAGTAGACAAACTCTGCTTACGTAAAGATATGAAAGAAAAGCAGCTTCTCGTAGCCAAAGGTGGGTAAGGCCTGCTAGAGCCTCGAATACATGCAACTTCTAGACCAGCATTTAATCTCCCCCAAAAGAGGATGTATCAAATACTAAACTAGTACTACTCCTGAGGTTGCTTAAAAGGTCAAGGCATACATTGCTAGGAGCGGGGGGCCAGTGAATGTTAATTTATGTCTGTTACTGTACTTAATACAATTATATAAAGGCTAAGGGCCTATGAATAGAATTGCTGCTTAAGGCCTCTGAGCCTCCTGTATTCCTGTCAGTTAAGGGCTGAGAAATACCTCCAACCATCTGTAAAAAATTGCTTTGTGAATACGGACCTCATGAAATAATGATTTAACACTCTTACCCTACCCTGCTTCTACCCTCCTTCTTCCCCAGTTTTTATTAGTATTTGAATCTTTTACAGATCATCTGCACGTCAGTTCTCATTCTCCCTCTTTTAGATGTGTTACCACAAATATATTTGGCTGTAATATTTGTATTAGCTGTGGTATGCTGCCATCTCATTTCTGGATATAGAGATTGCTCTTATAAAGGACTGATGTAAATTACCTTTTATTTGTATTACTATGTTCTCAGACAAGTTGTGTAGTGGTTGTTTTTTGTGTAACTTTCAGTAACTATCAAGCCTTGTTGAAACAATAGATGTTTTTAAATATATGTCTAAAGGTGATGAAACTAACAACTAGATTAACAATTTTACAGAGGGGGCTTTTCCTATAAATTAAAATAAGTATCTTTCAGCTTTTCTACTACAGGGCAGGTTAATTTCATTGATGTTATGTTGTTGGCCCCCTCCCCCTCCCTCCCAAAAAGGACAAAAAGTTATTATTTCTCTTTCTTTTTCTGAAATATTTTATGGGAACTACTCATGGAATACTAAACAGGGTTCTTTAACTCACTGGCAGTGTCCACAGAAGTGTGTTTTGCCAAAATGTTCCCAGTGTTATAATCACTGGTTTAGCATGACCGGTGGAAGTACCCTGATAACCAGTTACGTACTTAGTAGTGCTTGCAGCATGCTTAGCTGACACTGCATTTATCTAACATAGGGAGTGGGAGAGTGAAACCCCAATGAAGCCTAATTAGCAGTAGAAATGGTAGGAAAGGTTGGCAGATTTATGGTACTGCAGATGTGATATGTAGTTTGGGGAAAAATATGGGATGTAAACTTACCAAAGTTTAGAGAGGAGCACTGCAGCAGCCAAACCTAGTCTGAAATGACACTATACTGTTTCTGTTTGTAACTATAATCCATTTCCATTTGTAAATATAACTAGCAAAGAGCAGCATTATCCACGGACTTTGTTTGGAGCGGGGAGAAGAAGCTGCACCTTATTTAAATACATTCAGTTTTCTGTGTAAGTGACCAAGTACTGTTCAGAACAGTACAGTACACAGAGGCACAGGGTTGGCTGCATGCATGCACAAAAAATACATATGCATATGAATATAAAATGAATTTTTTTTCTAGCACTTTGTTTTAATTCTGGATCGTCAAGCTTTGTAATTTGTAGAAGAGAGTTACAGAACTAGTCCCTCTGAAACTCAAAGTTTCCACTTAAATTAAGAAGTGACCCCTGTGTTTTATAGCATATTTGAGGCTGTTGTTCAGGTGGGTTTGGAAGGACGATAGAAGATGCTTTATTAATTTTTCTATGTGCACATGGAGAAATGCATGACGGTAGCAGCATGACATGAGTCTCATTTCTAACAGACTAAAGACAGCTTTAGTCTCTGTTGAACCTCTCTGGCGTTAGTAGACACCATCTACTCCACATGGCCACAGTCCAAATTCCAGCACAGCTCAAGTGCTTCCCGTGATCCATGTTCCTCTCTGTGTGCAGGTAGTCACAGGCTGAGCTGTAAGTGTGGTGACAAGGACATGCATTCGGGCACTGGTGCTACCTGTGCTGGTCACCAGGATGCAGCATCAACGTCCTCAGGAGAAAAGAGATGATTCCCTTGAGTTGAGCCAGAGGAGAAATGTGACCCCTGTGTTTCTCAATGAGTTGTGGTGTTTTTAGTGCTAATGTCTAGGCACCACGTAGTTCTCTTCCAGGCAGGCATAGATGGGAGACGTGAGAGGAAAAGGGAGGTGAATTTAATTTTCTCTTGATGTTATTAGAGGATTCCCTCATCCCCAAAGCTCATTCTCTGAATTTGACAAATCCATGCTCTCCCATTGCAGCAGCTCTGTCTCCTGGGAGGTGGCCAGGCTGTCTTCTGAAGTCGCCCCCTTTGCTCGCCAGTGGAGGTACTGAAGAGGTTATTGTCGCCTTCTCCTCATAGCTGAAAGTGAGCAAGTGGTTTTTGAAAAGGGCTCAGAGAATTGTGAGTTTCTAGGCCAAGAAGATAGTAAACTATTTACTAAGAATAAATCCAGGGTGTGCCCTGGAAAAGGTGTTTCATCATCCCTTATTTTCAGCAAGTTATAAGTAAACAGCATGGGATAATGCCAAGCTAAATAACATAAGCTATCATGGGTTTCTGCCTGAGTGGACAAGGTTCATCTGCCCGGGAAATCTGAAAATTCTCAAATTTGTGAAAATTCTCTCCCTCTTTAAAAAGGGGAGTTGCAAAAAGATTTCTTCTGAGAATTTTGTTGTTTTTAATGATGCCTTTTAGAAATGACTCCAAGGTTGACAGAAAAAAATGGAAAAATTTGGAGAAATTGCATCCTTCTTAAAGGATGTGATCCTTCCATTTTTGTTCTCTTTGAATTATCTGCCCTCATGTGAATGTTTTTACCAGAGAGGTGCGGGAGGCAGAAAGCACTGCCGAACTAAGGCCCACCAAACCCCTGAGTTTATAGCTTTACTGAAGCAAGTAAGGTTATTTTCCAACAGAGGAACTGGGACAAGCACTGGGAAAACATATGCTGTTGTTCAGCTCACCACAGCACAGTCCCAGCTGTACAGATGTAAGTCAGCCTGTGCTGGTGTCCAGCCTCACTGCAAACAGCAGGGAAAGGAGGAAGTGGCCTAGAAGAGAGGGCTTTTGATCTTTCATGGAGTGGATGGCACACAGTGTCCACTCCAGAAAAAACATCAGCATTTCCTGGGAGAGGAGTAAAAACAAAAAAGGCCAGTTAAGTAGGAGAAGGGCTGAGGAGAAGTGGCCAGCAGCCATGACACTATCAGTTATTTAACCTCAATATATAGAATACATAGTCAGCAGTGTTAATTTAACAGAAGTACCCTGAGCTGCAAATGCCCAAAGAAAGACACAAATGCCAACACAGAAACATCTCAATGCCTTTGTCTTTCTCTTTCTGGAAAGTCTTGCTGGGTGACTCAATAAAATTCTGCGTGTCTGGTGTAGCTGCCCTTGTCTTTAGCGACAAGCTAATGCCAGGTCTCTATCACTTTCTGGTTTCCTTTCTAAATACCTTTAATTATATTGTTTTAGTTATTTTTTCTAAATGTGTTCATATGCTTTGTTTTGTCACATTAAAAATGGCCAAATGATTTAAGAGAAGAACTATTTGTCTGTTAATAGAACATGAAAAATCCTGATATACCTGTTAGAAGTTCCTGGCTCTGCCAATACATTTGCCAGTTTTGATGTGAACATGTACTCATTGCTAATTTGCTGTTTGTTGGTCCATGTCCAGTGCAAGGATGGTGCAGTGAGGGGTTCCCTGCCTGGGCACAGTTCTCAACCTTTGTCATAGATCTGCTGCTGTGGCCTCTTGCTCCTCAGAGTGTCTCCAGCCCATGTGTCCCAAGTGTAAGGCCAGGCACAATTCCTGGTTGGAAAAGAAATTGGATTTCTTCTCAAGGAGGTAGAAAGAGAGGGACAGATGGCATGACTTTGGGGGATGTTGTTTTCTGACAATATATTTGATAACTCTCTTTTCCTTCCAAATCAGGATTTATGAAGCCAAAAAAGAAACAAATTAGCAGAGTGACAGGTAGGCTTTAAAAAAAGATCTGTCCACTGTTGGTTCCCAGACTCGCCCTCGTCAAAGCAACACTTCTCAGTCACTCTCCTTACCCTCACAGGAACATCTGCTGGGGAAGCATGATAATGGCACAGGTAGAGAAATGAGTAAACACAGCTCATGGTGGAAACGTGGCAAGACAGTTCCCATTTTTCCTCTTTCAATCCTCCCTCCATTTTTGAAAAAAAAATTATTTCCATTATTTTTATTTCATTGTTCCTTCTTCTTCTTTATCCTGACTCAGGCACATGCACACTGTCTCTCTGTTTTCCTTCAATTCTGTCTCCCAGATTTTCACCACCTCCCTGGACACCTGTTCCTGGAAAGGGCCCTCAGCTGATTCCCCTGCTACACTGCTCCTCCCACCTTGTTTCCTACAATGCACACAAGATGAGTGCTCCTGGGGGAACACAGGAGGTGAAAATTTGGGCTCAGGGCAGGAGGCGATGAAGTGAGCCTGAGCAGCAGACATGATCAGTAGTTGGCTTGGTCACTGCTTTTGGGCACTTGGCATTTACAATGTTCATCATGGAAGCAGAGTATGCAGGCATCAGGGCCTGTCAATGTAAGTGTGAGAAATCTTCCCCTTGCCTGCTGAGTTTGGTGTTAGGGTTCCTCCCCTTGATTGCTTTGCAGTTAAATTAGAGTGGTGTGTGCTGCACAGGACTGATGTGGACTTTACAGGCAGTTTAGAAATGGATTATCTATCTGCAGTATATTGCAGCCAATGATGGAAGTTACAAGGCATAAAGGGGAGCACATGCTCCCTGCTTTATGACGAGTCGAGGCAAGAAAGGATGGGAAGGAAGAATCCATTACACAAAAATAGGATTTATTGACATGTATAACAAATTTTTATACAGAGTTTTGTAATTAACTGTGTGTATGTATGTTCATGTGCATATGTTTTTATTCACACAATTGTAGCAAAAGGCCAACCTAACTGAACCAATCTAAGAAAAACAGGAGCAAGAGGAAAAACCCCAACTTTACAATACTGATTTCTACACTGAACTGTTTGAATCCATATACTGGCAGGCCTCACACACCTTCATCTCTAGGCTTTATTAAGAGGCTGAAGGACTCATATATAGCGTGACTTAAAAACCAGGGTGCCAACTCATGCAGCTGAAACATTTGGGAGCTCAGCTCAATAGGCTTGCAGTATAAGGGACATTATGTTGAAAAGTACCCTCAAAGTAGTCTTGAAGGACCTATGGCAAAGAATTTTTAAAGTCCCATGTTGTTTTCCTTAAAAAAGAAATTTAAAAGTATGTTTGTGAAAAGGAAAAGAAAATAAAACCCAACAGTCTTTTGGTTTTAAATTAAATTAAAACACTTTATATTTAATGTCAAAAACCAAAAGCAACTGATTTTTGTTAGTACGTGAAAGCAAGGAGTCAATATGGCTCGGATGGGAAAATAAACAATTGATCTTTAAGGTTGTTGGTTTGTTTTTTTTTTACTGACCAAACTGAACGAAATGTGAGAATAAAAAGACTATAAAATGGGAAATCAGGATTTCCCTGTGTTTGGTTTTTTTTTTTAGTTTCTCCAACTGCTTTCTGGTTTTGCTCTTTAAAAAAATTAATATCAGAAACCATGACATATTTTACATAATATTTTTAAATTTACATAGTAATTTTAACTTATTATAACAATTATACAAGGTACATTTTTTACTTCTTCTTAAGTTTTTCTTACCCAATACTTGTGAATATAGAAGTCCTTGCATGTGCATGGATAGATGTGTATGTGCACATGTGGACATATCCTCAGGTACAAATACATGCAAATCCATAGTAGAACTAATAAAGGAAAAATGTGATCCCAATCTTGATGGGTATATTTTTTTGCAAAAAATTGAAGATGGTTTACTGATCCAGTGGTTTTAATGTACACAAAGAAAATTATAGTTCATTTCATAAATATTTACTAAATTTTTAAAGCCCTATTCAGTATTAATTATGCTGAAGTACAGGGCAGATTCTTTTATTATGTCACAGTTAATGGAGTCAAGGACATTTTAAAAAATAATGTTTGTTGACCAGTGACTGCCTGCATTTCTGCAATTTCCACTCAGGTGGTTTTTTTTTAATGCCAATTTTAACTATTTAGTCAAGAAACTATTTTATGGCTGTTTGCATTCACCAGCAGTCTGTTGCAATTCAAAGCTTGGTACGTAGCTTGCAAACCCAGCAGCTGTTTCTTGAGAAAAGTAACTACATCTTCATCCAGCAAGGGCTTTCCTCTTCCAAGGAGACTTCTAACAGGACTTAGCCTGACCACAATAGGGCTCCTGGCAGCAGTAAATGCAGCAAAAAACACAGATGCTTGCAGGAAAAGGCCTTTTGTTTTGCACTACTGCATCTGAGATTTTTTTTCTCTTCTTTTTCACAATGGGTAAAAATATTTTTCTTCTGTTGAAAATCAAGCTCTTGCTGAATTTAGCTGTACTTTTAATTGTCTAGTTACAGAAGTGGGATAAAGACCTTTCTTTATCCCCCAAAGGATCCTGGTCTCTGAATGTCTGCTTTTTGTCAGTTTGAATAGTTTCCATAGGATGTAGTTCTGGCATTGTGTGATTGCCTATCTGTTCCCATGCTTGGTAAACCTATTAACAATAGATATTCTGACTTTATTAATTCACTGCCCCATGCTACATCTACTCCAGGGCATAGGGACGATTCAAAGTCTGAGAGGAATATTTGGGTTTCTAGGTTCTTTCTGATTAGGTTGTCAAAATAAAAGAGTAGGGGTATTTTCTTTTATCTTTATTTTTAATTTTTAAATTTTGATTTCTTTTAATAACACTAACAATTATTGCCTGGCAACTGAACAGAGACCTTCCAAACTTGTATCACACAAACCATTTCTACCTTGCTTGTTTCCTTCTCTGATTATTCATAGTCATACTAAGCCTTTCTCAATGTAATGAGCTTGAAAAATATATGTATAATGCAGCTCCCAAACTGAGACTGGAGATCCTGGAATATAGCACTCAGTAAACAAAATGTTACCAAGTACTGTCATGCCAATAGGTTTAAATATTCCCAAATGAACATGATTGCAGAAACCCTTGTAACCTGCTATACTATGTCTTTTTGCATAACACCTTCATTTACTTTCCCATATGGTTCGTGAGATTATGGAGTCAGTTCTGCTCCTAGAGTGAGGCCGTTAGTAAAACTCCTTTAGACTTGTAGAGAAAAAGTCCTTGTTCAAGAGTGATAATTTCTTATTCTTAAGTTATTTGACATCTTTTCTTGAGGCATATTCATCCCTTTCATTTATTTTTTTCAGATGATATATATTTATATATAGTAGAAACTCATGGTTTAGGTATTTTAATTGCTGCCCAAATTTAAGCAGATATTACCTGCAAGAAAAACAATCTCAGAGAAACAATCAGAAAAATCTGATGAGGTTAAAAGGGAAGAAAACATTGTGCATAAAGTAACATTGCATTTAATTTTTTTTAATTTTCAGATTAATTTGGGTGTTCTGATGTATAAAAGTTCACTGTCTGTCCGCTCCCTGCCTCCACACTGTCCAACACCCATATAACCCACTGGTACCACATATGCATGTCCCCCTGTACTCCCCATACTTCATAGGTGAAATTTAAACTAACTTTGTCTCAATTAAAGCAATGGTCATTGTTTTTCACTGTTATTAACTAAATCAGTCTCTTGTTTCACTCCTTTTAGAGGAATGTCTTGTATAGATTTGAACTGGTAGAGTAGAACTCTGTATGCGGAGGACCAGGTATATGTGCATGTATGTAGGCATATGTGCATTAAAAATACAGGAAAAATATAGCAACTTAAAATAACAACTAAAATCAAGTTAATCTGCCCTTAGGTAATTTTGTTTTTTAAGGCATTTTGTTAGAATCATAGAATTTTTATTTGTTCATGAAACTGCAGTATAGTTCTCCCATACAGTGAAACAGCTATGCTGGAGTGGGATTTCACAAAGAGTTACTTTGAAAATGTGTTTGTACATACCTGTCTATAAAGTGCATACCTAGTCCTTAGCAAGTTTAACCAAATTTGATCCAAATCCCACTGAAATCAAGGGCTGTTTTTTTAACTGAATAGGAATTGTATCAGTCCTTGTTTATTTGAGGATAACAGCTGTCAGATTTCTCTGTGTGTGTGTGCGTGTGTAGCTGTGTAAATTTTATTCATGTATCATCATATAGAAAAACCCCATGTGTTTTGTGTAGTTTTACTGTGGCTTTATGCATGTCTTAGGCAGGCACGTCCATGAGGTAGTACATGGGAAGAGTTGTGTTGCAGTGGTCTCCTCTTTATGCACAAGTATTTTCTTTTTTTATATCTAGGAGATAGCCATCATCTAACCTTCAATGAGGAAAATGGCAGATTTGTTTTTGCTGGTTTTTTCCATTTTAATTTGTCCTTGAAGGTCAAAATTATTTTGATGATCACTTCATGTCACGATTTTTATTTGGAAACAGACTGTGATGTCTCTGGCACAAGGACCGAGAAGTTAAGAACACATATCTGAAGTGTCTAACACATCAGAAGAGATTTTTTTTTCCCCACTCCATAGTGGTAAAGCAAATATGGGCCAATACCTGCTAATTTCATTATCCTTTTTTTTTTTTTTTTAACCATGTCCACTTGCTTAATTATGGAGCAAAAAATAGTGTATTCTTTCATAGTATCTGTATGTAGCATAGGCATTACATTAAATAATTGTTCCTTGATTTACAATGCTTTTTTGTATTGGTTTGCCTTTCCTGCTGCCTAGTTTAGGAGCCTAACCTCAGACAAGCAAGTTTGAAATTTTAGGCCATTGTTTTCTAACATTATAGATGGTCCCCAAACTATACAGCACTTATTCCTTTATCAACTTTAAGAATAAATGAGGTACTGCTTTCTGGTATCCAAAAGGTAACCACAGTTAGATCTACTGGAGTTTTGGGAAAAGGTGTCAAGCAGGAAACAAGTCAACGTGCTCTCTGTTATTTCTAGCAGCTGCCCTGGACAGTATGGAATCTGAGTAACAGAAATTCAGTGGAATGAGTAGAAGATTTGGGATCTAAGGGCATTCTGAACTATGCAAATTGTGCTAATAGAGCACGATGAAATGTGAGCATTTGGTCATCTAAGCATCAGCCTAAGGTGAAACCCATATGTGCAGTCTGTCCCCCACTCTCTTGTCCAGCAGACACTGTGAGGCTGTGGCAGTGTGTCAGACTGGGTGAGTGGGCAGCAGAGGGGACATGCACCATCCTGGTGGGGCCACCTGCAGCTCTGGTACCAGACAGTGCTCTGCTGGTCTACCCACTGCCCTGCCACAGCAGTAGCTCAGCCTGTTAGAAAATCTGAGTCAAAAGAAAAATTGAATATATTTGGGCCTATCCTTTGTCATGGATAGTTTTTAACTTTAGAGGGTTTCAATCTTGTAAACAGGCAGGTGTGTAAGATGTGTGAGGTCCCTTGGAGTTGTGGTGGCTAATACTGGTCAGCTGAGCCAGCAGCCAGCCTCAACTCATTTGTCAGGGGTTGAGCTAATTTGTCTAGTGAGGATGAGCAAAAATGAAGAAAAGTGTATGCTAAAAAGAAAAGTTAAACATCAAAAAGATATCAAAACTACTACAGGGCTCTTTTTGAAATTAGAAGTTCTGGCTGCATGATGAATGCAGGCTTGACTTCTTATTTGAAGGAATATTTTAACAGCTTTTTAAAATTTATTCTAAAGTTAGGTAGTGTTGTAATGGAGACCTTGAAGATGTTTTTTAAGTAGTTGCTTTAGAGGCATATTTGCCTAGTATGAGTAAACTGTAATGAAAAGTTTTACTTTGTATTTGCTCGTTCAAGGGTCCAACATGGAAGCAAGAAAATGCATTGTACAGGGGTGAAAGATAAGTGTCTCTGTTAGGCATGATACAGTTTCCAAGCCCATGTGTGTCAAGGCCAAATGTAACTCACTTTTTGTACATTTACCACAGTCTTGTTTCCAGTAAATGAAAGGATTTATCTGAGTAGCCAGAGCAGAAACCTGCATTAAAAATTAGCCAGAGTATTATTCCTTTGCATCCAGGAGTGTTATTCCTTTGCATTCTTTGGAAAAAAAAAATCAAATTTATAATGAAGATGGGAATAAACAAACAAAAAAATTAAACCTTTACTCTGTTGTTCTTGCTACAGCAAATCAGGGGGCTATTGATATATAAAGTGCACAATGACTGCTACAGCTAATAAAACAAAAACTAATTGCATGTTTAGATAACAGTCAAATCTGTATTGCCCCATCCCATGAATCTGCTGCTATGACATATAAGCAGGACCTAGCCCATTGGCTTCATACAGACAATTCAGATACAGAAAGGAAGCAGGTTTTGGCTTAGTCGTGTGCAAAAAAAAAGTTATTCTGCACATTTACAACTAAAAAAAGCAGGTTTAGGATGATTTTTTAATATGAATGTAACCCCAAATAGGAAAGAAAATAATTCCATTGTAGTGGCAGTGAAAACTAAATGTTAAACAGGCTTGGATCAGAAAAAAACCTCCAAATGTCGGAGCAGCATACTGCCATTTTATCACTCTCATCTGTTAATATACATGTTATTAAGTAAATATGAATATTAAAAATAAATATTAATCCTCTTTTGGTATTTATCCCACAGTAACAGTCATATTTTTCTCTTTAATTTTGAAATTAAAAATACAAAAACATTTTGCTGTTGAGAACAAAGGCTGGATAGTTATTTTCCCCTCCGTTTAAACTACTGGTTAACAATTTATTTACTTGTCACTTATTGTTGACCATCCCAATTATTGCTTTTATTTGATATTTTACTTGCTGTTTTTTCTGGACAGTATATGAAATAGGTTTTCATTTCCGTAGGATTCTAATCCTCTATTTCTACATATATTACTAATATTTTCCTAAGAAATATCTTGCCTTTCAAATGAGAACTTCTCCTGTAACTTTACCTTTATTACCCAAAACACTAAATACTCTACACTGAAGTTGTCTTCTTTTGAGCAGTCAGTATTTGGGTTAGTCTTTCTTGCAAGCTTGGGGGTTCAGGTCTGAGGCTATAAATACTTCTGTACGTATGAGTAAGTCTAATTTTGTGAGTAGTCTAAGCCAGCAGGGCTCCTTAAACAAGTATGTGTTTGCAGGCTTAGGACCTGCAGATATTTGAACGGAGGAGATGATAAAGAAGAGCTACAGATACCAAGTTTTATTTTTAATTACACATGCTTGCCAGGATTATCAAGAAACATGACAGTATATTTCATGAAATTGAATGTTTGGGACACATGACACAAATGAAGCTGTTTGCCTGATTTGATACCATAAAATAAAATTAACCTAAATACCTGATATCTTAATCAAATCTAATCATTGTGATTGTTGAAACTTTTGGTCCTGATTTAGTTAAATTTTAGGTAACATTCAAACATAAAAATCTTCCCATCTGATGATACCTGGTTGAAAAATTTGCAAAAGCAGGGATGATGTTCTAAAATTTGTGGGGGATCAAAAGGCTTTTTAAAGATGCTATCAGATTAACACCCTTTTGGGTTTTATTTATAAGTTGTTACAACTACTTTATTTTTTCACTAAGAAATTGTTTTGGTTAGTTAGGCCGTTTTTCCCCTTTCACCACACCCCTTCCAAACTGCAGCCACAAATTAAAAACCTAAGAAAAAATCTACTTGCTGGTTCTTGATACTGCTCCTAGTTAATTTAATGGGATCAGTATCAGTTTTAGAGGTGAGGGGTATGGTGTAAAAGCAGAAGGAGAGAAGTACATAAAAAGAGTATTTCAAAACTTGGAGAATATTTATAATGTAGTCAGAAGCCTGTGCAATGAGAGAAAAGGGATTTGTGAATACAGTCAATGGTAAATAAAGAAGCAAGACAAATCAATGTTTTAGAAGCCATGTTTGCAAATATGACAAATATATTTACCTGGGAAATGGTAATTAAGTTTTTTTAAAAATACTGTTTTTACAGTACTGAAATTAAGAAAAACTATGAGAGTCAAATTCTGCTCTCGCATATACTCATATATTGCCTGATGGCCTAGAGAGGGAAGATTTTAACATCTCACATCTGACTTGGAACCAAACCAAAAAGACTATTTTCAGATGACTCTGGAGTGACTTCCAGATCAGAGGATCCCAAATTGATCTGCCAATGTATAGAGAGATGATTTCATCAGGCATAGAGAGCAGTCTCTTTGGAGTTAAACACGATAGCTATTGAACTGTACATAGCAATGACAAATGGCAATTTTGGCTTTTACAGGGAAGAGGGAATTTACTCATATGTAGAACTTCATGCTACAGAACACTGTCTGTTAAAATGACAGAAATACTACTGGCCATCATTCCCTCTTCAAACTGCTGTGTAGTGGCTCTGTTCCTCTGTCCTGTAAATATGACTAGCCCAAATGAATTGGTAGCTTCTATCATTCAAATGGAGCATTAGCAAGCAGGACTTCCAGATCCTCCTCCAGGGTCCCCCAGCTTTCCAGCATAAACCTGGACAGACATCTCTTTTTCAAATGGTATGTAGTATCTACCTTAAACGTATTTCAGCAAAATGGAGGCTTCAATAAGCAGGTACAATTTTGGGTAGACTGATCCTAGGCAGCTGGTTATCAGTTTGGAGAGGTTGGCACACACACATTTATTCTCCTTCACTTCTTTTATGAGTGTATTTTAGTGATACCATCTGAATATCCTGGTTTGTGATAGTTTCTGAAGGGTCCTGTCTGGAACGGTGATTTGGTCTCTCTCCAGTTTTTAAAATTCTTGAGAAGAAGAAAGAAGGCAGCCTGTTGTGTCACAAGGCTGTGCACAAGGATAAGTGGAAAGGCTCTGGTGGGTCTTCCCAAACCACACTGACCAGAAATTAATGCTATTTATCTAGCAGACACTTAACAATATCAACAAGAGTCAACACTTGTTTTTTTCTCAGATGTCTCTAGAGGACCCAGCTAAGCTGCCTATGATATTTCTTGGCCCTTTGTTTTAGAAGGCAGTCATCAAATCTTTGATTCTTACTTGTCCTGCAAGACATTTTATTTATGAGGCTATTGATATTCCAGTCTTTAAAAAAATTCTAAATTGAAAGCTCTGGTCTCTTTGTTGTTAATTGGGAACAGATTCCTGAAGATCAGCAATGGGGACATCCCTGTTATCTTTCACCAGGAAAAATAGGAAAAGGAATGTTGCCTGAATGTCTTACGTACAGTAGCACCAGAGCTGTGACAAAGCTGATTTCCTGGCATTGTTTCATGCCTTACTGTAAATTTTGATGGGTGCTTTTGCTTCAGTTGGGCTATTCATAGCTGCTGCCCTTTCCTATGTGGATCCTCTGGTGCCTAGTAAGGGACGCAGTCACAGTGCAGCTTTTTTGTCCAACCTGGAACATTTNTGAGACCTGTATTTAAGTACAAGGGCTGACTACAAACTACCAGTGCATTCAGCAGTTATTGAACACCCTTATGGTCACTTATGTGTGTCTTGTCTGTGCATATGTACACACACATGCACACACAGAGCATGGTCACAAGCCTTGTTGCTATAGGAAACCAAGCTAAAAACAAGCAAGGTCAGAAGGCATGAGCTCATTGTTTTTCTTTTCCTGTTCCTTCTTAAAACTCCTAGCACAGACTTTTGTTATTCATTAGATTAGATGTGGGTTTGGATGC
>VZTN01026071.1:2420-16824 GCA_013400515.1 Erpornis zantholeuca
AGACAGTAAATGCAGCTCATACTTTGTCAAAGAACCATTTATGATGCAATCACAGATTTTGTTAGGAAAGCTTTTAATGAATCATTTCACTATGATATGCTGAAATCTACTATTTTATTTGGTTTAATAAGATAATATTAATTACAGAATTCATATATTTTTAATTAATTCATTTTGACTTTTTTCTTGTTTTGAGACAAGTGAGTGTTATAATTTTGGAATTTTCCATTAGAAAAATTCCATTAGAGAAATTCCATTTTTCTTCAGAAAACCCTGGTCTTTGAAACACTTCTTTCAAAAATACCTTGCTGATTTTTTAACTACTGTAATGCCTTCATGCATAGGCTGACAGGCGATAGAAATATTCTTTATTTGGTACTTATTCAGTGGGGTTTTATGGGAAGATGATATAGGAGATGCCACTCAAAGCCATATCATACCACCCATTTGCCAGTTAAAAGGTTACCTGCCACATGGAAAAGTAATCTGAACTCAATCACAGTGAATTTTGAGTACTGTGAGTGGTGCAACAAATAGAAATTCCTGCTTATGGAAACAAAGGAGAAATACCTCTTTGTATTTTACATGACAAGAAACAAAGACTCCTACCATGCCCCTTATCTCCCTAAGGGTGAGGCCGACCTAAAACATCACCAGCATATTTTTGCAAGGAAGTTGCCAACTTATTGTCAAAGAGAATTAATAAGAAGAAATATGATTCTTTGCCACTAAGAATAAAAGACAAATAGAAGAATGGGATAAAAGAAAACAAAACACCAAAAAGCACAAGAAAATTTAATTGTTTCTTTTAGCTCTTCCTTTATCTAAGATAAATAATTCCTGTTCAGTTACTTTTGTGAAATTTGATAGTTCTGCTTTTCAATCTGCTATCTTTTCATTCTAATTTTATTTTAGGTGATCTTCCATCATATGAGTTGCACTTTCTGTTTCAAATTTAAATTATTCCAACGATATAAAACCCCTTCTTCTCCAGAACTTAGCATCCTACAGGAAAGATTTAACCTATATTTAGTAGTTTAAATTAGTATCATGACTTAAAAAGTATTGCTGATTGTAATGCTGAGCTCCCTGAAATCATACAGGGCTGTAAAGTGCTCAGTGATTTTGTAAAAGTAAACAAGAGCATAGTAATTGTCATAATGCACACAAATAAAGCAGTAAATTTATTGCAATATATTAAGTATACATAGGAACAGATGATCAATTCATCATGGCTTCGTATTTATCTATTATCTCTATCCTTTTTTGAGATGTCATTTCCAGTCATGCCATCATGTTAGTCTCTGTTGCCCATTTGTTGTGCTTTCAAGAAAAAACTCTTATATTGAGCCAAATTTGGTTTTCTTTATAAAATGTTAGGATTCTCTTAGAGTTGTAAAAGGGCATTTGAATCTCTAGTCCCCAGTGAAATATGATGTATTTGTGTAGATATCATTAATTGTATCATTAGTCTACTGATTAGTAGTCACTCAGAATAAAAACAAGCAATAGGGGGACAGAACAATTTAGGAACATACACTTTCCTTTTAATCCCAGGGTGGCTGTTTCAGAAAAAAGCCTTTTTTTCTTCCCCAAATAGGAGACAAGCACTGGCTGCTACTTCTTTCTATTTTTCCCTCGTAGGAACCATGAAGCAGAGCAGAGTAGGCCAGAGAGCCCATGGCATGTTGCTGCCTCAGTCAGATATGATATCCATGTCTAGTCTCTTCATTACCTCATTCCTCCTACACCAAGAAGAAGCCAATGTAAATTGCTAAACGAAGAAAGCTATGTGGTCTTTCAAGTTAAACAAAAACCCTTGCATCAGCCATTCAACCACCAGCATACATTCTTGTGTCAAACAAGGCATTTTGATGAACCTCCTACCAAATCTAAAATGTAACAAAGATTAGTAAGGTCCAGAAAGTTTCCTTTTGCAGGAGTTCCTTTTTTTATTTTTACTCTGGTTGCTTTATTGCTTGCAAAAGGAATCTCATCTCGGATGCAGCATCTATTTTCCAGGAAAGTCCTGCTTTTTACCCAATTTTCCAGCTGGATTGACTGAGGCAAAAGGAGGTCAAGTGACTTGCCAAGGTCAGATGGCAATCCAGTGCTTTACCAAGGATTAGAATTTAGGAACCTCCTGATTAATAGAACAAATAACCTGCATGCACCAAATCCCCATGGGATGGGCAAGTCACAGAACTGGGTAGGATTAACCAGAAAGGACTTGTCTGCTTGGGTAAGCAAAATATACCCAGCACAGAAGAAATACAAACATTTTCAAGTTGCTGAGGCATAATCCTAGGAGCCATTTACATCCCTGTGCTTTTATAATTTGTGGAGGACTGTAAGAGACCAGTAAGGCACAAGGTTAATATTTGAAGCCGTGGCATTAAATAGTATGAACTCATCTTTATTTTAAAAATAACCCACCTCAATCTACTATTACTTTAATTATTTAAAGAGTCTCAGCCACTGGCACTGAAGATTTGCACCATGGAAAACCCTGTCTCCTTACAAAAGGGCACATGCTCAGAACAGCAAGTAAACAAACATTCCAGACGTGCCTTATGTTCCAACAGCAGCGCCTCTTAAACAAACCTTACTAGTTACAGAGCAAAAATGGAAACTGTCTGTTTTGATTTAAATCTGTCCCTAAGCAATTTCCATGAGTTAACACAGCAGAAGCACAAGTACAGGAACAAATAAACAAACAAACAAAGAAACTTGAGCTTGCCTCTAACAACTGAGCTGCCACCAGTTTCCAAAATGCAATCATAGAGCTGTCCATTCTTGCACCACAATTAAGAGCAGCTCACAATGGAGGAGAGCTGCTCCACCCCAGCCATGGGAGAGTGTGTTGAAATGCTAATTGCACACAAAACTTCACTGGTGCTGGTGATTAATATACTTATTGTTATTGTTAAAACTGGAATGACAAAGAGTATAATATAGCAGTGCTTTTGTGTCCTCTGGCTGTTCAAAAGTGTCTCCTTGCACTTTCTTTGGGTGCCAGAATTACTCAACTTCATTTTACGGTTTTCACTTGCATTGAATAGACAGGAGACGTGGAAGAACAGCTATTGGAGTATTTAAAATAAAGCAAAATAGGATGTTTTCCTATTTTGAATGTTTTTTTGTTTAGGAAACCTGCATTGGGGAGGACAGAGGGAACTAGTAGGATATGTTCTCCTAGGTAAAAAAAGAATGGAATAAGACCTGGAGTTCATTCTAATTGACAAGGTCCTGATTTGTTACTCTTTCAACTTTACTCAAGTCATAATTCCTTATTCACTCCTATAAACTACTGAGATTTCCTGCACAACCCACCAAAAACGTATGCTTAAGGAGATAAACACAAAATTGGCTGTTACTAGATGCAGTTATATGCTCAGCTTTAAATATTTACTGAAAACATTTTTCTGAATAAGGGGAAGATATTTTGCATATTGCAGAATCCAGCTTTCAGAGTCTAATTGCTACAGAATGATTTTCAAGGGAGAGGTGGATGGTCATATGCTCTTAAAGCAAGTCTGTCATTAATTTCTGTGGGATTCATGAGAAAAACAATTGGAGTCAATATTTACAGATCCTTGTTATATGGCTAGGATGGGATTGTTTATAACCCTGACCCATTAGTGGTGGGGATAACTCTGTGGTGACTAGGATATCTAGTCTAAGTTAGTCTAACTTCACTACAATGTCTACTGTACTTAGTGTTACCTCAGCAGCAAGTAGCCTATTTATGTACTCCCATATCTTACATAGCATAAACCACTAATTATAATAAATATTTAACCCAAAAGAGGCTGCAGCATATCACAACCCACTTTGTGAGTGATACTTCTCAGTCATCTGCTCTGTCAGAAGGCTATTGGTTTCTCACCTCAGTCTCAAATGTCTTGGCTTCATTGCCCATCATGGTTGACAAAAAAACTATTGACATACTTTAAAACCAAACAAGTAACTAAATAAACAAATATGCCTATAACATGGCCAGGACACAGTGATTGTATGGCTTCTGCAGTAAAGCTTTTGGTGATTTTTAAATGTCAAACAATTGCCAGAAGGAAGGCAAGGAACATCAAATCAGAGCTAGAAGCTCTGGCTACCACTCAACAGAATGCACATCTGTGGAGGAGGAGGAAGAAAAGGAGGAGCAAGACAGCAAAGAGGAAGAGGTCCTGAAGGTCCAGGAAGCTGGACTCTGAAGCACAGCTCAAGGGAACAGCAGCAATAGGGAAGAGAGCCTCCTGAAATTAACCTTGAGCAGGTAATTTGAAAACAATTTGTGATTTTAAAATCTGGTTCAATCAAGCAAGTATTAAACCACACCAAGCTCAGCACAGGTATGTCACAGCAGGTAGTATTAATTTGGGTAAGTCAGGATCTACTCAGAAGTTCACTAACTCTCCTCACATAGATGCTGAGAGAGAATTAGATTTATTTTAATGATTGTTATTTTTTATGTCTTCAGGCTACAGAATAAAAATGATGAAAAGAACACAATAAAAATATCTTTTTTTCCCTCCTGGGATTGTTGAACAGCAGTTTGGCTTTACAGTTTTTAAGAATGTGCACTGCCAAAAGAGACACCCATTTGTATGCAACTTTGTGGGAGTGGTTTTCCTTCTTAGGATATTGTCCTACAGAATAATGCATGTCTTGCTCAAGGGAAAAGTAAACAAGATATTCAACACAAGACTGATGGAGAAGGAAATTGTTGCCTAAGTAGAGGTTCCTAATTCCTTTTTATATCATCCCTGTGTCATTGGCAGATATGGCATGGGACTCATAGAAGACTTGTATTTCTGGAAAGACAAATGGAATAAACTATGGCATCTAAAGCACAAAGAAATACCCACACAATGTGTATGTACTTCACAAAAGTAACTACAAAAAGTATTGTAAAAGGTGACAGAATTATTTCAAATATCCTTAGTACTTCTTAGAGGGATTTTCCCCAGCATCATAGCCTCAATGTTAGTTTTTTTACAACATACCCTGCCTTGAAAAAACATCTATGCCTGGAAAGTGCTATCTGTTTGTCTTCTGTTTGAGTATTTTACGGCAATAAAGGAAGGTGATATCGTGCCATACATGTCTTTCTAATTTTCCATCTTCAGTCCCTAATAGACATGCCTTAAACTCAACGTATATATCACAAACAGAACTACAGCTTTAAATGACACAAGAAATTGAGCTCTACACACACTAACAAATTAAAATCCAGTGGTTTATCAGTGGGGGTCTGAAGTTTCATAGATCTGTTGCATCAAAATGATTAACTCAGACCTAGATACAATGAGCTACAATAAATGCTCCTGTCCCTCAAAACACCCATGCTCTTTTCTTACCTGGAAGACACTCTGTTTGTGTGTCTTCCACACAAACTGAGAAGCTGCACTTCTTGGCCCACATGTGGGTGCATATTTGCAGAGGAGGTGGCCAGCCTGGGTCTCCTGGCAGCATGGTGAGGGCTGCCTGGCTCTGTAGCTGTGGTTCTACCACTGGAGGTGGCAGTGAGGGCGTGGTGCCTTGGCTGGCACCCAAGGCAAGGCTACAGCTTCCTCGGTTCCTCTGCTAAAACTGCACTCACTTAACACAGTACATTTTTTCAGTCAATGTATTTTTTTGCTTGTTGGAAATAGATGCTAACTTGGCAAAACTGTACATTTAGCATTTGAAATTTACCCAATTTGCGCTTGCAAGATCTGAGCCTTATTCTGCCTGACCTGTCTTTGGTTTAAGGCGAAGAGTGGGCAAGAGACTCCCCAGTTCCAGTCAATCTCCAAGCTCCATGGTTCATATTTGGTGGGCAGGATTATGGGATTGCAGCACTGGGCCTGGTAAAATTGCTGCCCTCAGATTTCTCTGGGGGTATAACACCCAGAGCCAGCCTAGAGACAGAGCACATCAAAGGTTGTCCCAAAAGTCGCTGGGTTATCAATGCATGCACAAAGCAAAATAGTTGCATATATGCATAGCAACCAATCCCTATAGAAAAAACCATCACAAAACACACACCAGGTATGCACACAGATTATGATTAAAAAATATTAAGTACAAATAAATTCAAAAATAGGTTAGAGATTCAGAAGTAATCCCTAGAGATTTGCCTGCATTGTACCTTCATAGACCTGTAAAGGAAAAAGTTGTGCTGGTTTCAAGGTGCTCACTTTAATGAAATAACAAACATTTTTAGCATTTAAATTCAAGCAGGAATAAATAAGAGTGGGCTGAATAAGAAATGTAAAGACTTGTCCCTTAATATAGATATATCTTTAAAAAAATCTTGAGATCTTTTATATCTCCCTAGTCAATGAGAGTGAATTCTCCTTTTCTTGAGAGCCCAAACATCAGAGGCTGGAAGAATGGCTTTAACTTTTACTTTCTTGACATTTATATGTTTGTCTCAGACTCTGGCTGTGATTTTAATAGTACATTCCAGTTTATTTAGCAAATTAAATTTAGTTTGGTTACTGAAATAAAAGTCAAGGTGTATGGACAGTGACAAACATGAGCCGTGAGATATTCTGTATAAATGTAAAATAACGACACAGTAGAAGAACTTCATAAAAGATGTGTTTTCTTTTCCATACTGTTGAGACACAAGGAAAACTTAAAGGAAATTATTTGCTGTGGAGATTAGCTTATTAGTTTTTATTAATGGATAAAATATTAACCAACTACATGTATTTTAGTCAAATCACCCTTCAATTTTTCATGTCAATGTCTGAGTTGTTATTTCATGCCTAGAAATAAACAATTAGATTAATTAGGAGCTGTATTTCCTTAGATTTTTAATGGTAGATTTCAGTTGCCATCATGTACCACATTTCCTCTCACAGTGATGTGATTATTGCAGTCATATGTATTCCTATGTTGAACAACATATATTCCATATCTCATTATTTGCATATCTTATTTCACAGTGCTTTGCCTGACTTTGACTTCAGGAAAATGTATTTATCATACTTTTTATATGCTGTGGTTTAGGGATCATGACAGGCTGTACCAAATAGGTAAGAGGTCAGTAGATGGCATTAGCTCTTAATCTGGCATGCAAGAGGAGTCAAAGAATTACTGTCAATGATAGCCACACACTGCTGCAATCAACTATATGGTTCAAGAATTCAGAAGGTTTCTTACATGCAAAGGGTATCCCTAAAGGCTTTCCAGAGTTAAATAATACGATTCCACACAAGAATGATGACAGGAACAAACTCGGATGATTAGTAAACCAGCTGAGATTTGAAAGAACTGGTACAGCAAAACAACTCCATGGGACAGATACTCCAAAGGGGAAGGCCCTCTCACAGACAGAAACCACCTAAAGAGACTAGTGGAAAAGTGACAACAGTAAATGATAACACTGATGAAGCAGTAGAGATGCAATATTTTCAGACCCTTGTAAAAAGCTTGATTTAAGTTCTGCCAGTAGAACTTATAATGTATGAATCTTCCAAAGGATACATTGCTATTGATCAGCTGTGCAAACTCGTCTCCTGGTGTGTATACCATCGTGCCACCAAATGGCACCATTTTAGTCCTCAGATACCATGATACCAATTCCAGGATTTGGAATCCCTGCCTCACTTTAAAACTTTGCTATCCCAAACAGTAGCTTTTGGTAATGTTGTGTCACTTTTTGGGATTCCTGCTTCTGGTGACGTGTACAGGGCTTGTGATGAGACTCATGGCTGCTGGACCATCTCGAATAAATCGAGTTTGAGCTAATCACTTTTGTTTTGATTACCTTGTCTAAAAGCAGTTTAGCCATGTGTATGTATCTACATTGTATCAGAACATTTCAAAAGGTCAGTTTAGCTTCCCTATATTTGCCATGTAAAGCTATTGCGAGGTAATTCAAGATCTGGCACGGAGGACTCCAGTGGGAAAGCACAGCCAAGGCTATGACTAGTCTGTTTCTGCTTGCGCTTGTATTAGGGAGTGGAACAATCTCATGTTATTTTTTCTGACATGTTCCAGTTTTGTCTCATGTTTTATACACAAAAATATAATCAATACACAGTAAATCTGGATTCAAAAATCTTCATAAATTGTAGACTAATTGCACTCCTTTTGACCAGGAGCTCCACCTTTGGCATTGGTGTATTTCTGCTCCTTCAGAAAATCTCTAGATCGACATTTTGTGGAGAAAAAGAAAATTCCTGTCCACAGTGACGGACAAGACTTAAATTGATAGCGGCACATTTACTTTGTGGATAACTTCATGTTATCTTGAAAGAGTTGAAAGCAGCTGCAGGGCTTTTATTTACAGTACAATGGTTGATAGTGAGCAAAGGTCTGTCAATAGGCAAAGAGTAGCAGAGCTGCAACTATGGCACCTCCTTCATTTGCAATGTTCTGACACTACATCAGCCCCCACTGAAGAAATTCACATCTGGGGAGGCTTGCCCAATTTCTGGTCCTTTGGTGCCAGATGATATGAAAAAGCTGGATCAGAAGAGACAAACTGATATATTTGTAAATGAAAAAGCAACATTTGCAGGCCTTGTTATTTATGTGAAAGGGACAACAATTTACGGTAGGTGGATCCAGCAGCTGCCTGCAGCTGAGTAAGTTTTGTGCTTCCTTTTAGACTATCATGTTTTCAGTTGTTTAGAACTGAGTCAAAACATCAATGGGTTGATATAAACTTCTCCTTGAAGTATTGTTTCTTTCAGGTTCACTCCCTCTGCCCTGAAGATTTGCAAGACCATCTTGGTTGTTTTTAAGTTTGGGACAAAATTGTTTCATGTGTCTGAAAAGAATAACCTGCATTTAGCTGGGAATCAGGGGAGTAATAACTTGAAAGAACACTGGAGTGTATGAGAGAAGGGGTGTTTTTATGTAAAGAGGATGATCTGACACAAAATGTGTAGAGCTGAAAGCCAGGCATCTGAAGGTGATGACACTTGGGGTGACGATACTGAAATGATGAAGAGGGCGAACACAGAGGTCTGGCACGCTGACAAACAGGAGGAAACACAGCTCAAATTGGAGACTTGGCTTGGTAGATAGGCAGAAGGATCTGAGGCATAAAGCACTATGTCCTCCAAAACATAAAATTGAATCTGCAATTCCTGAGCCTTACCAGATTTCTGCTCTCAGCAAATATTTGTTGAACAATAGTCAAGGCATCTGCCAGAGCACTTACTAGTGTGGAAGTAGCTTATAGAATCACAGAGGAACTCTCATTGGTAATGCCTCATGGCCTCCCATAGCACTGGTAGATGATGAGACAAATGAATAGGTTGAAAGCTGGCTTTCTTGTTGAAAACCAGTGTTGATGTCAATAGGATGTCTTATGACAAAAAAATTTGTTTTTCTATCTCCTTATAAGAAAAAGCAAATAGAGGCCACATAGAAATTAGCCTTGTAAAGCCAGACACTCAAAAGTTAGGAAATGTCCGAGATTAGTTTTGCAATCTTAGTTGATCAGATAGGAAGCTTCTGCTTTATGATACAGCTCTTAAGGGTGGTTTCCCACTATGTTCACATGGGATTGTATCTCGTGCAATGTACGAGCTTGCTGGATTCCCAGAGAAGGGATGTGCTTAGATGACCAAAAGGTAAGGATACCCTAAAAATGCCCCAAAGACAGTTCATTATATAATATACAAAATATCACAAAGCAAAAGCCTGTGGCTGTTACCAGCACTCCTTGACGAAGTCTAAAGAATCAGAGAAATTTAGATTGCCAGATGGCCCCACTATAGGGAGGCTGAGATTTATGTTATTAAAGAACCTCTTCAGAATGGCTCTTTGACTACAGGTTGTGTAGTGAATGACACGAGGAAATGCCAAAGTAAAAAAGATTATTTTAAAAGTCAGGCAACTTATCCAAATAATATAACTCTTTTTGTCTGTCTTAAATTCTTCAGATCCAGGACATTGACTGTATCAATTCACTTGGATTTTAAACAGCTGCCTACTTCTTGTGTTTTTCTCATTTTGTGATATTAAGACTGAAACTCTGGTGCTGGGCTGGCAAAATTGCTGCAAGATAAGCAATTCTGACAGCACAAAGGGATGCTCCATGCCATACATTCCAAAACATTAATATTGTAGATATCTCAAATTGGGCATTTGAGCTAAGGAATTTTTTTTTCAGCCTTAGTCTTTGTGTTTTATTTCTCTATATGTTGTGAAACTACTCATATGGAAATACATTCTCTTCTTGCAGAGGTTTTGTAGAGTATTGTAAATATTTGCAATGATGTAGGTTGAGTCACAGGAAAACTCATGAGGAATTTAATAATTCTGTCTTCATATCTGGGTCTGAACCGTGTGCAGTAAATAAGACCTGAAGCCAGCAGTGGAACAATAGGAATAAAAACTGTATTGGATCACTGCTCATTGAGTGTCAGTACATCCTGTGCGTGGAATGAGGCAGAGGACCCATGGAAAAAATATGATGTCACCTGTAATCAAAGCGTTTATCATAAGCTACCCAAGAAAGGGGAATTAGCACAGCGTGCATTGCCTTGATAATTCTAGTTTTTCTCATATTCAAGAGTTTGCATTGGAACATTCTGTTACCATCATTGTACACACATGTTAAACAAAAAACCCAAAGCTATCCAATCCAATCTGAGATATACCACAGAAGATGATTCTATACTCTTGGTGATTTAATCAATTTATATTAAGGAAAAATATTTTTGATTCTTGTGAATAGGTGGCTAAGGATATATCTAAAATTATTAGAAAGGGAAATAGTTCTGATATCTAGGGTTGGGAGATGAATAAAATTTAGTAACTCACACAAGCCTGAATCCTACAACTGTATATTAAATCATTTATTCATAGTGACAGGTAGAAGAACACAGATATAGTAATCTACCAGTCTGGTATCTGGTATGAATTGGGAGTATGAAATAGATCTCAGCAGGCTGAATGCTGTGCACCCACGCAATATACAATGCTGTGATTACAGTAGGTAGGTGGTTTGGGGAAAAGTGGATTTCAGACATGCAGGAGTCCAGTGTAATGTGTGGTATTATTTGCAGAATTTTGCAGGGACACATCTGGTAATTTCAGGCCTGGTATAGTGTCTGATTGGCTTGCCATTTGTGCCACTGAGGATCTACACTACTTAGAAAAATTATGTCTTTTCTGCAAAAATTTTTTGGAGAATCCATTTTAAAGGAAACAAGTTAGTCAGAGCTGATTTTTTTAGGCACAGTCCATTTCTGTAAAGGAAGTAAAAGCAATTTATACAGTCATATTAAAATTGTAGAACACTTANAGCTCGTATTAATAAAATTTTGATTGAATTTAAGTCATAAAATTCCTCAGAACTAACAGTGTCCTCCAATGGACTGGTCTTGCCCTCCCTTGATTCATACCCTGCTGCTTTCAGGTATTTGTGACTCCTTCTGGATGGTATGCTCATTATACCTTATCTTTATGTAGTATATACTTTAAAAATGCTGTGTCACTTATGATGAAACCCATAGGCACTGCATTATAAGTGGTAAGGAACCCTGCCAAGGGGTGCCTGCAAATTACTTGGTGGAAGCAGAGGAAGCTGAACCCTTGGTAGAATCATTCTCCAGTGTTACCAGCTGGTGGCCCATACTTCCATTTCCATGAAACATTTCCCATATGGATTTACTTTGAGTGGGTAGTGCCACTTCTGTTCCTGTCATCCTAAGGCATGGAGGGCAAGCTAGGCTGGGTTTCCATAATTCTAGTCCAGGACTGTCATATCAGCATTTTCTACAGTTGGCTATAAGCCCTTTGAAAAAAAAAAAAAAAGAATGAGAAAGATAGGGAAATCTGTTTCCTTGCAAAATAGATATTTCAAGGCAGCCTTTCCTTTTGGTTGATTATGTCTTCAAGCTAGAGGGGAATCTTCTGTGATATGTTGGGCCTGATAGCCTAGACAGTGGGACCTTTATTTGGCAGTGACTTGCAAAAGTAATCCCTCACATTTAGAAGAGGAAAGGTTTTGAGTGTTTTTTGAGGATGCAAATAGGCAAGATAAACATGCATGTGTATAAGACATCTGCCTGTTTCTTCAAGCAGATTTGGTCATTGTGTCACAAGTTGTGTTAGTGCTCACTGGGTGAAAGGGGAGTAGTGGGTTTTGCATTTCTTCAGCAGAGTTTTCAGGAGGTTTTGGTTGTGACAGCATTGATGTCAGTTGGAGCTGACAAAGGTTTAGCCCAGTATTCTAAAATCCAAAATTGTGAAGAAATGAGCCAGGTAAATATCAGATATCTTGCTGCTGGAAAAACAAAGTGCATGGTATGCTCTCAGATTTGTCTTGCTTATTTATCATAGCAAGTAGCTAATTATTAATTGTTCATAAGATAAGCTCTTCTCTTTTTCTTCAAGGAGTAATCAAATAATGACTTTTAAAATATCATTAGATTGTTGATTTAGAATCATGTTGTGATTAGTATGGCATTTCACACCTTTCCAGAGCTACTGTCTCAGGTTGTCAGCAGATATCGTTAAAGCTGCTTACAAGTCATACTTGAAAGATTACTTTTGTTGTGTTTTTGCAAAGGTTGGCAACTTTCAAAACGAAACACAAATTAAAATTTAGCATAAATGTACCATCCTGTTCCTAGCTGCTCTGAGCTGGTGGAGTGCAGATTCTTCTGTATTTTTCTAGGAAGGGATGCTATGGGGAGCATTTCTTTTGAAAGTTCAGAATATAACCCCCCTAACAGAGGAGACATTCTTGTTGGAAACCTTCCTTCTGAATTAAAAATAGTCATAATTTCCTCCGATGAAATATGTGAAAGGGTGCATAGCAAGATATACAGGTCTGGCCAAAGGTGGGAAAGAAAAGAATTATCTCTTTCTGGCCAAGGAAAGGACTATAGCTACTTCTCCTGTAAATAGCAGTGTGCATCAGGGGAAAGCTGAGTCAGCTTCAAGGAATTAATTATCCTTTCATCATTGTGGGTCAGGAAAAATGAAATTGTGCAAGGGGAACTGTGATGGAATTCAGTAACAAAAAATTATTCAAGAAAATAACTAAAACTGAAAGTGGAAAGGAATTTATTCCTCTTTTTCTCCAGATGTAGACTAGAGAGAACCTTCCTAATTTCTTTGACCTTAAATTTGATTGAAACAAGTCATGCATTTTAAGAGTGTTTCCCACCCACTGGCTCCTCTGGGCATTTGAAAATTTGGTCACTATGTGGATGCTTGCATTTGTTCCAAACTCATTCAAACGTCTGACCCTGTTCTTCTCTAGTTTCATACTATATATTTAGTTTGATATTTAAGGTTCTCTGCCTTCAATACTCTACTCTTCAAAAAACAGACAAAAATCTCCAATAATCACATTAGGTACAAAAGTCTTTCCTTTTCTAGGCTCATTTAATAAGAGTAACTTAATAAAAAATTAAAGATTCAGAACCTCAAAAGTAAGGTATGGGTAAACACCTTCAAGCTAAGGGAGAAATTGTTTAAAGTTGAGGCACCTGAATTGACTCAAGTGGGCCTAGGCTAATTCACATTGACAGAGGATCTGACTTGAAAAATTGCATGTCTTATCTGAAATTTTTCAGGATTTGGAAACGCTGGAGTAGAAATCTTACAAGCAGCAGCATCATTATGTGATTTCCAGTGCTTCTCTCCTCAAGCCATGCTGTTCTAAAGGAAAATCTGCATTCCAGGACTGGGTAATACCTCTGACACCTTCCCCCATTTATATCCCCAAGAGCTGGGGCTGGGCTGGGTAGAACAGGAATCCTTGTGATACCCTGCTCCTGTGAATTTCCTGCTGCGTGTAGCCAAAAGCCAGCCTCTCCCAGAATATTAAATCCACCAAAGCAGAACCTTGCAACAATTTATAGCAGGTTTCTAGATGCTTAGTAGCCATAGTGCTTTTCTTGTTTATGGTCCATAGTTTCCTCAGCCATACTCTGTAATTTCCTTACTAAGGTCTTACTCTCAGGTCTGCATATATTTACATGTTTTACTCTGTAAGCTTTTAAGCAGCAAATTATACAAAATAGAGGTGAGACCTCTGCTAGTTGAGTCTTCCTTTTATTGTTCCATTGTAGTTGTGTCTGGAAAATAAATAAGTTCAGAACTTGAACTGACATAAAATAAATGACAGTTCAGGTTCTATAGGTTCATGTTTATGACATGATTGGCCCACAGCCATTGCAGCTATTTTGTAGTCTACAAGATGTCCTTGATTTGCTCTTCCACCAGTATGATAACAAACACATATAATCTTTGCATAAACTCCTAACAGGCTTCTAGCCCCTACCTGATTGTATATATTCAGCAATTACACAGTTCACAGAACTCTCTCAGCTCCCTTAAATAATCCTTACATTTTCATCTGTATTGTTTTTGTCTTTCAACCAAGTTTGAAACTTAGATAAATATCAAGAAAATATCAAGAAAATATCAAGAA
>VZTN01026071.1:24211-33069 GCA_013400515.1 Erpornis zantholeuca
TTATTCTTAGGACCATGTCTAGGGATTAATCTATTTAGAAACTATACAATATTTACACAACTTTTCCTCATGTTGAGTCTGATCCTGCTCTTTGAAAAATAGTCAGGTCTCAGGCTGCATGAGAGAAGAAGATTTTTCCCAAGCAAATCCCCTGTTCCATATCCTTATTGTACCAAACACCTGACCCACACAGAGCAGGTTGGTCTGAAAGACAGCTGATGAATCAAGGGAAAATATCCAAACATCCCTTCAGCCACAGTAGATGTTGATCAGTCACAAGGGATCCAAACCTAGGCTGATTTGCAACTTACTACCCTGTAGCTGATTAACTAAATCACTTTGGATGGTGTCCTGGCTCACCAGGATTGTTTATTTACTTCTACTGATATGGTGCCTTCCAATGCCATATTAGGTTCCCTATCTGTTCCTAGTAAGAGAGAAATTATTCAAGAGGACAGAGACTTCAGAAATAGTGCCAAATTTGCTGGTCAGGCTGACACGAGGGAGCAGCTCGGGAGCTGTCAGGGTGTGAGGAGACTTCAGATGTGTGCTCACTGCAGGCAGGCAGCTCTGCTAGCTGCATGGCTGGGGGCTGGGTCAGGACCTTGCTTAAATGAGGGCAGTGGGAGATCCCAGCTATAAAAAATGGCTGCTGTTCACTTGTTTGTGCAGCCAAGAGCATCTCATCGCTGCAAAGATCCACCCACACTCCATTCAAACACACCTCCTGTCTCATGAGGCTTTCATGGTAGCAAAGCCAGGAAGTGTCGGGGTCAGGGGAAGTGTGAACACATGCTGAGCAAACTGTGTTTGATGCAACATATACTATCCCTGCCTGCTGAGACAGCACGAACACCTGCTCTGGAGGGCAATTCCTTGGCTTAGCTACTTAAGCACTGTTTGACCCTCTGCAGGACTTTTCTTATCTTGATATGTCCTGAAAAATAAAAAAGAACAGTGTTTTCAAAAGGATGCTTTCTGCAGTTTTCTCCTTCTGCAAAAGCTTTTTTTTTCCTGTTTCCTTATACACCTAATTCTTTACTCTGCTCCCAAGGGAGAAGGATACTTGAATGAAAAAGAAGTGTTTACTGATAAAAATAAACAAAACATACTTATTCATATGAAATAATGCAGTCTCTGGAATACTGTGTTGTTGTGTATCAGCAAAAGACATGCCTCAGATTTTTAACTCTGTACTTCAAGTACAAAAACATCTAGGAATATTCTGAAAGGTGCTCCCCCTGCCCCTCTGAATTTGCCTCTATTTATTTATTTTTGTTTCTCTCCAAAAGCAACAGAACATTACATTTCAATCTGCTTGAAAAACTGGCATGATATGGAAAGGGAAAGAGAATATAAAGGCATCTGACTATTAGAACTGGACTTGTTTGAAGCAAGGGGAAATTGAACTCTACTGAGAGTATTTCTTTTAGCATTTATGCTGTTCTTCCTGAAGACCTTAGCCAGAGGATAAATTTATGGAATTAAGAAGCTACATAAGACACCACTTACTGGTAGATGATGAATCCACAGGAAGCCTTGTCCCAAACCAGGTCTGTTACCTGTCTGTCTTACCTTTGACATCTGCATCTGCAGAGTGAGAGAATTTATGGGGGTTAGAATATAGGTTTTCCCTCACTCCATGACTATACATGACTGTAAAGGTCCACCTGAGAATTTATCTACTACTTCTGGATAATTATTTTTGGTAATCATCCATAAGAACAAAATAACTTTTTAACATCAATGTATAATATAGATTTCTATTAATTTCAACATGCCCAAACACCTGCTAAGTGAAATTATTTTGGCTACTCTAAGTCATTTGTTAGATTTGCCTCATGCCTAATTTATTTAATGACAAAAATCTGGTGAATGTTGTTATTGACATTTAAATATCTGTATGTATGCAACTGAAAAGGAGACTGAGTGGTAATGTCCTCTGAATTAAATAAACTTATCCACCACCAGCTGTATTTTGGACAATCTAAACATCAACATGTGCATAGAGCCACTGGAACAAAGGGAGAAGCAGCAGTAAAATATCGAGGTCTTCATATGACTTTAAAAGCACTTGCAGGGTCTTCTTGCAATTTCGATTCTATCTTCAGCTTATCTCATTTATTGAAACACAGTGAGACTGAAAGCCTGAAGATTTAAAGAGTTATTAATTAATATGTTGTACCAGTATCTGCTGTGAAATGGAATGCAGCATATTCATAATTGCAAATAGCTGATTTAATTTACAGCATAACGTTAGGTATTTGGGTATTTCTGTCATACTGTTACTGTTCTTTGCTGTGCTGACTGCAAAATATAATAACTTCTAAGCAGTGTGTAAAACAAAGTGCTCAATTCACTTTATTAAAATATCCAATAATAATTGATTTAAAGGCAATAAAATGTGTTCATTAGAGGGTTTATATTCAAGAAATATTGAAAGTATACCTAAAGCTGTCACTTTTATTGTGAATGAACAGGATAATATAATTTGAAAAGAGTGTGATCATACTAAAGATTTGTCCTGCAGCATTATCTGATAGCTCATAAAGTGCTGAAATTTAATATGATGCTTTCAGTCAGTTTAATTGAAATTTAATTGCCACTTTGGGCAGAAGGTTTAGATCTGATCAATAAAATATTAAAGATTTTGTGCTTTCACTTGGAACAATTTCTTAGCCAATGCATCAAGTTTAACTCATGTTTTAGGAAATATTTGTTTGTTATAATTCACATAATGTTCAATATCACTTGCTAATCTGAATGTGTTAACACATTGCACAGATAAATAGTGGAAATAATAAAGCTATAGTTGATCCATTTAATTACAACAAGATGAAAGAAATAACGGTCACCTTCAGATTCATGAGAAAGGCATTAATGTAAAAGAGCTATAAATATTTTGAAATGTCAAACCTCAGAAAGACAGAGTCCAACACCAGCCTAGCTGTAAATCAGGCACATGGAAGGACCTTGAAAAAAAGATGGTTCTTTGGTATTTTAGAAATAATTACTAATACAAAAAGGGTAATGATGAACCTATAAATTACATTAAAAAGGGCCATTAGAGGAGGATTAGTTTATAAAGCTGAGAGATGGTTCCTGAAAATTATCCTGGTAGTTATTTCTTCTTTTCCTTTCATATCATTCACGAACCCCAAAATTATCTGATTAATGATAAACTAATTGATTGCTACTTTGCAATTCAAATGAAGTAGCCAACTTTGAGTCTCCTTACTGTAATCTAGACTATCTTCATTTTTATTCGTTTTTTGTGCATGTGTGTGTGTGTCAGTGTAAAGGGGATTATCTTACGTTGCTCTCTATATGGTGTGGGGGCAATTTCAGTCTAAACAGCACTGCTACAAAGTTCATCTGTGTAGCTCGCTCTGGCCCCTGAATGCCAGCTCTACATGCCTGAAGGCAGCCTGGTGCCTCTGCTCCTCCATCCTTTGCCCAGCTAGGCACTCCTACAGAACCCTGGGGAGAGTGGACAGAGCTAGGGGTGACTGCAATGCCGTTCTCCTAATTTTCCCAAGGTCTTCAAAAGTGCTCTTTAACCTAAAGCCCACAGATGTCTTATCAAGACTGCATTTTCCTGCTCAAAATGATACCATATTCAGTGGCTACCATTTTATAAGAGTTTTCATCCTTTCAAATAATAAGCACTGCTTGAAACAGCAATGTCTGAGCTCAGCTCTGATGTGTCAGAAGTTGAGTAAGAGGCAGGCCGAAGAGCTGAGAAACAGAAAACTCTCTAATAGGCATATAATATATGCTGTGATGGCAATTTCACTGCAAGTTACTGCTTATTTGAATAAACTGTAATTCCCAGAATGTTATTTTTTATTTAAGATTGATTCAGATGTGTGTGAGGCAAAGGAACAGCACTTGCCAGCATGGAAAACAGCTGATTTATATTGTTGCTGGTGACAGAAGCACAGCAGGATCACCTTTTTGGCCTGAAATCAATGGCATCTAGAGTGCTCTGTCCCAAGGATCACGAGAAAAGATGAAAAAGTATAGTCATTCCCACTTCCTATCTCACAGCACTCAACCATTATCTGGAGAATTGATGAAATAGCCAATTCAAAGCCCTCTGAAGACTGCATTGGTCTGTTTCCTCTTATGTGAGGTTTCTTGCAGAAAAGGATTTGCAAGTGCAGCTCCCTGAAGATCATTAACTTCTGCTGGCTGTGGCATGCCCCTGCCATTTTGAGGGGCAGTGGGAGAGCTGAATGCTGGGAGTAATTTAGGTCTTTGGGAACTTGAATAGCAAGCAAAATTAAATATCAACTAATCTGACAGTTAATACAATACACAGACACATGCCTGCTAAAATGGAACATTTTTGCCTTCAAACAGAATTTCAGGCCTCTCATTATAAAATTAGTAATTTTAGATGAAAAATTGAACATCAGAGGCAAGAATCTTGGGAGAAGAGAATGGATGGATGGTTAGAATTTGGAGGCAGAAAACAGGAATAACATCATACTTCTACCATTGTTGGGCCATTTCCCCTCTGCAGTTCTCCATCTGCAGGGCAGGAAGGTGATACCTCTTCACCAGCCCACCTGTCTGTCCAACTGTGATTGCTGGAAGACTGAATAAAATCATATTCTCATAGACTGTGCAAGATGCTAGGTGTTGCTTTTGCGGGAGGATTTTAAGAGTATTTTGTTCCAAATTTTCCAATCTTTTCTTCAAGTTCTCCAGGACGCACTATTCTGGGAATATTTATTTGGAATCTGTAATTGCTTTCCAGGGCTACGGAAGAGCACTGAAGATGGGGAGAAGGAAGTACTAATTCCATGTGTTGTAAATTTGCTCGCTATTAGAGGTCTGAGCAGCAAAACTGACACTTCTCACAAAAGCAGAAAGACAATACAAGTTCCTTTTCTATAGTACTGAGAGAAAACATGGTTAAAATGAATGATAGATTTTGCCTTTGAAAACACGAAACTTTCTTTCTCAGTTCACTGTAAATAACTTTAACTTCATTGAAAAAATACAAATAGTTTTCTTAAATTTCTCTTGATCAAAATTCAAGCATAATCCCCTCCAAATCTTTACTACAGAATCCCCAAAATCTGCCAAGGAACCAGATATGGATTTTGTTTGGTTTACTAAAAAGACGAAAGCTAACTCTGACATTCTGTTCAGATAATGATTTGGATTTGGGTTTTCAACCTCCCAAAATGCTTGCATTAACCCTATTGTTTTCTCTTTACCCTTTCTAATGAAAGCTGTGTTTTAGCTTGAATTTTATTTATGGCCTCTTTTTCAGATTAAATCACAAGTCCTTAATGGATTTAAATCCTGTCTTTGAAAACAACATTTTTGTATACCATTTTAAACAAAAGCAATTCCTTCATTTGTTCCTTAACTTCCTCAAATTCTCAGTTCAAGGGTACATTTTTCATGTGGAAGATACTAAAATTGGTGTCACCTTTCCTCTGCATTGACAGTAGAGGATTAAAATGGTTGCACTGAAGCGTCTTGTATTTTCTCTTCTTCTAATTTATCACAACCACATATTCCATGGGAAGTTAAGGTGGAGGGAGAGAGGGGAGGAAAGATGCCCGGCTGATAGACAGCAGCTCTACCTTGCAGAAGATTCATTCCACTGCACATTTTGAATCTGCTGACAAGAAACTTGCAGCACAAGTAATCAGAGCCTTCACAAGATTGATTTTGTCCCCTGCTGGTATATGGCATATAGGGGAAAAAGGTTCTCATCTCTCAGTGTAATCTTAACTATTTAGAAGCCATTACCACAGGATTACAAATCATCTCAATACCTTTCTTGTGTAACTTAGTTATTTATTAGGAAGTCCAGCAAATTAGTCAGGTAACATTATACAGTGTTCCAGTCCTGAAGCTCTTATTCAGCATGCTGCTGGATTATTCCTTGAACTTACAAATGCTAGTAAATCTATAAAGTTCTGTAAACAATGCTTCATAGTGCTGAGTGTAAATATTTAACAAATTTTCTAATTTTTTTCCTAATTGCAGAGAATACTTAGCAGCCTATAGTTCACTTTTCAAAGTGACTCAAACAAAATTGCAGATGTGTTCTGTCCTAGGTTTGTAAGAAATGCTTAAAGTCAACTTGTCATAGAAACTAAATTGAATCTACTACCTATGCAGCTCCGGAAGGGAAGCTATGGGAAAAAAAAGGAGAAGCATGAGATTTATCTGATGTTTCACTGATGTATGGTTATATAAAATCTTAAGTAATACAGATAATGTCACACAATATTGCAACATATATTTTCAGCTGAACATTATAAGACAATAAGGCATAAATGGAAATTAAAGGAAAAAAATCTGAATGGTTGTCAGGGAACACTTTTTCATTTAGAGAATCATAAACATATGGAATGGTGTGTCAGGCAAAGTTTCTGAGATAAGAAGGGAGTAATTACAAAATAGATTTATATCCTGAGGAATAAAGTACAGACAATGGAAAAAAGCTTCAAGTAAAATGATTTTTAACCCTCACTAGAAAAAGTGCTCATGATAATCGTATTTAATAGGTTACATCTAATTTTCTGAAGTTTGCCTTCTATTCTTTGGTCAGTAATGGAATATAAATAGACATATGTAAGTCATCCACTCATGCTCAGAGCTACCATGTACTTTTAATACATATCAGTATATCAAAATGCAAACATAGAAAATGAGATACGTTCTGTTGCTCTGTCCCTATCGAAATAAATTACTTGTTGATGTGAAGATATTGGATTCTCAAAGCATACAAATTTTTGATATTAGAAAATATGGCACTCAGAGTGACTCTTCTGTAGTGATGTGTAAAAATAAATAATCTCAATAGATAAATGCATTAAAAGGCAGCCTCCAGGGCAAATAAAAGCAGCAAACATATTTTCATGTGTGAAACAAGTAATTAGAGAAAAAGTGATAGAAAACTGCAAACCAGGACATTTTCCTATTGTTGTTCTAAACAGGGAGGGGGTGGCAAGGATGTCATTCAGCCTTTAATCCACTTTAAGGGATTCAGGCAGGAGAAAAAGCCTTTGTAGAACTTCTATAGTCCTGTCTCAACAGTAACGGTGAGAGAGATTCACAGATTCCACATTCCTTTATAATGTTCCAGTATATATACAAGTTATGTTGACAAACTAAATAAATTATATTTACATTAAGGCTCCAAAGAGCTATTGAAAGACATGAGTTTAATTTAATTAGAAAAGAAGTCTAATTATAACTCTGATACTTAAATGGAATATGAATTATACCACAGTTGTTCTCTCGGTCATTCCACTGCTTCAGCTTTTCTTCCTTGGTCAGAAAATCAGAAAGTAGAGAGACTATAAAATCTAAGTGAAAAGAAAATGTGAGTATCTAAATCTCTTGCAAAATTTATCCAAACACCTATAATTTTTTATATGCTTTTCTGGCCAGAAATATATGTTTATGTGATACACAGCTGCTGTGCAATGACACTGCATCTTGCTGAACTTGGGATGTTTAAGAACTATCACCAAAGTGCTGCAAAAATGGCTGGTGGTGCCAAATGGATGGTAATGGCAAGACAGTGTTCTCGTCAACGTAGGATTTTCCTACCGTGTTGCACAGTGAGCATAGCCTACCCAAACCATCATATGTGGCCATTTTTTTGGGGGCACTGGCACACCCGCTGGAATTACCCTTTGTCCAGACAATGACTCCAGAAATCCTAGCCAAATAGACAAATTTGTCATTTTCTAGCTAATCATTTTCTCTGGCTGATATATAGGAAGAGAATAGGAAGTGAATACCAGACATTCAATAGCTCAATTCTAATAATTCCATGTGCTGAGGATGAAACAAGGTGTGTCTGAATAGAAGACTACGTCATAGTCCTTGAGAAAAAAACATTCCTTTCATACTTCTGAGAGGAAAGAAATTGTCCAGTAAGGTAAGTTAAAACATGCTAATGAGCAAAACCCTGTAGTTAGAGCTAAGAAAAGTTAGACTTAACAAAGACAGCATGAACACTGTCTGTGTCTATGACTAAGAGATAATCAATCATAGCTATTCTATAAATGTAACAAAAATCCATGCTTAAAACAGCATGGCAGTAATCAGAGACACCAATATTATCAAAATGTGACCAAACATAGTTCAACATTACCTCTCAAATACATCCAGCAAAACAGAAGATACATTTCAGCCCTGCTTTTTTAGAAGTAATAAAGGGCAGGGGTCCAGGGTTCTAAGACTTCATTAAGAAAAAGAATGAAACCCCACCAAGGAAGCAGCACAGTTCAAGCCTATCTTGATCTTGCTTCACTTCATCAGTGCTGATAGAAGCATTAAAAAAAGGAAATAAATAAAACAAAATAGATGTGAAATGCCTTGCAGGAAGAAAATAGCACTACAATCAAGTCAAGAAATTCACATTCACCACAGACTTCCATCTGAATGGCTCTGCTGGACAGGAAATACCCCTGTGAGTAGCAAAAGAGTCTTCTCACTTTCCCAGTCATTGGTTGGAGGGTAAAAATTTCATGGGCAGCAATCGGGGATTTGACATCAATAGAAATTAAGAGCATTAAGTGTCTTTAAAATGTTACTCATAACCAATATTTTAAAAAGTTGCTGATGCCTTTCTTGCATTTTTTTACGGACACACTTTTATCAAGAAAGCTAGTTTTAAGTTTTGCCATGAATATCCCACTTGATATTCAGCACAAACGAATTAATTATTGTAATTGAAAATAAAAATTATGATAACAACAATATAAAGTGTAATTGTAATATTTGGAAAACAGGTGCTAAAGGCAGAGGACATGACTACAAATAGAAAGAGTCCAATAAGACTATACGTGGCTGTTAGTGAACGTGGAAAG
>VZTN01026123.1:1009-18228 GCA_013400515.1 Erpornis zantholeuca
CTTGATGTATTTTGTATGATCAGAATATTATATGAACAGAGGATCATATATTTTCTCAGTTACAATTAAGCAAGCAGGTAGTTAATTCACATTTTGCACAACCCAGAATTTATCATTAAGATTTTTATTTTCATTCTACTCCACAAAGAAATGAAAACATTTCTTTAATATAAATATCTAGGTAGAATATAAATGTTCGGTAAACTAACTACATCAGGTGAGGCTCTGAAGTTTTCCCATTAAATCCAAAGAAAATCTCATTGAGCTCTTGGAAGATTAGATCCTTCACACAAAAAAACTTGTAATCAACTTCAGTGTTCTTTCAGTTGTCATATTTTATCCTCTCAAATGTAATTGTGATTAAGTCCAGCCCCCCTGTATCCCTTAGTAAACACTATTGGGTGAAAATAACTGGTTTTATGTGTTTTTCTTTCAGCTCTGTCTTCCATTTAGCTGTAGGCAGTGCTGTGGAACAGCAGCAGCCAAAGCACTATTGCAGAGATGGCAGCATGCACAGACTCTGTGGTGCTTCTATGCATGTACCAAGGTAATCTGTTTTCAGGGTTATTGAAATGGACTACAAATTAAAATGGCTTTTTTGTAAGGAGTGACAAAAATATAGTAATTAAAACACAGGATTTTTATTTATTCTTTTTCTGTTGTGTTTGCACACAAGAGAAGAGAGTCTCGGAAACTTTTTTAACTCTTCTTTCCCATGGTGCCTTCTCTCGCTATGACTTCCTTAGGCCAGCTGTTTCAAATCATGTGTTTTTTTACTAAACCATGCCTATAATAAAAATCTTCAGATAAAAGATGGACCAGGTATGTCAAAAGCCTGTAACTAAATTCAGGTTGCCCGTTAGGAAGCCTTCATGCTCCGTTAGCTGCTAGCAGGTATACGTGATGACTGAGAAAGCAACCTCTGACCCACTGGCTTTTTCATGCTCTAACTAGTAAGTAGGAAACAACAGGGGTTGAGAGGAGCTCTATGAAACAGTGCTCGTCAGAGCGAGACAAATTGGAAAATGGGCTCTTCTGTATTCTGTAATGACAAGAATATTTAATAGGCTGTGTAGGGGGTACATTAAAAAAAGATGTTAGCTAGCCTGAAAGTACACTCCTGGGGTGAAGTCCTAGTCCCTCTTGAAGTCAATTGCAAAAAGTTCCATCAGATTGAATGGGGCCATAATTTCACTCCTGGAGTATACCCAAGTGAAAACGTCTATTTAATTCTACAATAGATAGGAACTCCAATGCATACTTTTTGATTCTATATGAAACACTAAAAATACCTGTTTAGATGAAATGGCATATGTCGTTACAGCTCCTGAGGCTTGAAATAAACCAAACCAATTTAATTTTGACTTTCTACTTCACCTCTCTCCAAATGAGAGTCTGCCTTTAGATGCAAGGCGGTGAATTATGTCAGTTGCACTTTTTTATCCCACAATTCAACAGGGTGTAGAGGGCCATAAAGTGGATTATTGAAAATTGGCTTGCGAGAGCGCAAAATAAAATTTATCTAAGTCAGCTTTTCCCCTCTCTTGGCTCGTAACTCCAATGCTAGTAATTTTGCTCCCACTGACATTTATAAGAGTTGTGACCACAGAAAGCCTGAAAGGGTAAAGAAATGATCTAAAGGGTGGGGCATAAACCTAGGATCTGTGTTAAAGTCCTTTCTCTTCCAGTAATGTCTTGGCGAAATCACTTTGGACTCAATTTTTAAAGGTGTTAGGCTTCAAGAAATACAGATGGGCACAAGAATAGACTTTCAATAAGCATTTAGGATATCTAGTTTTTTTAAACTTCTATGCTGACTTTACAGAATGAGGGAAAAGGTAGAGATTTCAAACAGAAATATCAATAACAGAACTTTAATACCTTACACATGCCTCACAGACACTGTACAAATAATTCATGAATGCCTTAACAGAAGAAGAGAAAGACAGCAACAAACAGGTCTATAATTATATTTTTCCTTAGAATGAGGAATACCTTATTAATCAATATTAGTTAATATTTACACACACATTTATGTAATTATTATTATATTATCTATGTGTATAATAGATACCGATACGTTGGGTTGTGAAGTAACAAAGTATGAATAAGGGTAGCAAACTTAGCCTGAAAGTGATATTGTTTTCACATACAAAATTAATTACCATTTGGATTGGCCCGATGTACCACTTACCAGTCGGAAGTGGTGTACAGGGAAAGGGGGAATGGAAGAAACCTTAGTGTAATTATTACTCCTTCTAAGTGACTCAGTATGCTTTACATGTCTGTTTTCTTTAATCTACTAGTGTAAAATTCCTTTTACACAAACTGCTGAAGAGTTCATTTCATTAATCCTTTAGGAAGAGTTTCTGTCAGATGCTTTAACTAATGGCTCTTAGCCCCCGGATGAGTTTAAAAGGAAAATACTACTTGGATCAATAATTAAACACCTGAGTTTTGGGGTTACTTTTTAAAAAGGAATTATATATTATTATTCTTGTCAACCTTGCTTGGCATTGACTAGTGGCTTCAGAAATACTGTTATAAGACAAATCTTTTATTTGCCACTGGCCATTTCCTTGAAGTTTAAATGTCGAAAACATTCTGCTTTGGAGAGCATACCTTGAAAGTGCTCTTTAATCACCACTATATTAACGGCTGCCAGTTACAGGCCTTTTCCATTAATGTTTCATGGTGGGATGCCTGTTTTTTTATAAAGTTTGTATTAACTGTTGGTAAGTAAACAATTACAGTCCAGACAACCTGTGAATCTATGAAAAAAAGCCATAAAGAACACATTGAAACAGCTTAAATTTTTCTTTTTTTAGTATGACAAAAGCTCAAATAATAATTCTGGTCTGCAAATGCGTCCATCAATTATGGATTTGAACACTGTTTGAAATGTACTACTTCAAGAAAGATTTTCATGTTCTTACTCATACTGGATAGCACTTCAGTGTGAAGCAGTCTCATTGTTGTTTTTAATAGGCCAATTTATTAAGTACTTTTCAATATTAGTCAAGATTCACCTATTAAGTATGTATTTGTGTAGTTTAATTAGGTATTTTAAGTACGTAACATCTACACCAGCATTTTACCTTTGATGTGAAGTGCATTTTTTAAGGGAATCTCTTGAATTTCCCATTTACTGCTCTTTGCCTCATAGCACAGATAATTACTAGAGCACAGAGAGTTTTTCTTGGATTAAAACACCTGTAATGGGTACACAGGATCAAACCAGAGCTATTGTGAAGATCACACATACCCACCCCAAAACCTGTTCAGTGAGGACACAGAGTTCTCAACACCACCTGTTCCACTCCATGCACCTCTTTTTATGGGGCCCCTTCACTTATTACCACAGACATACTTCCAATGCACTGTAACCACTAAGATCCATTTAATCTAAAAGATGAAAATAAAACCAGTCCAGAATAAAATGTACACAATATGAACACTGTACCCTTTGAGAATTTATTTGCATTGACTCACACTCTTTACTAGTTAGAACTTAAAAATATGAGCCTAAGTGCCTCATATACTTAACGGAGATAGGATGATGATTGAGTAGCGGCAAGTCAATGATATAAGGAAAACAGAGTTGATAATTTTCTGTGACTACATTACTCCTTTCTCTTTGACAGCTGGGTAATTTCACGTCTTAAGAGTAATAGTGCAAAGTAATGTAGAGAAACTGCAAAAGCAAGACCTCAGTCTGGACAGTTCAAAGGTGCTCTGGCATAATATGTTCCAAGCTGTCATCAGCAGCAGTAAAACCATAAGCATCTCCCAATTACTATTTCATGACTTATAAACACTTTATCTCTCATTATCATTTTAAGAGATTGCTATTTTATTTCTAGCTACTTATCTCTCAATGCCCAACCAGTGAGCTCCTGCTCACTGCTAAGGTTTAATCTCTCACTTAATGTTTATCTCCATCAACAGCTGATTCAGCTGTTGGCCTAACCGATGGGGTGGAAAGCTTGTGCGGTGAAGGAGGATGAGAAGAAGGGAAAAGATGAAAAAGTCAGGGAAAAGTAAGACAGATTTGTTTCTCAGAGAAAGAAGCTGTGCTTTTAAAGTGTTCCTGTCCTTATTGTATATATTCCTAGTCCCATCTTTCATTCTTACTGTTTACTTATATCACAGTACACTGTAAAAATAAATAACATTGCTATATTTTTATTCTGCTTGTTTTCAAGTCTTCAGGCTTTTCTTGTCTTTCAATATTTATTTGGTTGGGGTTTTTTTTCCACCACCTGTTGTGACAAAACTACAAGAGAGAGGTAAGCCACTGCAGGAGGAAATTGAATATAAATTCTATTTCACAGCTATGTTCTATGCAGGAATATGAACAGAGAGATAATGTTTGAGGAACAAGAGTCTCTGTCACAAAGGCAATCTTTTTGTTTCACAATTTTGGGTAAAACAAGGAACTCATCTCTGCCATTGAAGTAAACCTGAGTTTTATATAATTATTCAGTCCTCAGTGGCATTTCATATATATAATACAAGTATCATTTATACTTTGCTCTTAAGAAAATTAAGTATTCACTTAAGGTCATTATAAAACCACGTGGGGTTTGAGAGAGCAGGGAAGGGATAAATGAAAAATAATTGGGATTTCAGAAATAAAGAGAAATTTGCACTGTTAAGATTGTTAGACACAATTTTTTCCTACAAATCTCATTACTACAAATACAGCAAGCAGCTGCTTTGACCTTGATTTTTTAGATGTGTAAATGTAGTTTGGTATTTAGGCAATTTATCTTGAGGAAAGATGCATAATCTCCACAGAACAGTAACTTATCAACCAGCATTTTCTTCTTGATGAAAGGAGAAAGAAATATATTTCTTTGTTAAAAAAGAAAAAATTAAAAATAAAAAGAAAAAAAAGTGCATTAACAAGGATCAATAAAACAATGTTGGGCACTTTTATTTTAGACAGCTATCATAACAGTTATTGCAATTATGGCTATTATTCATGCTTGGTTCTCAGATGCAGCCAGGGACAGGAAATGGGCCATGGCTCAGTATTTGTCTCAAGTCTGCACCCCAATACCCCAACTGAACATTTTAATTCCAGACTATAGTTGTCATGTCTTGATATTGACTCAGCTTCCCAGGCTTAATGAAAAGTCTCCTGAGTTCCAAAACAACAAATAGACAGATCAGGTTACAGGCAGCAGCAGTCAGAAATCTGCTTCTCAGCTGAGTCCAGAGCCCAAGTATATGAATATTCCTGCTTTGCTTCATGCATTGGAGATAGCAGCTAAAAGTATGAATTCCCAGCTGAGCCTGATGCCCAGCTGCACTTCCTAAGCAATGCATGCAATCACCTAGGTGAGATGCAGGCTCAGGTGTGAACCAGCACTATTATCTGATCATAAACGTTGCATCAGTGCTGCTTTCACTCCAAGTTGGAAGGAATCACATTGACTCTCTGAAAAACA
The DNA here is from genome assembly GCA_013400515.1 of Erpornis zantholeuca. Classification (NCBI taxonomy): domain Eukaryota; kingdom Metazoa; phylum Chordata; class Aves; order Passeriformes; family Timaliidae; genus Erpornis; species Erpornis zantholeuca. The sequence continues at coordinate 6,466 of VZTN01026123.1, forward strand.
CTTAATCGGGTTCCTGTATAGTGAAAGTGAGAAAACTAGAAAACTTTCACAATGGTGGTGGTAATTTCAGTTGCTACTTTCCAGTGAAAGGATCACCACCATGCCTTATCCTTTTCACTGTGCAATAACTTTCATTTGGATACAGAAGACGAAACAGTAGTCTTGCCTACCAAAAGTAAATATTTAAGATCAGAACATTTACCAGTGCAAAAGTTTAATCATACAACTTAATTTAGGTTCTTAAAGAAGGCAGACTGTATCACTTATCATTCTTAAAACTAATTACAGCTTCTGAGGTTGGTTCTGAGATGAGAGCAGTGTAAGAGCTGATATAAAATGGAAAAGAATATGCACATTCATCAGTTCTTCATTTTGAAGCAATTGGTTGAATTTTGATGATGTTCAAACTGCTGATCAAGCTGATCTCACAGTAAGGAAGACAATTATTTTGCAATTCTAAAAGGTCAGGTAACTTAAATTAAATACAACTTATTTGCAGGACATGACACACAGCAAATAAAATGTACCAAGAATCAATATGCAGAATCACAGAATTTCAGCCTGGTTGGGGTTGGAAAGGACATCCAGAGATCCTAGTTGGATTGGATAACTAGCCCAATCTCCCTGCTAAAGCAGACAAACCTAGATCAAGTTGAAGCAGATTGTGTCCAAAGGGGCTGTGAATATCTCCAGAGAAGGATACTCCACAATGTCACAGGGCAGGCTGTTCCAGTGCTCTTCCACCTTCACATTAAAGAAGTTTTTCCTTATATTTGAATGGACCTTCTTTTTTCAGTTTGTATTCATTGGCCCATGTCCTGTTGCTGGGAAGAACTGAGAAGAGTTTAGCCCCATCATCTTGACACCTGTCCTTAAAAACTTGTGTGTATTGATGAGATCATCAATACACCTTGGTCTTGTCTTGTCCAGCCTAAATGGTCCCAGCTCTCTTGGTCTCACCTCATTAGAGAGATGTCCCTGTCCCCTAACTCTTCTTAGCACTCCTCTGGACTTGCCATAATAGTTCCTTGTCTTTCTTGAACTGGGGAGCCCAATGTGGGCCCCCAACTGGGGCCACACAGTACTCCAGATGTGGCCTCGCCAGGGCTGAATAGAGGGGCAGATCACCTCCCCTGATGTGCTGGCCAGACTCTTCCTAATGCACCCCAGGACATCATCGGCCTTCCTTTCACAGTTGATGGAGAGTGGTTTAGCAATAACCTCTGTAATCTCTCTCAGCACTCGTGGGTGCATCCCATCACAGCCCATGGATTTGTGGGTGCCAGGTTTGCCTATGTGATCTCTAACCCAATCGTCCTCAACCATGAGAAAGTCTGTCTTTCTCCAGACTTTCTTTTGCCTCCAGGATCTAAGATTCCTGAAGGCTGGTCTTAGCAGTAAAGACTAAAGCAAGGAAGGCTTAGTAACTCAGTAACTCCACCTACCAACCTACCAACAGAGTTGTTTTTGATTTGAATAAATCAGTAGGACTATCATATAAAGACAGCCTTCATGCTTTTCTGAAATGAAAGAAATCCTAAAGTAGATATACATCAGTCTGCTTAGTGCCTTTTCTTATTGTCATATTTTCAACTGTAATACAAAATAAAGTATCAAGATACCTGGAAGGTTGCCAGGAGCCCACCCCTCGGTAAATGACCAATGCTATTATTATAAATGAGAAGCAAAAAATGGACTGCTCTTAAAACGTTGGTCCTTCAGAGTCAAATCACAGTGCCCTTGGAGACAGAATGCACTATGCCATTTGCTGTAACATTTTAAGGTTACCAATTACTCTTTTGTTAGATATACGCACTATAAGGATAAAACCTATAACAGATTGAAACAGTTATTTTAATTAGAATAAATGAGTGGTTTAGCCTGCACATCTTTGATCATTGTCATGTTAACAAACTGAATAACAATGAACTCTTCGAATAGCAGGCTCTACTGGGATTTCTGTAGCACATAATGTCCAACTACAGCTAAAACCCACTAAGCCAACGCCTTTGTTTCCTTATGAAGTTTCATCACAAAGGTAAATGTTATTCAGTACATTACACATTAAACACCATCAATGACTATTAAGTCTTTTATAGAGAATTGTCTCTGTCAAAGGCTAATCTTCTTTGCTTTTTATCATTATTTTTCTCCCTGACAAAAGGCACGGATAGGGTTTATACAGATACAAGCAATGTCTGCTCTCTCTCATTAGACTTATCCTACTTGTCTAGGTAAGAGACAAAGGTGCACTTAAATAAAGCTTTCCATTCCAATGACACGTGAGTAGAAATGCAGATACCCTACTCTGCATGGTTTTCATTAATTTAGCCCACTTCTATGTGCTTACTCTTCAATCTACCTTCAAAGAGACAAAATAGAAAGACAGAGGCAAACAGTTATATAAACTCACATTCATTTTAATGCTCCACTACTGCAAGCTCTTTATTGTGTCTTGAAGATGCTCATATTTTCATAGCAGACATTTCAGTTCACAAGACAAACTGTTTGTTCTTTCAGCTCCCAAGTACAGATCATCTCTGTGTGTTCTATTTGATTTAGAAAAGCCAAAAACATGTGACAGCAGGACTTCTTATCAAATAAGGCCAGTAGTTTAAAGCAGCTTTAATAGCTTAAAAAACTAAAAAAAGGAAATCCTATCATCCTTCAAAACCCCTATAGGTTTTACAAAGTGCTGGAAACAGAGTGACTTGCAGTGAGCAGGTGCTAGGCATGTGACAGAGGAGTTCACAAGATATAATAAAACTTTCTGGCTAATGATTAAAAAAATAAATTCTCCTACATCATTATACAGAATGGTTAAAGCATACCACAATTTGACCTTGCAAGTAAAGTCACCCACATCTGTCAATTTGCAGAGTGATTTCCTTGACACTGCTTCATCATCATCATCATAATCTCTTTACCACTCCCACAAACTCACTGGTTTTGACACACTGCACTGCCTCGAAAAACAGCCATGCCTTGGCACTGATCCCTTAAATGGCTGCCTAGAAACGGAGACTAGACAGGAATAAAGGAATAAAGGAGGTATTTATTTGAAAGGCCTTCAGATGCACACTCTGGGCTCCAGAGGGTCCTGCCTCAGTGGATCCCAAAATGGACAATGACAGGTCAAAAGTTCTTCACACTTTGATATCAGCATAAATTCATGAACCAGAACCCAGCCAATGATGGAATTTCTCCAAGTTAAACCCCCTCTCCCCAAGATGATGGTTTACAGTTCTTGGGCCTAGGACAGTCTGGGTGTCCTTGGGATGCCTTAGGTTTTAACTTTAATATTTTTCTAATCCTGTACTGCTAATGTAACTCTGAAGTTTCCTGTAGCTTTTTAAATGCTGTTCTCTGTGCTTAGATAGACATAACAAAACCTCTAACTTGCCCTTCAAGGACACCTAGAAACGAGAACTGTAAACCATCATCTTGGGAAGAGGGGGGCAGGCTAGAGGAAATCACATCATTGGCTGGGTTCTGGTTGGTGAATTTATGTTATAAAAGTGTGAAGCACTCGTGACCTGTTGTCCATTTTGGGATCCACTGAGGCAGGACCTCTGGACTCCGAAGTGTGCCCCTGAAGGCCTTTCAAATAAATACCACCTTTTTTTTCCTTTATTCCTGTCTAGTCTCTGTTTCTAGGTAGCCATTTAAGGCATCACTTAGAGAACGAGCTGGAAAGGCTTTGTTATGTCTATCTTAGCATCAGAGAACAGCACTTAACAAGCTACAGGAAACTTCAGAGTTACACTAGCAGTACAGGATTTGTAAAACATAAAAGTTAAAACTTAAGGCATCAGCACCACTCAGCATTACAAGTACTGAGCTTCTTGCTTTCAGTCTTCATTTAACACAAAGGGTCCCATGCCCTTAAAAGCTCCAAGAGGCAGAGCAATCTGTGGCTGAACGACTCCACTCCCTGTGAACACAGCACAATATCTGACTGGAAACACAGGAGAAAGGTTTTCTCCCTGTAGTTCTCCTGCTGCTAGTGCTGGCCTACTGACTCAGCACCTGTCATGGTCCTGCAGAGAGGGTCTGTAAATCCAACACTATTCCTGTACATTTTACCTGTACTTTACTGAATAAGTAGGTTTTTTTATTAGGGAAGTTTACAGATGACACACAGATTGATGGAGTAATAAATACTAAGGACACAATACTTTTACAGAATGATGTGGATCATTGATATCAAAGGCCCTATTGAACAAGATGTAGTTTAATAGAGCAAATAAAAGCTAATACACCTGGGAATTAACAATTAACATTGCACTTAAAAATTAAGTGTCTAGGAAAGCATTGGCTTAGAGAAAAGGATAGTGAAGGCCCTGAGGGCATTCACAGGATTCACTGTATCTGCCCAGGCCCCCAGTGATCTCCCTGTACCCTGCCCATGGCCCAGGATCCCATGGCCAGGATCCCCTGGGGCCATCCGACCCTGCTCCATCAGCTCCAGAGTAGGGCTGGTCTCCAGCTCCCCACCATCCTACCCTGCCCCACCATAGACACTGCTGAGCCTGTGGGCCCCTAGCAGGGCCTCAGCCTGTTCCCATCCCTATGGAGGGGGTCCCCAGCTGCCCTGCCTGTGGCTGGGACAATGGGATGAGTGCTTCCAGACCTTGCCCTGATGGACCCCATGTAGAGCTCCAACTGGTCTGTGCCCAGGGACCTATTTCGTACCTCAACAAGTATTTGGGAATTAACGCAAATAATTGCTCTCAATGCTATAAGCAGATAAAATATTTTCAACTTTACAGACTTGACACTGGTTGAAATGGTAAAAACTCAACCAGGCAGGCAGGCTTCAGTAAATAGCAAAAAAACAGAGTAACAAGGTCAGCACAAAAACTGAGTGTGTGACTTGGCCATTGTTTGTGAGTACTTGGACATCCAGAGTGAGAGGTCAGATAGCAATAAGTTTCAGTCTTGCAGTCTGAAAAACAGGACCAACTGGCTTGAACCTGAATTTAGACAAATTCAACCTTGGAAGAAGATTTTACTTTTCCACCTGTGTGCATGAGTAGTCTCTGGATGACAGGATCATGCTAAGGACTCGCACCACATCCCATATGTGATGCCACCATAACTCACTATTACCACTTAAAGATTCTTGTCTTTTGGAAGAGTATCTTCCAGTCCAGAGGTAGGAAAACATTTATATAGTAGGAATTCACCAGAAGTAACAGCACAATCCCTGGATTTCTGCTGGATCACTGGAATGTTTTGACTTGCCTCATACACATCAGGTGCTTGCTCATGCAATTGGCAATTTATGCACACTGCCTGAAAAGAAAGTCACTCAGATGAAGCAGTAAGTATTCTAAAACAATGAAAGGGGGTGCTTTGAAAATATTTTTTATTTGTGTGTACATAATGATATGCAGACCTTTTGATCTGTTTTAGCTTCATCTGTGTTTAACTCTTTGCTGTTGCTATGCTTATGCAGTCTATCTGTAATGGGCTGAGACATAGCTTCATGTTTCTGTCCTCTAAAAGTAAGAAAACTGACTTTTCGTTTCTTTCCAGGTTTAAATAATCTATGACTGTTAATATAATGAAAATAACTAAAACATAAACTTTTCACGAAAATAATTTTAACATAAAAACTAGGAAGTAGCTGAATTCAAAGATTTAACTGAGGCAAGCACTTCACCTTCCAAGTATCCGAAGATATATGAAAACTTGAAAATAGAAGAAAAAATGAAAAATGAATTTACACAAGATATAAACCTCACTTCATTGAGCATATTATGGAGACTGATAATGAGAATCACACTGGCATTGTGATTGAATTACATATTGCAATTGCTGTATTTTGCTAAGCATAAATTACATTCATGTTATGTTTTCAGCCTATTTTGTATCACTCCACTAAATCAGAAATCCCGTAATATCAATTGTCTTCAAATAAGTAAATTTGATATAAACATTAGCCATTCACACATGGAGTATCTAAAAGAACTTGATCAAAGAGTACTGAACTCTTACACTTTATTAGTAATAAATATAGGTCTCTTCAGTCACCACCTGCAGCTCTCGATACTGAGGCTAAGTCAATTATAAAGCTGGTGTAAATCAAAGAGATTGCAGTTATGAGTGAAATTTTGCTAATTTACATCGGCTGGATATCTGATATGTGAAGCCCACAAGACACAGAACAGTAAGCATATCAATGATTTACAGAATTAGGATGATAATGGAATTTGCTTATTGTTGAAGTGCCTTTTTGCTGTCAGACTTGGAAGAAAAAAAGTCACTGCACGTAAAAAGTATGCTTAGCTGATTTCGGACATATAGACAAAGGCTTTGTAGAAATTGAGCTGAAGATGAATATCCTAATGGCAAATCCCATAAGCAGGAGTGTACAGTGGAAGGTTAATGTCCACAGCTGCTTGGTAATGGTCATTCAGAAGTTTGGTTTGTTTGGGATTCCTTTTCTGGTAACTGGAAGTAGAATAAAAGTTTTTTCTCTAAGAAAGGTTTGTCTTTTCAAAAAAAAAAAAAAAAAAAGGGTAACCTCTTTTTGCTAGCTCCCTAGCACTTTTTTTTTCATGAAAATAGCAGCCCTTCAAAAGTGGAACTGATTGCAGTAAAGGACAACTTTATCACAGTTTCTTTAAATGTATGTTACCTTGGAAAGGCACTAGTCTAGTTAAACTATGTTCATGATACTTATCTTTCTCTGCAGCAGTGAAGACAAGTGTTCTGTGAGTTTAGAATAGAAATTTCTTTGACAGTGTGAAAGCCTATGAAAATCTGACAGGGCATATTCTCCCTTACAGGGATCTACAACTCTAAGAGAAACACCTTTCTTCCTTCTAAAAGTAAACAGAATCAAGGAACTGAATAAATGTAAAAATGAACATAAAAGCTGATGATCAAGCTCCTCCTGCTCAGAGCAGGAGAAAACAAGATTGGCAACAAAATTCTTAATTTCCCCTAAGATTATTAAAAACCAGCTGTTAGAGTATCAAAGCACATTTGATATGGCTGTGCCAGTTTTGCCAACTTAGTCATTTCAGCAAGAAATTCAATTTGACCTGAAACATGTATCAAACTGTCACTTTCATTCTCCCAAATTTAATGCAACTTACTCTGTTGCATAAGATTATTCCTACATGTGATGTCACTGAGGACACAACTAAAAGTTTATGTGCACTTACTCTTCTGAGAATTATGAAGGAAAAAAAAGAGAAAACTATAAGCTCAGAAAATCTTCACTTTTGTTTCTCTATAAGAGTAATTAACACATGTTCCCACAGGAACTAAGTAAAGAAGGAAAGAAACTGAAGATTCCCTTTGGGTAGGATAGTAAGAGTAGTGGGCATTAAATATGCAAGCAGCCATTAGGCATGATTAAAGATTAATTCTGTGTCATAGACAGGACTTGAGGTCATTACAGGTCATGACTCTCATCTTAATTATTTGGCTTACTGTTTTTATTTAATTAGCTTGACTTAATGAATCTTTGGTTATAGATGTCTGGCAACCTAGATTATTTTGCACCATTTATTAATTTCGAGGGTCAGCTCCATAACTTTCTCTTAGCAGGTAGCTACCAGAGTTTTGTCAATAAGATGCTGGGCAAAACCAGAGGTGGTTCTATGTCAGAGCACGATGTTACAACTTTATTTACCAAAGTCAGCTTTAGAGGTTCTACTGGAATTGGTGAGATGTGTGAGCTCACAATTTGGTGATAGTATTTTAGTGCTGGCTATTACATTAATTGCATTGGTAAAATTCTGTCAAAGTCAAAATTCATAGTTCTCAATAGGTGTCATGAATTGTACTGGCCATGTCAGCATAGCTCAAGTTTTTGTGATCTGCTCACTTTTTTTAACACAAATTATTCATTTAAATATATAAGTAATAAATATGTTAAAAATTAATTTAAATAATTTTTTTTTTTAAATTGAAACTTTCAATATATAGTTCCATAATAGAGATCTAAGACCATCAAGTACTTTCCAAATAGAAAACATTTTCTTTTGTATTTGTTTTTATTAAATCTTTTAATTTTGCATTAAAAGTCTACATTTTCTTCCTTTAAAACAAAAAGACTACTTTTTTCTAAATTTTGTCTAGCAGTCATTTAAATCAAAAGGATGACTGAATCTCAGTGCAATATTTTTCCCCTCCTCTTTCAATGAGAAGGGTAGTTAATCAAACAAATAATAATTAAATAGAGCACCTGTAAGAATGAAAGAACTTGGGAAAAAAAGGCTTGTGATGCAAGCATAGCTAGGGGAACAGTAGATTCATCTTCTTCTCAGATCTCTGTCTTCCATACCATAATGAAAAGAAAATTATCCTGTCCTTAAAAGTCTTGAAAAAATAATCAGGACTTCACAAAAAATGTAGGCAAAGGGGGATTCCCTTTCTCAATGCACCAGAAAATATCAACTTTCACAAGGTAAAAACTAATAAAGCCATGACATCAACTTTCCTGTGAATTGAGTGCTTTTAAGTCACATCAAATCCTAGAGAAGAGAACTAAGGTCATTGTGGCCCAGAATAAAATGAAGACAGCTAAGGCTTAAATCAGACTGCATGAAATTCACAGAATTTGCATTAGAATAATTTGCAGCACATCTTATGCAGAAATTTTCCAGATATGCTGGTAAACTACTAGGCAGCCTGGTGCATAATTTGGAGTTTGGAGTCTTTAAGGACAATAGGAATACAAGTTAATCTACTAGTTACATTCAGGATTTGCTGAAGGATGAAGCTAAGGGACATGAAGAACAGAGAGAAAATGCCAGTATTAAGATCAGGTAACTAATTTCTTTAAAAAAATTGAACAAATTTCACTTCAGTAACATTGTTTTTTACTTTCAGGCTTAGAAATTTTCTGTCAGAAATATAAAGGATGCTTGTCTTAGCACTTTGGAAAAGACAAATATTTTGCCTATGAGAAGAAAAATTTCTTTACAATGAAATATTTGGATGTGGCTCAAAAGAACAAGAAGTCCTAGAAAAAAAAGTTGGGAATTCATATCTTGGTCTCAGGCCTGCTCTGAGATTGGAAGATTCTATCCAGCAATTTCTGGCATAGATTTGTTTCGGTTCTGGGATAGCCACAACAGGACAGACATTCTTGGCCATTGGTCCTTGTAATCATGTTATTAAAAAAACTTATACCCAGAAAGAAAGTTTATGATTTAATGGACTCTATCCATAAGTCCCCGAATGCAGCCAAGTCAGCTGAAAATTCTTAACTGTGCATGAAGGATGAAGCTATTCTCTTGTTATGAAGACAGTGTCTCTTCAGCACATGCTGATGGCTGGGTAACAGGCAGATAACCTCCTAATTGTCTACCTTGATAGTGACCAGAAAGCTTACAGCAGAATAAATATGAAAATTAAGATTCAGAGGATACGAACTTCAACGGCAGCTATTAGCAATGCAATTAGAGTGGTTGATTAGAAATGTGTATGAATATTTTTGAGACTCTGAGTTTGTGCCAGACTCTGAAAAATGAAGGCCTTGAACAGTCTGAAATATAAAGCTGCCAATACAGTATCTTCTGAAAATATGTGAAATACACATAAGTCCATCCGATATATCAGATAGAAGAACAATTTAAGGATAATAAATTCTACCCACTGAATAATGCGACTTTGGGTACTGACTTTGGCAAGACTACTTAGAATAAGAAGAGTTCAAACAAGCTGCTTTTCATTCAATGGCAAGTACATGTGACATGTACAACTAAGAGAATTTTGGGCCATGAATTAGCTTTGTTCTTGAAGTTTTCACAAGCTGAGCCTTAAACTTAGTATCTTCTTTTTTCCACGTAGAAGGAAGCAAATATGACTCAAAGCTCAGAGTATTATTTTAGTTATTAGGCTTTTAACTGAAGACCAGATCAAGGCAAATCAAAACTGAACCTCCCATACTGTTTTTCTGCCTAGGCTTATACTGATAAATTCTATATATCTACCATCTAAATAATTTCTTCTATAACCTATTTCCCTTCATCAGTAATGTGCTTGGCTTCATTCCCATCTCTTTTTCCCTTCTCAATTTTGAAAATAAGGACTGTGCATCACTACAGGGAACCTGGATTTAGTTTGGTATTAATAGAGCTTTACTATAAACACATGGTGCACTGAGCAAAAGGGCGAACTGATACTTTGGAATGTGTCCAAGAGCTAGTTAGTTCAATATCCTGTCTCTGACAGAGGAATATGTAAGAAACCTACAACAGGCACATCTAGGCTTATTGAATCTAAAAGACAGAGCATACTTTAACCTTTAGATTGAAATATTAATTTCAATAAAATGGTTTACAAAGTTAAATATATTGTCAATGTCACTATTTCTTTTTTTAAAACCTCCTTGATATTTGATCCAAATCATGTCCTGCCTTAATGAGCTCCATAAACCACTTACATGTACATAAAAAAAAACAACAGTAAACTTAAAAGCATTTCTGGATTTCACATTTAATTTCAATTTGCTGCCCTAGTTTCTTTTTGTTCAGAGTCATGTAGAGTTTGGTGTGTGGAAATATGTGATATACAACATAAATCAGAAAAACTACTATTATAACACTCTTCATTCCTCTTTTCTTTTGCAGTAGTTTTTATTTCTTTCAACACAACTTTTTTACATACTTCATTATTGCATTACACATCACTGAACCTCTTTTTGTGCTGTGATATCCTTTAAGATACAGGACAGACAGTATTGCATAGCATTCCAGAAGAGGTATTTAAAGAATTATGACATCTTTTCTATTTTTTATTTTCCCTTTTCTTATACATATTTTTGTTTTAATATATCAATGGTAAGCTGAAATGCTCCTTAAGTTCTGTACCACTAGAAATTACACAAATACAGTTGTGGATTTTTTTAAGTTGGTATATTCAATTTAAAAGACTAGATATTATATTATTGAATGCAATTCTAAGCTATTTTTCCCTAAATTTTTAATGTATTGTTATTATGTTTCATTTACAATTTGTTTCAGCCCCCTTGGATACCTAATACCCTCACCCCAATTTCTCTGATCCTGAATGAATATCTTTATGAAGTTAAGTAAGTCATCTGCAAATCTACCTATCTCATCACTCTCTGTATGTTCAGGCAATTAAAGTGGATACTTAAAACAAAGGTGAAAAGATCGAATACAAAACCTGAACTCTGTCTCATTGCTGCAGTTTTCCCAAAAGAAAAGAAAAAAACATGATTTTTTTTCTTTGCATCATGTTTTATTGAATATTTGAACTGTGACAATATTTCACTTCACTNATTCAGAAATGACCATCACAATTCTAATTAGTAAAAATGCATAGTCCAAGGAAAATACCATAACAGGATGATACCGAAAACACTCTCTATTTCAGTCAGTAAGCAGACACAAGTGATTGTTGGGTGGTGCATTTAGTTACTTATTCAACACTCAGTGTGTTGTATTGGGGGCTTATCTTGAATACATTCCTGAATATAAGCCATAGAAAGGGTCAATTTAACATGTCAAGGACTTTATTTATGAAGTGCTATAAACTATTTATATGACTGAATTTTGAGGGGAAAAAAAAAATTTACTCATTTCTATTTTCTCATTTTACATAATGCATTTCCTAAGGGAATGGCATGAGGGAATGGTAAAATCAATTGTACATCAAATTGTAGAAACACTGACACATTCATCTAGACCACTAAAGTTATCAGGCAGTAAGTGAAAAATGTACACAATCTGTCCATCAGAATTTGCTAAAATATTATATGACAACTCATTA